>JASGLE010000012.1:5600844-5965844 GCA_030179965.1 Cyperus esculentus
ATCTACTTTAAAAATATAATAATGATAGTAATCATAATAATAACAATAAAATAATTTTAATATTATTTTTTAAAATAATAATAAAAAATAACTATAGTAACAATAAAAATTATATAATATTTAAATATTAATAATATTATAATAAGTAATAATAATTATTATAATAATAATACATAATGTTAATTAAATAATAATAATTAATACAGTAATAATTAATAAATAATAATAAATTATTAATAATAAAACATATTGTTAACAATTATTAATAATAAAATTATTCATATTATTATTAATAATATAATAATAAGTATTAATAATATAATAATAATTAATAATAATAAATTATTAACAAGAAATTATTAGTAATAAAGTATTAACAATAAATTAATATTAATAAATTATTAACAATAAATTATTAATAATAAATTATTAACAATAAATTATTAACTATAAATTATTAATATAAATTATTAACTATAAATTAATAATAATAAATTGTTAATATTAATTATTAATAATAAAAATAATAAAATAATAAAATGTTTAATGTAATAAAGAAACTTTTTAAAAAATATTAAAATAATAATGATGATTATTTTGACAATATAATAATAGTAACACTAATAAAATATAACATCAATAATAATAGTAATTATATTAATAAAAATATAACAAATAGAATACAATAATAAAATAATATATTTGTCTTCTTATTTCTTCCACTTGTTCAACCAAACAAAAATATTTTACGGTGTCATAACTTTTCGTAAGAAGTTATTCCTCTTTACCTTTATGATCTAACCAAAGCACCACCGTTACGTGGAGCTTAGACATACCGATACAATACTGTAACTGTTGTCAATGCTTTATATATCTCTATTTGGAGGACAGGATTCATCACACAGTAGTGTGATGGCTGGCATGGCATTGCGGGTGATTTAAAAACAGTCCGGGTAGGTCCGGGTCGGTCCAAACCCGTCCCGGTCCACGGGTTTTCTCGGTTTGGGAAACCTCGAAAAAATTTTGGGGGAAGGAGATTGGACTTAGTTTAGGACCGTCCCTCCCGTGTTGCCCAGGTTTCCCGGTCCGGGTTTCTCGGGTTGCCCGGTTCCGGAGTTATATGTCAAAAAAATAAGAAAACAAAACAAAAAAATATATAAAAAATATAATACACCTATTTTACACTACAAAAATAAAAAAATATACTTAAAAAAATAAAAATTAATTAAAAGTTAAATTAATTTGTTTTAATCATATATATATAGAGTGAGGCTATTGCGCTTCATGAAGCGCAATGGCTAGTGTGCTTCGACCTCATATCTCATCAACCGTAGCTCGAATGACCAATCCAAGTTGCTCATCATAATCTTGATATTGAAACCTAGCTGCATATCAAAATTTTCTATTTTTAGAGTTTTCTAACTATTTTTATGAATTTTTGCAAAAATGACCTATTTTATGTACAAAATTTGTACATTTTCTATACAATTTTCAAAAATCCAAAAAAATAGTTAGAAAACTCTGAAAATGGAAAATTTCGGTAATCTACAAGATTTCAATATATAGATTGTGGTGAGCAACTTGGATTGGTCATTCAAGCTACGGTTGATGAGATATGAGGCCGAAGCGCACTAGCCACTGCGCTTCATGAAGCGCAATAGCCTCGCTCTATATATATATATACACACACACACATATGTTATACAATTAAAAGTTAGAAAAATAGTATTTTTATATTAAAAATAAAAAAATTAAAATAATATTATTTATACCGAAAAAATAACATAGAAAATCAGAAAAAAATTTTTAATAATTATATTTGTTGTAAAACAAATTTTCTTCATCAAAATAAAATTTAAATAATATTATATTAGTTGTTAATATAGGCGGGAAAAATTTGAACCAAGTCGGGTTACCTCGGGTTATTGCCCCGGCACCCCCGGGTTGTCCCGGGTCGGGTAGGATCGGGTCGCGGGTTGCCCCGGTACCTCGGAACGGGTAGGGTTGGGTCGCGGGTTGCCCCGGTACCTCGGAACGGGTAGGGTTGGGGTCTCGGGTTGCTCCGGTGCCCTGGGTTGAGTAGGGTCGGGTCCCGGGTTTGCTCGGGTCGGGTTTCCACGAGAATTTTTCTGGAAACATGGATACCTATCCTTGCGAGGACCGCCCCTCCCGGTCCTCTCGGGTTGCCCCGGTCAGACGTCCGGGTCGGATCGGTCAGTCCATTTTCTTCAGGTTTCTCAGGTCAGGTTCGAACCTCTCGGATTTTTTTAAAACGCTCATCGCCCATAGAAATTTGGAAATAAAATTACCATTCAGAGTTCAGAGTGCGTGGTGTGACACTGGCGTCCAGGATTTGATTACAGGAGGTAAGGTGATTGGACTTCCACTCTGTAAAAAGCAAAATAAAGAAAGAAGATAGTTAATGTGATATATGATATGACTATATATTGACTTCTTGTTCATGCACCATCCTAGTTATAAAGACTCCCAATTCAATGTCAATGGACGGCAACGATTACTTTCCTCTTTAATTAGTTTGTGCTTACTTGTCCTCTTTAACAATTTAAATTGTTGTAATTTATTTTTGAGAAACGTCATGTGTTCATCATAAAATAACTGTCTATACGTCTATGTCAAGATATATAAATTTTATAACAGATACATCAATTTTGTAATTAATTAACTCACATGAACTTTATAGATGTTCATTCTATCCTTGCATTTGGTTAGTGACTTAAAATTGATTTAAGCTCTTAAATCAATTTTAAGTCACCAAACGGAAGTGATTTAAGGTGTAGTAAGTTAACGCAGCTATATAGGTGTAGTAAACTAAATCACCAACATTTCACATCTTTTACACATTAAATCAACTTTACTTCATCTATTTACTTCATTACCACCAAATACCACTAATTTAAGATGATTTAACGTTTTACTCCGCTTTAACTTACTACACTTAACAAACAGGGTATAAGTGCTAAGTACAGAGCATTCTTTATTTTACGTTGTAGTTGCTATTTGCCATGTTTTGTACAATCGACATCCCCACGACTCGTCACATGGTATTGTGCAATATAATACCAATGGCAGAAGGACACAGAGAACCTAGTGTCTTGAATTGGTGAGGTGAGGTGAGGTGAGGTGCAGAGTGCAGAGCAACGTACGTCGTGCAGACAAGCTTAGCAGAAGAGCACGTGTGTGCGTCTCTGCCTTCTTTTTCAGCGGGCCAATCATGTCCCATCCATCCATCATCACTTCAAACATAAATATTAACACGGTTTTTTTATTTTTCCTTTTTTGGTTCTTAATTATTTCACTTGAGAATATATATGAGCCTATATTATATATGAGCTCGTGTTAATTTTCCGGCCTGATATATATATTATCCACTTTTCTCTTACCAAAGAGGAGAGATTCATTCACAATGCTTAAAATGATAATCTTGACAATCAAGATTTTTAAAAATTTATAAAAATAGTTAAAAATTCTTAAAAATAGAAAAAAGTTTATAGAGATATTGTTTAACTTATAGATTAATTATGTTTCAAATTATATTCAATTTAAGTGACGTTTGATAGCTCTTTAAAGCTCGTTAAATTTCAACCGTTAAAAAATATATAAAATTTTGATAAACCATCAAACGATGTTCAAATTGATTAAAATTTACAACACTATTAATCTATAAGTTAAAGAATGCATCCATAAAAGTTTTTTCATTTTTGAGATTTTTTATGAATTATTACAAATTTTTCAAAATCTTGATTGTCAAGATTGTCATTATAAACATTTTCAATGGATCCCTCCTCTTTACCAAATACATACACATGTATAGATAGAGCCATTGTTGTAACTCGCACTGATCAATCGATGAACAGTGCTTTAGATATGGACTGCAACGTATATGCAGCACTGAGCCCATCGGTACAGAGCGTACTTAAAAAGATGATCAAGTGTTGGTACTTGACTGTCAATGATCAATTTCAAAGCTACTTTTATTAATTAATTAATTCGTTTTAACTTTCTAGTGTGTTTTATTTGAATTTTATATCTTAATTCTGAGGTGCATTTGGCAGCAGTTAAAACATCGCTATTTTAGTTGATTTATCACTTATGTCGTACTGTAGTACATATTTTTTTTATTGCAGACCATATATCTTCTATTTTTAATTAATTGGTCATGGCAGCAATAATATATTATATATGTGTGTGCTGTGACATCAAGATTTAGCAAGCACAAATTATTGGACAAAGAGTTGTTTATAATAAAAATCAGGGAACAATTAATTAAACGAAGAAAATTAAATTGACTAATAAAAATCTCAAATTGACTCTAAATGTTCACAAACCATATTTGAATAATTGTTGAAACAGTTAGAAATTTAATTTCAATTTGTGCTACATTCTTTTTTTGGGAAATTTAATTTCATTAATTAAATGTCCTTCATGGCTTTATTACAGAAGTGCAGTATAAGAGGCGAAGAGATTTTTCCTATGAATGCTATAACAAGTTAGAAATTTTTGTGAATAACAAGTTGAATAAAGATTTATGACTAAAATAAAGTATTGAGGGAATCACGACAATCAAATAAAATATTGATGAGGAATTTGGATGTTTTCAGGTTTAGACGGGAAAATTGGAAAGTTTGAAACTTCAATGGGCATATTGGCAATCACCCTAGTACATTATAACTATAGTATATGTTTTGATATCTATTTTGGTACATATATATCTACATCGATCGCTAGTTTATATATAATTAGTTCTTCACATAACAAATACTAAGAGATCTATAGTAGTACCATTCTCTTCTGATTGATAAAAGTATAGCAGTATGAACCATATATTTAGGGAACAACCTACCATCCATATGGATTTTATCCATAGAATTTGACAACATTCACTGACAAATAGACCACCCATTTGTAACAACATGTGAGTGTGGATGTGTCCACTCTGTGGACGCAACATGTTTCCCATATATTTACATACACTGTATCATATAGAGAATAAAAAGCGAATCTCAATATAACCATGCTGTTCGTATAACTGTGCAATATATATATATATATGAGGAGGGATCCATTAACATTGTATAACTTGACAATCTTAACAATCCCATTTTTTAAAAATTTATAAAAAATCATAAAAAATCTTAAAAATAGAAAAAAGTTTACGGAAGTATTACTTAACTTATAGATTGATTATGTATCCGATTATATTCAATTTAAACAATGTTTGCTAGCTCTTTAAAGATCCGTTAAATTATAACCGTTGAAAAGTGCACAAAATTTTGATAAGTCATTAAACGATGTTCAAATTGATTGAAATTTGAAACACTATCAATCTATAAGTCAAATAATACATCTATAAATCATTTTTCATTTTTAAGATTTTTTATGATTTTTTATAAATTTATTAAAAGATGTATTATCAAGATTGTCAAGTTATCCATTGTCAATGGATCCCTCCTCTATATATATATATATATAGAATTTTGTTAAAATGAGTCATGACTCACGGGCTGCTTCGTGAGTCATGATCCAAAAACATATCAAATCACCTCCAAATTTTGATTTATATGGCTCAATAAAATCTTTATATCAAAATCTTATAGCACGCAAAACTTTTCCATTTTTTGGAGATTTTTAAGTATTTGTTTGAGATTTTTTAAAAGTGACTATACAATATTAATAAAATAATCAATGTTTTATGTATCATTTTAAATAATCTCAAACAAATACTTAAAAATCTCCAAAAATGAAAATTATTGTGTGCTATAAGATTTTGATATGAAGAATTTATTGAACCATATAAATCGAAAATTGGAGGTGATTTGATATGTTTTTTAACCCTGACTCACGAAACAGCTCGTGAGTAATGACTCATTTTAGCAAAATTATATATATATATATATATATATCAATTAGTATTATATTGTCTATGTATATATCTGACATTTGCAAATGCATGCATGTTTATCACGCGACAAATTATAGTTGAAGACCAGAAAACAAAACATATAATTAATGAAAGCATGATAATACCACCATACAGGAAAGGCCAAAACAAACAATGATAAAAAGAGAAAAGCCGAAAACATGCTATACTTATGGGAATTTGATATTGCAGGTAGTTTTGTTCATTTCCGGGAATTAATCTCACTTTTCATATGTAATTAAATTTATTTTCTTGATTAATCTCGTACATATATATACTTAACTTAAACCTTTTATTTGAAACATATATGCTACTGTTGACAATTAACAGACATGGAAATCGTACAAAAAATAAATTGTTGCAAGCTGCAAGAAAGATAATACTATGAAATTAGCATACTAAGAATTACTATCTAACAGTTGAAAATTATTTAATTCTACTATTCCAGATTGTGATCACTGACCATGTAATTAACATATCAAGCGGACCATATGCTACGATCAAATGTTTATAGAGCTAGATTTCATAGGAATTGCTGGGAATATTTGAACATTAATTTTCTTTGATGTACCATTTACCAGACTAAAATTGGTAGCCCATTAAATAAATAATTAGGAAAATATGGTGAGATACAGATCAATGGGCCCTTTGGAATTTATTATTATTATTAATTTATTAAATATATCCAATTTAATAATA
This sequence comes from Cyperus esculentus, assembly GCA_030179965.1. Taxonomy (NCBI): domain Eukaryota; kingdom Viridiplantae; phylum Streptophyta; class Magnoliopsida; order Poales; family Cyperaceae; genus Cyperus; species Cyperus esculentus. The sequence goes on from JASGLE010000012.1 coordinate 5,607,482, forward strand.
TTAAAACGAGGTGTTGAAGATACTGTAGCTGTAATTACCTCGAACAGTAGAATTTATATAGTGCTTCAAATTAAGCGAACCTCTGATCAGTAATTCACACAACAAAACAGCAAACTGATATAAACCGAATGAATTTCTCTGTTCAGAAGAGACTCCCCGGAATGTCACTATTTCGTCTAGTGAAAACTAAAAGTATAATGGATTTTTCTATACTTTCAATTAAACAAGAGATTTTCTTTGGGAATTTCCAATTGACTTTATTTTAACTATCCACATATATATCCACACAAATATGAATTTTGTAACTCAAACCTCAACCTTTATAACTCATATCTCGAATTCTGACAATGTGAATGCATTTGTTGAGGACACAAGATATGACCCTTATTTTGGCAATCATGGATGTAGAACACGGGCTAAGGGCGCGTTCGGTCCGCCTGTGTTTTCCTGGGATTGATACTATTTAGATAGGAAATTGAAAATTCACTGATTTTCTTTTTCCCACTCAAACAGTAACTTTCCCTTGGGTTCTACCCGGCTCCGAACACGGCCTAAATGTCACGCTACAATATATCAATTTTTATTTAGTTGAAAAATAAAATTAGGTCCTTCTGAACCGTACGTGTGATCATGGAAAATATGTATTAGATAGAAAGTGTAGGCTGAATTAGCTAGCTATAGTTTAATGCTAGTTTCATTAAAAAAATGACAATATCTTCTTCATATATTGATTGTATGACTCAAAAGACTTAAAACTTATTTTCTCACATAAAAGTTATTGGTACTGTTACTACTTACTACTGTAGGAACGAAATCTAAATCTACGTTGAGACCTTCCGTTAAGAAAATCTCATATTATTTTATGTTGAACAAAATTTCACTCCAAAGAAAATATTTTTAGACGCTTCTGTTTTAAAGTAAAAAAAAATTATTTTAAACTTTTAGATGCATATACACTATATATATTCCCATCAAAATAAATTGTGATACTAAACAATTAATTATAATATATATTGTTTGATATTATTTCTTGTCACACATAATTAATTTACCGTTCCTTACAACTAAGTTTTCTTAGAGCAGAACAGTTCCAACTTCCAATTGCCCCTGTACATATACAAATTTCATAAGGAAATATTTATATATGTTATGGATCCCCATCAGCTGCTATGCTTGTGCTCCGGCAGCTTGCTGACATTATAAATCACAAAAGTCCATTTTTGAACAAAGGGAGGATTTTTGAGGTGATTTTCGTGGGGCCTATTTGTCATGGACACAATGGTAAACAACATAGAAATTTGGGTAAATTTTTTAGTAGGTCATTCAAGTTTACCTCAAATCCATAATTGGTCACTAAATTTCTATTTATCTATTTTTTGTCACTAAACTTTGATGTTTATCCAAATTTGGTCACTCCGTTAGTTTTTCCATCCGACTTAACAGAATATTTAATATGACATCGATTTTATGGTTTAGACATATATTTTTTTCATGTAAAGCGAAAAAAATATAAGAATAAAAAAACATATTATTTTTTTATTTTTCTTCTATGACAATAAAATACATTCACATTCTTAGACATGTTAAAAAATTGTATACTTTATATGAAAACAAAAGTAATAATAATAATAATTGTAGAAAAAAATTATAAATAAAAAAATGAAAAGTTTTAAATTTGTCTTACATTCTCACATATTGTATATTTTATATGAAAAATAAATAATTTTCAAAGTTTAAATTTAATACCATGTTAATTATTCCGTTAAGTTGGATGGAAAACTAACGGAGTGATCAAATTTGGATATAAACATCAAAGTTCAGTTATAAAAAATGGAAAAATAGAAGTTCAATGACTACATATGGATTTGAGGTAAACTTTAGTGACCTGTCGCAAAATTTACCCTAGAAATTTGTGTACATGGAGTGTGTCAGTTTGTTTGGAATTTTGGATGAATGAGTAAATTAGTGAAAATAGCCACTAAGAAATAGGAAAAGTATATATAGCTAACCCAACTATTGGTAGAAATAGTAAAATAGCTACTAATTATACTAACCGAATTATTTTGAAAACAAAATCCCAGATTGAAAAATAGAATAGCAATTGGGAATAGTAGCTATCGCAAGTTAATACTACTAGAGCTGTGAATTGGGACTTCGCCCGAAAAAATAATATTACGTAAAGGGAGTTGATAACTGCACCCCTTAAAAAAACCCCTTAACCGCACCCCAATACATTTTTAGTTAAAAGTTCTTTTTCAAATACAACAAATTACTTTTACCGGTTGCAATTCACATCCTCAATCGAAAGATCAAGGATAAAAAACAATTCACTCAAAATTTGTATATATATATATATACACAATAGAAAGATCAAGAATAAAAAACAATTCACTCAAAATTTATGAGAGTATGAGAAAGAAATAAAAGATATTACCAATTAAGCTTGGGGATAGATAAGGGAGAAAGTTAATAGGGGCAAAAATAATTTCTCTTACATAATTAATAGATACTGAAAATAATGTACATTTTTCATAAATATATCTTATACATAAATATTGAATATAATATATTTTTTGTACTATATACTTTTATTATTTATTATTTTTTGAATATATACTTTTATTATTTACATCTCAATTCATATAAAAAAATATGAAGAGTTACAAATATTTGAGTCTTAAATTATTATTTAGACACGTCATATTATCTTTTTAATAAAAAAATTAAATAAATCGAGTCATTTGATTGAGATAAATGAAAAAAGAGAAACAAAATCAACGGTTGAGAGTAATGATGATGTGACATGACTAAAAAGCTTCGAAGCTTAACTCTTTTTTTTTAGTATGAATTTTTCTTCCATCCAAACACACCCAAGTATTCTAGCAATAGCGAATTCTATATGTTATATGAAACTTTGCCTACATAATGAAATTTTTCACTTTAGAATTTCATTCTATATGGATTTTTATCCGCTGCCATAGTTGTGATAGCAAGTTGCTGCCATTCCATCTATGACAGTGGAGCCCACAAGAGAAAACCCCCTATTTAATAAAAATCTCAACCGCTCAAATAAATCTAACGGGCCGATATAACTATGGTAGCATCCTGCCATCACTTTTATGGCGGCAGATGCACACCCCATTCTATATGTATCAATGGATTAAGAGAATCAATGTCCAGAATTTGTTCATACTAATGCATTTTTAAAGCTCTTGATATGTCAAACAAAATAATATTTATATAAATTTAATAGTTTCTTACATATGTATACAAATTTAACAGTTTTATTTTGAAAAGTTAGCTTTAAATTTTGAGTTATAATAAAAAAATTAAAAAGTAGAGGCATAGTGAAAGCATGAAAAATTGAGGTATTTGAACCCTCCTAATGTTATATATATGCTAATTAATGCTGAAAAGGAAACTATTATTTGATGATGATATATGTAAGCAAGTATTATGAATTGTGCAAGCCGAAAAAGCTGAAGCGAAAAGGGATTTATCAACTGTATAAAATACTAAAATATTCCACATTTAATCGCATTATAAAATAAGGAAAAAGTACATGCAGCTCAAACCAATAATTATAATTTCTAAGAAGATGTTTTGGAAAAAGAATGAAAAAAACACGTGTTGTATTGTGTATAAAAAAGATTGCTTACTGTTACTAATAAATTGGTGATAAAGCTGAAAAATGAACAATCAATAGTGTAAAGTTTTTTTTTTTTTTGGTAGAAGACGATACTGCACAATCAGAATTTCGGTCAAGGAGACAAACATAGCTGAGTTGAATAATTACACTGATCACTCGATCCCTTGCTGCATGCCATTCTTTCCTTTTGTTTTTTTTTTTTTTTTTGGTTGTTTCTCTGATCAACACTAATTAAACTAAAATCTAGAGCACTAGTTTATGCGGATTCTTGTCAACTCATGAAAGTGCCACTGCTTTTGATACCATGAAAAGAAACGAAAAAAGAATTCAAAAAAAAAAACGAAAAAAGAATCCTAAAAATATGCGAAACGGACGCTAGGTTCACTGGTGACAACAGAATCCGGAATTATATTCTGGAAACAAAGTTCCAGCAAGGCAGCAACAATGCAGCGCTAACACGAATGCATACTGCTTTGTATGTTTATGTTTATGCTGACACAGTTGTTGGAAATCATTTGCAGACAACCAAACAAAAACTATATATGCATAATGGAAACCGAGAAAATTAAACATTAAACAAATCAGCAATGAAGAATTTTGATTTTTGAAAAGAAATTAAGACTCGGCTGATTTATGTTACCATGACATTATTAGGTTGCATGTACAGTGCAAAGAGAAAGGGGGCAAGAAATAAACAACCCAGACAAAAAGGAAAAAAAAAAAGGAAAATCAAAGAAGATAATTAATTTATGCATGTTTTCTAGTAGCTAGTTAATATATCTGTTTTCCTTCAAATATATATCATTGATTCAGATTTCAGAGTATACCAAGAAAAAGACTGCTCAATAAAATCCAAAGAAGAGAATGTGTTCATCTTTGGGATATTTTTTCAGCCTAAAAAATGCCAAATTAAGCAGCAGTGATTAACTGGTGATAACCTAACAATACTGAAAACCAAAGTATATAACAAGGAAGCAAAACATCAAGCATATGATAATGGCAAAACCTAATCAAGAATTAGTAGAGAATACTTTTGAATTCAAATGGCTGATTCAATATATATCTCCCTAACAATATCATCAAAAGGCAAATCAATGGAGATTTGAGATTTGAGAATTAATAACTAATTAATTAACAAGAGTAGTAGAGAATAATTAACCTTCCGAATTCCCCATGGATTTCACAGAAGTTTACAGTACAATCCAATCTAGCTATCTCTCTCTGATCATCCTACGATGTCGCTGCCGCTGCGGTACCAGTCGGTCCTGGCGGCGGCGGCGTCTGGTCTCTCGTCGGTGGCTTCTTGCGCTTCTTCTTCTCGTAGCTTACACCCCGTGCCTTCGACTGGTGCTCCCTCACCTCCCGCAGATACAACCGAACCGCACGGGCGCCAAACGGATTGTTCTCAGGTTTCCCTCCGTGTTCCTCGTAGGCTGCCCGAAGCCGACCAACCAGCGCATCTAAGCTGCCCCAGGCCTGACGAAGAGGGCAAGGACATGGTGCCGGCGGTGCAGGGTGTCCGAAAAAGGGACACACCGGCGCGTGCACCTTGGTCTTGCCGAACTGATCGAGATATCTGAGGAATTCCAGCACGTGAGCGCCGCTGCAGCGCGCCAAGCTAAGCGGCGGCCTGTGGTTCTTCAAGTACTGACCAAAAGTGTTCCAGTCACGGCGCTTCTGCGACTCGTAACGGCTGAGGGAAGGTGGAGTGGAGGAGCTAGCGACTGCTCCGGGTACGGAGAACTGCGAGCCGCTGCCGCCGTTGTCGGAGTTAGGGCTTTCGGGATTGGGAACTAGATCCATGTAATTAATAGAAAGAACCTTTCTTTCTATTTTTAGTGTGGGGGGAAAGTAGCAGGGATATCAATTTAGGAATTGGTGCAGTACTGCAGGCAAGCTAGCTATGTTGGATATAAATGGTATGATGAAGGGATAAACAAAGAACCATAAATAGCTAGATCGATCGATATCCAATTCGGTTTGAGGAAGAATATATATATGATCAGGTGATAGATTTATACCTTTTCTTTTTTCTGGGGTTGTTGTCAGATTGGAAGGAGAGAAGAATGAATTAGTAATTGCTGCGAGTGAGTGTGAGTGAGTGAGGGAGGGAGTGTGTTATGTGGTCCTCCTCTCAGAGAAGTACTGAGAGAGAAGAAGACCTAGCAGCTGGCTGGCCTTCAATGGAGAAAGAAAGCAGCTGGAAATTAGATATATAGAAGAAGAATTACAATTACAAACATCAGGGGTTTACTTACTGAGTTGAGAAGTACTGATGATTTGTTGATTCAGTTCTTGGGGCTGAAAAGGAAGGGGGGGATGAGTGGATGATTGGGGAAAAGAAAGAAAGGAAGGAAGAACAGGAGAATCACTGTGAAGCAACAGGAGAAAGGTTGACAGACAGACAGAAAGACAGTGCGGTAAAAAAATAAAAAAAAAGGGTGACGTGACAGGAGAACAAATTTAATATTAGTGGAGAGGAGGGACGGTGAAATATCTGTACGGCCATGCCTCTCACTTCTCACTTATTATTAAGCGTAATAACTAGCGTACACCCCTTTTACTTATCCACGTATCTACTGCATTTTCAATGAACATATATTATTTTTCAGTACATATTTATATCTTTCCGATAAATAAATATAGTTTTCTGTTGAACAGATACACTGAAGTTTTCAGTAAATATTTATACGACTGTAGTAAGCACATGAGTACACGTGATGTATTAGAAATATGAAAAGGGTGGATGGGTGATCTACTTTATAGGGTGAACTCTACAAGCACATGAGTGTACGTGATGTATTAGAAATATGAAAAGGGTGGATGGATGGTCTACTTTATAGGGTGGACTCTACGTGTTTTTCTATTATTAATTAATCTATTGTTTATTTATTTTTATTTTTTTTGAATTATCTATTGTTTATGCCATTTGTCTTGATGTAGCGCTGGAATTTGTGTACTGTGTGCTTGTACACGGATATCTCTGATTCTGGCGCAACATACGAAATACATTCATTTTTTATTTTTTATATTTATAAAGTCTGTGTCCGTACGTACAATGTTTAACTGTTTTTGTTCAGACAGCAACGTATGATTTTTCCTTTTATACGTGTGATTCATGTGTACAGGCCTCACCTGTGTTACGGTACGTGTACATAAAAAAGTCAAGTTCATCTCCTTTTTTTCTATTTGCTGATCAGTATATTTATGTTTTTTCTATGTTATATTTATATGTTTTTTTTTTTTGATGGAGTTATATTTATATGTTAATTCCATATCACTTTTCTTTGGTCTCTTCGAGAATATATGCAGAAAATATTGTATTTATTCTCAAAAAAAAAAGAAAGAAAATATTGTATTTTTAACGTCTAAAAAAGTTCTGGTTATGACATTCATTCGCGATTTTACAAAACATTACCATAATTCAAATTAATTTAGATAAAAATAGTCTCTGATGCTATATATATCAAAAGTTCAAAACTAATGCCATTTGTATTCGAAATTTATTATTAAAATGAATTCCTTCAATGAATATTTAATTGACCTAACTCAAATTCCTTCAATAACTATTCAACTTAATGTATATTGTGCTTAAAATGGAAAAACAACTAATTATGGTACTTAATATACTAAATATTCAATATAACATTAACTTATAATTAGCATGTTAAGTTGATTCTAAATATTTAACATGCTTATTATACGTTTATTCTAAGTTGAATATTTAGCATATTAAGTTGAATGATTAGTTTGTCACATTGAATAATTAGTTCGTTAATTTGACCAAGTCAAACTATATGGTATTCCCAATAGTATCCTATCTATTCTCAATGGTAGTATCATATCATTTTCCATTATTTATATCAAAATATTATAGAATACAAGTACTATAGAGACTCATTATTCTCATCTAAATACTTTTTATAAGAAACCTAAACACTTTTGTAGGTAATATAAACACTTATTATTCTTATTTAGACACTCTCATTTTTTTTTTTAAAAAAAAAAGTGAATTTTCATTCACCACTCTCCATTGCTTTTCGGGAAGTCAAATTCTAATAGAAACTACCTAATTAAAGCTATTTAGACACTTTCATAATTGAGCTCGACAAACACACACATCAATTCAATTGCGCAAATGGTGCTTGCAATGCATGCATTTTTCTATTTTGTAAAGTTGTCAATACAATCTAAACCCTTTTTTAAATTATCAAAATATTTAACTCACTTATATATCTAAACACTTGTGTCATATAAACACTTACAGCTCCAAAAAAAATGTTGTCAAGGCATTTCAGATTTAAGCACATAAGGAATAAGCATATCAACGAAAAGTCACGAATTTTCCACTTTTAACAATATCCTAAGCGCGTTTTTTATCCAAAAAGAAGAGTTAGTTATAATGATTTTAATAGAAGTTTAGTTTGGAGACTACTAATTGGACTGAAAAAATATCATGATATACGAAGATGACTTAATGGTTTTTTCGCTTTTGTTTAATTTAAATTGTTAGACAAGGAGAAAATAACAAAGTTGAATACTTTGTTCTAGACTTCTAGTACAATCGCTCATATTCAAGAGACGAATTGCACGGTATACGAAGAAGGATCGAGGGACAAATTTTCTTGTGGGGTACAAACTACAGTGCATTGGCTGCGAAGTGAATAGATGTAAAAAGTTAAAAAATTAAAAACAATCGAATTAATACTTCCCAGAAAAAAAAAGTACTAGCAGTTAATGAAAAAACCAAAAAGTAACCACATGTTTTTACCTTTAAGTACAACGTTAGTATGTGGCGATATGTGCTTGGCAGCTGTAGTTTGATAATTAAATCAACTTTCAAAGGTAATTATAATTATTATATACCATGTATGCATTTGATGTGCATGGTAATATGTACTGTACGCGGTAGATTTTCTTGCTTTCACTATAGTAAAGTAATTTCGATACTATTGCATTCACATCGATCGCCTACACTTGTCCGCCCTATAAATCTGAACCTCACCGTCCTGAGTACTGTACGTGTTCGACCGTTATGTATGAACGGCTTAGATTAAGGGAAATGTTATAACTTTACAAGCGTATGATTTCACAGGGGATATGGATTAATTAGTACTAATTAATTTAGGGTATAGAGGAGACTTCCTTGTTTTATGTATTCTCTTCATGATCGATCGTGAAGTTTCTGCTCAAGAAAAGTTATCTAATTTATTTTATTTAATACAGCTTTGGATGCTTAAATTTATTGCAATTCGAATGGATATATAAATAAATCACTCAAAAAAAAAAAAGTTGGATATATAAATATTTTTGGCACGTACGTTGTGATGGCATGTTGACGCAAAGCGGTCCCGCTACGGTATTACCCGTTAAGCTCACGAGTTGGTTTAGTAGTAGTAGAGACAAAAAAAGAGTTACTAAGAGAGAAAAAGAGACAAGATAACACTCACAAAACAATTCTATTGATCAAATTCTGAATTCTATATATCTTACAAAGACAGCATTTGACTTCTTAATATAGTCTTACAAATAACATAGAAAACAACAAATATTAACTTTCTTTGACTCCTAAATTTACTAAATAATAACTCTGAATAATAACTATCCTAGAAGACCACAAATATTAATTGTAAAGTTCATGCATGTCATTGTTTATGTATCTTTTTGTTCATACATCTTCTTAAATACCATGCCACTTAATTGTTTCTTGGAAATATCTCATGCCATTATAGATTAAATCATTGATCGGCATGGATTCGACATGGCCATCATTTACGTCCAAGTATGAGTTGGATATATGTTCCATGCGCATTGCGTCACATGTGTAAATGCTTGAATGGCAGATCTAGAGAAGTGTGGAGATATGTCATATAAATATTTGTTTACCCCGTTTGTTAATAAGCATTAGAATTACAATATATATATAATAAGATTGATCATTTACGATGCACATCGATCATGCATAAGTTCAAAAATACGACGACGATTGCTACTTACTTTTATTTGACCAAGATCGATGACGGTTCCCAGTTCCCGCAAGCAAGCAAGCAATTCTTATTTATTTATTCACGATGGTGTAATTTTTTTGGTTTTTTTGCTATTTAGGCCTTTAGATTTTTCATTTTTTCTCATTGTAACATTCAGACTTTTTAATTAATCCCTTGGCAGCCTCTGTCAAGTTTTTTTTTTTTTTTAAAAAAAAAGCAAGCAAGCAATTCAGCAGCAACGACAGGGTTAAATGGAACTGCCTGACGGGGCTCTCCTTTTCAAAATGAAATAAAAATGCTGGTTCTAGGTTGTTGTGGTTTCTTAGTACTAAACTGTGGGAAACAACAGTAGCTGTGACTATTAATGCTGGTTCTTCTCGCGCTCTAGGTTGTTGTTCATGGGCTCATCGCCATATCATTTTGTCGCAACAAATATACAAGGGAATGTACGGTATCTGCTCTTTTGAGGATCGATGTTAATTAATTGCTTCAGTACTATTCAGATCGTTGATAATATATATATATATTCATATATTTGAAGCCTGATCTACTGATAACAAAAACTTACGTAAGGTCTGCAAATCAATTCTTATATATCAGTCATAGTCCAATTTGAACATATTTGTGGAGAATTGCATTTAGACAGAAAATATTTTATGGACATGCATGTCGCTCTAAGGCACTCACTGTGGACTGCCACAATAACTGGTAACAAAGCCCAATAAGGCAGGAGCAAGTAGGCTCATGTTATTGGGCTAAAATGAATTAGGCAACACCAATTTTTAGAATCTCTACAAAAAATTGTTTTAGTTTAGAACGTCAAGGTTAATTAAGTCCTTTGAACACCACTGAAATCAAGTTTCATGCACAGAATCAATATAACAATTTAATTTCTACATTCTGCAAACCTTTTTTTTCTGTTATAATGTTAATTCTCAATCAGCTAAAGTTGCTATCCACTCTGCAAAAATTGCCTAAATGATTTACATCAGTACCACAACAAATAGAACCAAGTCTCAGAAACCATCTCCTCACACAGAGTAGAGTTTCACAATCCACACAATGCCGGCACGGCAAATGGGACACTCGCCGCTGGTCTCTTTGATCTTCTGTAAACATCCCATGCAGCCTGCCATGTGTCCGCATGGTATGCATGCGCCCTCCACTGGCTCCTCGATGCAGATGCTGCACATGCCTAAATTGACATTGCTGCTGTCATGTTCTTCAATTTTACTGACATGATGTTCAGGGAAGAAAGATTCAGTAGAAATAGAATCCAATGGAGGAGCCGACGGTAGTGAATTTGTGCTTATAGTTGGAATGTAGTTTGTTCCAAATTCATAAGGATCTGATGCATGTACTGTTGGGATACTTGAACCCGGGGATTGCATATCAGTACCTAACATTAAATATAGTGAAAATGTAAGGTTAAGAAACATTCAGTAACACTATTTAAAATGCTGAATATTTCAATACAGAAAATATTACCTCCAATAGAATCACATAGCTGAAAAACAGATACTACTTCTCGTATTGCTGTTTGGAGTGACGCCTTGATTGCCTTTTGCAGATCCTCATCCTCTAGATCTGAATGATAATTTGATCGAAAATAACGTAAAAGAAAGGGTAAATATTATGAAGTTCACAAAAATATGATGGTTACCATAATAAATCCATTTTTATAACATTCTTCATATTCTTTTAGTATTTTTTATAGGAGTTGATAATTATTTTCCTTTTGGGTCTAATGGTAAACTTAATACTCTCTGTGTGGGGGTCAACAACAGCTCCAGGAACTTTATTTGCCATTGCTAAAGACAAGAACGAAAAGGTTAGATAGCTGAAATAAGATATGATTCTTGATACAATGTTGAGTGTTTGAATTCACAACTTAAAGAGGTCGTATCTCGAAATTGCAATATTAGTTTGCAATTAATATAAAGACATTCCATCACCCACCACCATGCACCAGCAAGATCAATTTAACAAGTTATATTACCACAGATCATCAATTATTATTTATTTTTTTTTTTACAAGTTAGAAGAATAGATCGACTACCAGGATTTTGTTGCCAATTGGGACCTGCATAAGCTGATGCAGGTAAAGCAGTGGCAAGCAGCGCTTCATCGTATTCAAGTGAATCAGGGAGTGATTTTGGTAAAGTATACCCTTGTCGGTGCCTCTCCATCAGATAAAGTGCAATGCAAAACTCTCTAAGAGTAAGCATACCATCGCTATCCTGGTCTGACAAGTCCCACACCTGCTTTAACATTTCTATCCACTCACAAAACAAAAGGTAAAATTAGAACACAATTATCAATGAACCAATTTGGCCATATTAAGTGTCCAACTTTTATATAAGAAAAAAAAAAGTAAGTTTCTGCTATATAGTGAAGCTTTCATATCAAGTGGAATTCAATATTTCAGTTCTGAATCCAAATTTAGTTCTAGCTGTAAGGCAATAAACCATATGATACTAATTGCAAACTATATATTAGTTCAGAGAGGCTCCAGCATGGAATTCTAGAAACCAAATAGTCATGACACACGAAGATATTGCACACCTCTAGGGAGTTTCCAGCTAAGAAACAAATTCCGGGCTTCAAAGCCAGTGATCCTCCCATCTCTGTCCTTGTCCACCTTTTGAAACACCTTAGTGTACTTATTCACATCAGATTTAGTCAATTTCGGCCATTCGGGTTGTGGCTGCCCAGTGCCCGAACCCAAAACTCCAGAAGCAGAACTTGTCTGTGCTTGAGTTTGCTGAAACTGGTTACTACCAGTGCCACTCGACCGCAAAGGGTCGAGTTGAGCAAAACTAACTTGAGCACCCATCTCACTAGAAGGTGGATGTGCTGCTGCTGCAGACTTGATCTGCGGAGGAGGAGTTATATATACCTGCCGCTGGGCCATAAAGAGCAGATTTCACAATCTCAGGTGTCAAGGAGCGCCCGCTTTGTGCAACAGTAACCAGTCTCAGGGCATTGAAGAATTCTGGGCGACCGAGGAAGCCAGTTCTTTTCTGATCAGCATATGACCAGATCTGTATATAAGGCCACAATATTAGCATCAATTGTGATAATAACAACTGGAACCTATGTATCGAGTAAGTACCATCTCAATTAACATTTTTTCCCTCACATTCTCAGATTAAACCTACAAGCAACACTGTAAAAGCACTGTTCTTGTTTCTGTTCCTCTCCATTTCTAGTTTCAGTTGAGTGTACCTCCTCAAAAGCTCACTACAGACCCTAATGCCTAATCAGAATTCAATCAAATCAACAAATACACCACCGCAAAGGCAAGCAAGCAAACAAGCAAAGGCAGTAGTAAGTAACCTGAGCAAGCACTTGCTGAGGCAAGCCAAACCCTTGAAAAAAGGCAACAGCCTCGGATCCGCTGATCTTCCCATCCCGATTCAAATCCGCCCTCTTGAAGTATTTCTCGAAGGCCTCCATGTTCGAATTCGTCGTCATCAGATCACGTCAGTGAAATTGATTCGTCTCTCTCTGGATCTGAATCCGGCGGGACGAGGGAAAGGAGGATGAGCTGAGGTTCGCCCGCTGATCCTGTTGACGAGACAGTCGACCCCCCCTTAAGTTTGTCCAAAATGCCATGCACTACATATATATTTTACTCATGGAATTTGACTACCATTTCTGCCCCTCCGTGAATCCGTTGAATTGTTCTTCTTTTTTAATTTGTAAAAGAGAAAAGGTAATTTCTTCCCCATCTTCTTCTGTCCCTTGAGACTCAATCAAACAGCACTCACCATTAGATTCAAGTGAGATTGATCCCATCCTCTTGATTTCCCCATCTTGCTTCAGTGAATCAGTCCATCCTCTTTTTCCCTCTCTCTCTTTCTCAGATATATGGCGGCAATCTCCCTCTCTTTTAAATTTTAATTAATATATGAACAAGTCTTTCCAAGGCTTTCAAAGTGCAGACTGCCATGCACACTTAGAATAAAGCCCAATAACTTGGCAATAAGGCCTAGTGTATATTAGAAGCCCACATAGATTGGGGCAACAATTTTTAGTTCACATGGTATATATGCAACAATTCATAAACAGGCCGAGTCTTTCAACAAATATGTCCATTAATTTGAACGCCACTGCACAAGTTTTATACACACAATCAATATAACAATTTCATATTTACATTCTACGAAGTACAAACCCTTTATGTGCTATATTTTTCTCACTCAAAACAAGCTAAAATTGCTATATATCCACTCTGCAAAAATTGCCTAAATGATTGCTTAATTACATAAAATACCCACAACAAAATAGAAGTCTCAGGAAAAATCTCCTCATACAGAGTAGAGTTTCACAATCCACACAATGTTGGCACGACAAATGGGACACTCGCCGCCCGTCTCTTTGACCTTCTGTAAACATCTCATGCAGCCCGCCATGTGTCCGCACGGTATGCACGCGCCCTCCACCGGCGCTTCGATGCAGATGCTGCACATGCCCAAATTGACATTGCTGCTACCATGTTCTTCGAATTCACCGGATTTGAGCCGGATTGTGCCGAATTTACTGACATGATGTTCTGAGAAGAAAGATTCGGTAGACATAGAATCCAATGGTGGAGCTGACGGCGCCGAGTTTGTGCTTATAGTTGGAATGTGGGTTGTTCCGAATTCAGGACGACATGATGCGTGTACTGTCGGGGTACTTGGACCAGGGGATTGCATATCGGTACCTAACATTAATCATAGTGAATAAATGTAAGATTAAGAAAAATTTAGTAACAGTAACACTTTTTGACAGTTGCATTCTACTTCTTAGTTCTTTAATAAAGATTACAGATTTTTGTCATATGGAATAAAATGTTGAACATTTCAGTACACAAAATAGTACCTCCAATGGAAACACATTGCTCTATAACAGAGAGCCCTTCTTGTATTGCTGTTTGGATTGATGCATTGATTGCTCTTTGTAGATCCTCATCCTCTGAATCTGAATGACAATTTGATCAAATCACTAAATTAATGTAGAAAGAGAGTAAAACTGTAAAGTTCACAAAATTATATATTCTTTTAGCAGTTCTTATGGGAGTTTAGAACCATATATTTTAAATGTTTAAAGTTGGGTAGCTTTAATTTTTCTTCAATAAAATACCCCATAATTTCAATTTTCAACTGAAAGACATCATCTTTCATTTGAATGGGTAATACAAAAATTTCCTTTTATGATCACTCAATTACTAAAAAATTGTTGTTACTATTATAACGAGCTCAGTCTCCAATTTAAGTTTTTTGAAATAGCAAGATTTGCACCATACCTTTACTTGCAGCTTTCAATAGTGTCTCATCATACCGAACAGTATCCGGAAGTGAGGTTGGCAAAGAAAACCCCTCCCTGTGCCGCTCAATGAAATAAACAGCAATGCAGAACTCGACAAATGAAAGGTTGCCATCCTTGTTGCAATCTGACAAAGTCCATATTTCCCTTAAGATCCCTACATGAGAAAAATTACCCAATTAGCATGCGAAAACATTGGCTATTGTCGTTAAAGTTGTGAAATTCCATAGAAAAGTTACTGCACAGACTGAAAAAGAATTACTTCTGGGGATTTTCCAGCTGAGGAACAAAGTGCGTGCCTGCTCGCCGGTAATTTTTCCATCTCTATCCTTGTCCATTACTCTGAATATCTCCGCATACTTGGTGATGTCGGATTGCGAAAATTTTGGCCAGGTAAGAGCATCTGCCTTCCTAGAATCTTTGCAGTCGCCTGTCGGTTTCGCTATGTCTATCTTTGGAGCTGGAACTTCGGATGTGGCTGATAATGCATACTGCACATTTTCCTGGGTTAAAGTACCCCTTAGTTGTGCAACCGATATTATCTTGAGCGCGTTGTAGAATCCCAGGCGATCGAGAAATCCCCTCCTATCCTGATCGGCATGTTTGAATATCTACAGACCAAAAAATTTTCACGATTAAAGGATGAAATTATAAGCTGCACAAGTTTACAAAGCATGAAAGTAAATCAGAATCAGGGTTTAACAGGAGATCAGGCTAACTTTGCAATTTCTGATTTGAAATTTGTAAACATCATGAACAAGAATTAATTGCTGGTAATTAAGATCAGTTTGGATACCTGAAAAAGTATATCCTGAGGCAAGTTTGATCCCCGAAAGAAGGCAACTGCCTCCGGTCCGTTGATCTTTCCGTCGCCGTTCGTATCAGCAATGCGAAAGTAGTTGTCATACACCTCGTTGTCTATCTCCATTGAGAAGCTCATCATACTTACTTGAGAATACCAAAACTACCAACAGTGAAGAAAAAAAAAATAAAAAGGAGGCAGAAAATAGGAAGGTGAAGTGAAGGGAGAGGTTTTTTTATACAATTAAGTATTTGATTTTGACTTGTTCAAATAAGTTTGCTAATTATGATGTTATTACTTACTAGAAAATGAATGCCATGATAATGACTCTTTTGAGTCCCTACGCGCTTAATGGTTAGACTTTAGTGACAAGACCATGGTAACAAGTATAACAACATTTAGGTGACATGTATACATGTAGGTGGAAAATTCTATCCTAGGGGCATCCCTACCATGTAAGCATGCTTACATTGTAGGGCTAGCCAATAAGAGGTTGCCATCTATTCATGCTTGCTCATACAATAATTACAATTAATTCTTTAATGACAAATCAACGTTCCTTCCCTACTTGCGATTTCATTAACTGCACACCTAAATGAATGATTTCTCTAATTTTGGTAAGCTTACACAAAATTTTCATTATATATTAAATTTATAATTCTATATATGAATGATCATAATATGATGGACTATAAATATCCAAGACATAATATTTAAGTTGATTATTTGTTTATATATATGCAACAGTCCGAAGTACTCTTTATATTATTTGCAAATGTTGGCTTTATAACTGCTAAGTTGTAACTGATAAAATGAAACCAATAATATGAAATTTTAATACTTTATAAGTATATTTTTATCCATAAAAACAAGTAATTATATCAAATTATGAAAATATTTTGTTTGGCTTGATCTATACGACAGGAGTTGATTTCTTTGATAATTTAAATAGTTTTAGATGAAATCATGAAAATTATAGGAACAAAATATTTTTGCAATAAAATTAACCAGAAATAAAAAATTAAATATAAAATATACGTATATAAAGTGATGCAACGTTCATATAAAATATATACACCCATGGGGATTAATTGGAGATTGCAGGATGAATCAATTATGATTGATAACTTCCTTTACATATATAGTGCGTATTTAATGGGAAATAATAGGAAACAAGATGAGCTATTGTGAGAGATTATTTGTAATTATTATGTAAGAACACTCTAATTAAATGTCAATTTTTTATTGGTTAGTCCCTACCATGTAAGCATGCTTACATGGTAGGGATGCCCCTAGGATAGAATTTTCCCATGTAGGGACCCTTTGAGACAATTTCGAAGAAACTAAACCGCACAATCAATTCATTCAAAGAAGACTTGACTTGAGTTTGTCAGGTCCGGAAGTTAAGAGTTAAGACTAGACACAAGTTTTGAACATTTATTGATGATGTTGAAATTTCGAAGAACTAAGTGCAAAATATCAAGAAATGTACGGGAAAATGATGACTTCAGCCCTTTGTTTGCAATTCTTTTATAATAAACCAATTTTCGGCCATTTACATAGCAGTATTTTATTTATATTCAAAGCCACAACGAGACAAGGCCACACTTTTTAAGCAAAAACAAAACGCCATAATAAACAGCTCTCGTTCATCTAATTCTTTATGATATTTTTGCATTCGTCTAATTTCAAGTATACGTAACTAACTCAGAAATGTCTTTGTTGGGTGCTCGAGCTCAAGATTTGCACACGGCAATTTTGTATAGTGAATTACATTCTGTGATCCTCAGTAAACAATCCAGTGCAGCCTGCCATATATGTCTCAAAATAACACTGGCAATGTCAAATGTCAAATTGCCAACTGGATTTTCATAACAAGAATACAGGATCTCAGATTGATGCTAGCTGCTGGTGATTTCAGTTGGTTCCGTACCAGAAGGACTTCATCAGTCTCACCATTAAAATTGTCATTGTCTGCTTCACTTGTGGCTGCAAATGGGAGCCAAGACCAATACTAATCAAAGTAAAAGTACCATTCTTAAATTAATCACAGAGAGGATCGATCACAATCAGCTGTAAGAAAAATCTAATGAGAATTAATATACGTCGTCCCTTTTTATCCTTGATGCAATCACAAAGAATCCTATATTTTTTTTCAAAAAAATTTTGTATGTCTTCCTTGTACATAATCTTTTCAAATTTTTGTTTAATATTTTTCTATTATTATGCATTGATTTCTTTTTAAGGAACTATTTAACAGTAATAACAATGAACGCACAGAATTTAATGAGCTTTAGTTTAATAACTATCCAAGTAGACATCTGTAAAATGTAAGGGTATTTTTAATTTTATTATACTAGTATTTCCACAATATTTGCTTCTTGCATAGCAGCTCATTTCAGGGAGTTAGATCCTAAGTCCCAATTGTTTCAGTTAAATTTTGAAATTATAATCTGTAAAACTACCGAGACATTAATGATTATCATTTTGCAGTAACAATAAAATGCATGATAATAATATACAAACGAGTTATTTTACATATTATTAGTTGTATGTATTGCTCTTTGTTTGTACAAGCATTCTGACTTTGATTCGTGAATTATGCCATCAGGCTTAACACTTAATTTCCGAATCACAAAAATGGATCAACAAATATAAAATTTTCGTAAACATTACCCATTAATCAACCAGACTTGCCTCCAACTCCACTATTTATCATATTTTCACATCAATTCCATCCGGCTTAGGTTTTTCATAACTTCAATCAAAATTATAGATTCTTATTTCATTATGAATTTGCAAACCAGAAGACATTTAGTTTAATTAAATCAGATTTGCAACAATCAAGCCATATTATGTCAGAGATCCTTAACAAATCTAGTTTACTGTTTAAGCTTTGTCCACATAGCCACATCAAAATCTGAAGCAATAAACATTGTAACTAACATCATTTGATTTTAAACCAGATATACACTCCAAAAAAGAGCGCTTGCTTTATCCTACAAAATTGTGACATGCAAACATAAACCTGAACAATAATTCTAGCAAACATGTAAATAAAAAAAATGTTAAAAAAAAAAAAAACTCATCTCAGATTTAGTAATATGCTTATCGATAGTATGATGCCATGAAGTAAAGCAGAATGGAAGCTACTACAGTCACAAATAACTCCTGTGAAAATAGAAGAAAAGGCAGATCAGTTTCCCAGTGTAGGAACAGCTCATACACTGCCAGTACTAACTAGCAAGTACAAGAAATACAAAGTTGAGAACAATTTTTAGTTGTCAGCAGACATTAAAACAGCTCAGTAGGTATAAATTTTGCTACTAAGCAGAAACACAATCCAGATGCAACATTATTATTTGGTACATACATAGACCTAAGTGGTACAAATCAGAGCTGGTTGACCAAATGTTTTTATAAAGCTCAGAAGGTAAAATTCCCAAGCAAACTGGCAATTCTAGAACTAGTCAGAACAATTAATTGAGGAGCCGAAGGGAAGAAGCAAAAGTAGGTGATCCAGTTCAAGTACCTGATTGTTATACACAAAAAGAGGAACATGTTTGCTGAACATCTCAATCATGCTGAGTATACCAGTATAACCCTGTCAAAAAAGCAGAACACTTATGTTAAACATGCAAAGACAAACAAATAAAAATAAAGCGCAAAAAAAAAAAAAAAATGAAATCATACTAGTGAAGCAACAGCAATGCAACCAAAAACTAAGCCAAGAGATCTAAGCACTCGTTTTCCCATGCGCAAACCTTTCCCTTCATCCTCGCCATATATCTACATCAAATATTAGAATTAACAAACTATAGTGGTCCTTGCCAATCAAGTATTTTGAATGACAGCATTAAGAAGTTCTTCAGCACACCGGTAGCAGTTACTAGTTAGTCAAATATACATGACATGACAACCTATATAACCAGTATTGGACAAAAAGTTCTTTTTTCCCAAATTAATTTACTAATTATATTCTTCTTTTTCAAAATCTCTTATTTAGTTAGGAAAATAAAATTCATACACACATTGTATGTTGGGGCCACATTTGGCTCAAAAGCCTTCAACTTCTCGAAGATTCGGTAGAAAAATGCAAAAGCCATAAATTGCATCGGTCTCCACTGAGAAGATCGAGCGATGGCAATCCAAGCCGTCTACATAACCGAAAAAATATATGTGGTTAGAGACACACAAAACAAAGAGTAAGTACCAAATATACATTACACGAAACAGTTCTGTTAAAAAATGAATGACTGGCACATCAGACTTTTGTTCATTCTTATTTCTTAAATATAGCAATTAATTAACAAATGAAGCTCTTAATTACACCATTATTTCACAAACATTGTACTTGATTTCTAACTTAATCTATAACAAAAAAACAAACAGACCCTGATCCATGCTTCATTTCTTACTGCATCCTTCTAACTTAGTTTTGTTAGCTTGGAGAGAATGAGGAAAAAAATAACTTTCAAACTTGTCAATAATAAGAGTAAGTTCAACTGGTTACAGAGCATTTCATTTGAAAACAAAAAAATGCTCGTCGTATTACTACGTAATACTATTGATAACTTGAGGTTACTATGAAATAAATGAAATCCATTGTTAACCCAAACTAGAAATTTGACTCCAGATGTTTCAAGTTCGACCCAACCAATTGCTGAGTTCACATTGTGTTCAAGAAACAAAAAAATGACATATCCTTACTATATATAAAAGCATATTGGAAAAAATGACATGAAAGGGCTATCTTCTCCAAATGAGAAACCTGAGCCGTTGATCATTTTCTTGGATAGATCAGAACCGTTGATTTACGTTAATGCCCATTGATGTTAATGTCTCAGCCCATTAAAATTTCGGGCTCACATCAATTTCCTCAATATAAGGCCCATTACATATATCTTAAAAATTTATAATAAGAAATAACAATTTCAGCCCAAAGCAACGCGTGGGCTCTTTACTAGTATCACATAAAAGGCTACTACAATGCAAAAGCTATCTGTTATTTTCAAGAGGACATAGAAATATCGAACATATAATATAATGCATTTATGGAAAACCAAAAATTAGATTAAATTCCAATGAAAAGAAAAAATAAGTGTCATAAAATCATACAAATATCGCTGATATTGCCATGTTAATGCGCATATCTTTCAAATTGCACCTTGAGTACCTGGAACCACACAGATATATTGAGTTCAGTATTGTGTTTCCAATTTCACTTGTCCTTTAACAAATACATTAAGTGGTATAACAGAAAGAAAATACATTAAGCAGGAGAATGAATATGCACATGCAAGCATGCACACAACAGAGAAACAGACCTAGGTGCCCAGGGAACTATAGGCTCCTTATCTGCATACTTGATATCCTTCGACACCTAAAAATAAAGGTCAAAAGAATTAAACTTTATTTTGCCATAAAACTAATTTAATGAGACTTCAATGAATAGCACCCACTGTTTCAGTACATTTCCAAGAACCCAAACAAATTGATATCTTTAATTAGGAAAGAACATTTTCTTCAACTGCCACATTTGTTTGATCACATAGATATAATTTCCTTAAATCCTAACATCTCGCAACAAGCCATAATAGAATGAAGTATAAAGTTTTTAACACATTGGGTTTACATGTCCGAGGACTTATTTCACCACAGATTTGTTGGGGCCAATTTAGTCAGTTGTTCTGCACATCCCAACAGATTAACTATCTGTTGTATGCAAGTATGGCAAATGAAAATTTACATTTGCAGTAAATGGCCTGGGTCTAGTTTGAATCAATTCTATACAGAACAGTAAGATTAGAACGGAGATCAAGGAGGCTAACCTCAAATGACCCATAAGCCACACCCTTCTTTCGGTTTTGCAATTGTGACATCATGATTTTATCGTATGCGCTCTCTAGCTGAAACAAACCCAAAAGAAAGAAATTAACTCTTCAATATCCAACAGAGGTTATTGGCAACACTGAAAGGGGATAAAAATGGAGCCTACTTTAGCCAAGAATTCATCATCTCCTCTTTTCTCTGCCTCAGTCCGCTTCTTTTTATAAGCCATCTTCATCTTGTCGAACCCCACAATGGGGCTTATACCAAGCACCTTAAACAATACCAATAAGGAATGTGTCATGAAACTGTTCTCACAGAAAGCATACAGAACATAAATACACACGCACACACGCGCATAAAAAGGGGAAATAATAAGTACCTCATATGGGTTTTCATCACCACCTAGATGGGGAGCTCCGGCAGCCGAAGCAGCAGCCCTAACAGCCAAATAAGACTGTTTGACAGGAAATCTACAAAACCTGAGAATATAAAGTTCTATTACCCATCATCAAACTTACAAATTCACTAACTTTCCATCAATTTTTGAGTCAATGAACAGTTCCCATTTGCCATTTTGGTACTCACAAACATTGGAATGAACAACTACACCAAACCAACTAATAATAAAGTACTAATCTTCCCCTTTTGATAATTCAACTACACAAAAACTGATCATCAAACAATTCCTTGTACTATCTAAACCAAAAGTACCTCAACTCGGAGAAACTCGGAGAAGAACGAGCTGGACAGCAGGAGAGGAGGAACCCTCGTTGAGTCCGAGGAAGGTTGAAGAGCTGAGCAATAGCAGGAAAAGTGGGCGCCATTCCCAAATCCTCCGTCAGGTCGGTAATCGATTGAAACTAGCTAGGGTTCTTCTTCAGGGGTTTACAGATAGACCGATAGACGCCATTAACTGATTAAGTCGCCCCTTTCGCTGCTCTCCCTGGCTTTGTTTGTTTGTTTTGTTCGGTTTAATGGTTTTCTCCTCTATCCATGCGCGAGAGAGGAGATTTGGAGTTGGGCCGAAAGAAATTGGGCCGAAAAGGCCTTTTGGCCCAGTTATGATGAGTGTGATGGGCTGGCGAGATAATTGGGCCGACAATTGGTTTGGGTAAGGTGTGTGGTTTTGGGCTGGAATGACTGGCCCAGTTTAGTACTTGGATTCATTCATCATTTGGTTTGTGCGCAACAAAAGGTAGGTTGAAGTTGAACCACGAGGATAATGGATAAATTCGAGTTCCTTTCTTTTTTTCAAGGAAAATTCAAGTTATTTTTGTTTTTTCTTTTGTTTTTTTTTTTTGGATAAAGGCAAGGTATATGAATGGATAAATTCAAGTTTCTTTTTTGGAGGAAAATTTAAGTTCTTTTTGTTTTTTTGGATAAAGGCGAAGAAGTATATGACCTTGGTATTTAGAAGTTCTGTCGTTTGGGAAAGAGATTGTGCAAGCTGTGACTGCACTTCAGGGTCATTGAATCTGTTTAGAACTACGAAATAAACTGTGAAAGTTGTCGTATATGTCTGTGTTGCCACGTTATTTAGGAAGCTTGCACATCATCATCAATGGGAAATGACAGAGCTGCTGAATCATCAACAAGCCAACAAGAAGAAACCAGTTAATTACACGTACTATTGCAGAATAAATCCACCGAGTGTATGATCAAGGAATCATATATGCTTACATAAAAGTTACAAGTAACAGAAACTGCTGCTTATTAATTACTAGTATTGCTAATTGCTGAACGAATTACCAATAATTTTTGAAGAAGAAAATTAAACTTATTAATTAGTAGGAACAGAGCACACGATCTTTTATTTATTTTTCTCGCATTGGACATACACACATATATATTAAGCCATAAACCTCTTGCGCTCTTCTCCCTAATTCTTACACATAAACCCCTCTACAACTACAAGTGCTTGCATTAACACATTACACGTACATAAACTACATACACATTAAGCACAACACACACTCTCATAGTCTCATTACACTTGTAGCTAGTCACTCATACTCCCTACTGCCCCTGGAACTGGAACCCTCACTGGTGAAGATGGTCATCTCCTGTGCCCGGTTGAACTTCACGCTCCGGGCCTCCTCGCGGGACAGCCCGCGGTACGCATTCACCAGAACGTCCACCGGCATGCCGCGCAGGGCGGAGGTCCTTCCCACGATCGGCGAGTTCATTGCGTTGTCGTTGGTCTGGATTGACACCCAGGAGAACCCCTCGGACCTCGACTGCACCACCACTGCGAAGTTCTGGGGCACCACGATCAGCTGCCCGCGGTGTAGCTCGCCGTCGAAGGCCCTCTGCCCCTCGTTGCTCACCACTTGCATGCGTGCCCGGCCGCTCGTCACGTACACCACAGCGTGCGCGTTGATGTTCCAGTGTGGTGCCAAAATTGCATTCTTTTTGCAAAAATTGAGAGTTTTATAAATTTTGCCGAATTTTAATTTGCAATTAAGTACTAATTAATAACATCAAATTTACTGAATTAGAGATATAAAAATCAAACACTTACTCTATGAAGAACTCCTCTAGTAGCACTCATCTGAACATACTTGAGAATGGGGAGTTTCTGGCTGTTGAGATAGGTGATTCTGCCGCCGTTCGGCTTGTAGATGTCCGACTTCATCGGCTCGGCGATGTTCTCCTTCATCTTCATCGAGCAAATCGCCTCGTCCAAGCCGTTTGCAAGCAGCATAACCTTGTCCTCCTCCGAGTATCTCTCTCGGCTCTCTTCCCTCGTTTCTCCTCTCCCGCGGCGCCACTCCTCCCTCTCCCTCCTTTCGCCTCTCTCGCGCGACTCCTCCCTCTCCAATTCCCTCTCCTCCGACCTCGATGGCCTCAATACCCGCAGCCTTCTTTCGACGCGCACAATGTCGCCACGCTCGTCGTTCCGGCCTTGGAGCTTTCGTACTGTGTCCGGATTCACCCCGATTGCTTCGGCAAGTAGCTCAGCGTCAAAGCCGCTAAGGATGTTGTTGCCCGACGTCCCTCCTTGCTCTCCCTCTCCTCGGTGATGATACCTTCCATGGCTTTCCTGCTGCTTCCCCGCCATCCTGAAGTACTGCAAAAGAATTCATTCATTCAATCAATATTCAATAATGTTGAGTATGGAGGCACTAGCTATAACAATATTTTCTATTATAACTCAAAATATTGTTACAACTACTACTACTCAAATACTACACCTCCATATACCCCTAGCTTCTTACTACAATCCTAACCTCCAAACTACTAACTCTTGCTTGATTTGCTTGGTTTTCTTCATCCAACTCCACACCCCTATTTATACTAGTTCTATGGAGAATTCTAGAACCTAGATATTTTTCCATAGATATTTTTATAGATAATTCTAGACCTAAGATATTTTTCTTATATCCATAATGTTCTAGATTATTCCTAAGAAATATCTAAACACCACATTACTCTAGATAATTCTTGATCTTGAGCTTGATGGGCTTGGGCCTCAGCGTTGATTCTCAACACTCCCCCTCAACGCTGACTTTGTACTATTCCGATTTTGGTACTCCGCGTCCATCCGGATCATCATACTTGCAACCTCGCCTTTGTGCTCGTTGAGCTTGGCACTCCTCAGTTATTTGCGATCGAACTTCCCGATGGACTTCTTGAACCCGCTTTACTAGTGGTCCCGGCACTAGTCTTCGTCGAGGTCCGACTTCTCGACGGATCACCGGACGGGCTGTAACTCCTTGCACCAACTCACGTCCTTCAGCTATAGTGACACTTCTATATGTCATCCTGACAGCATCACCCTCCTTGGTGATGACTTCCACCTTGGCGCTCTCTTGTGGCTTCTCTTCATCAGCCACGATGCAGCTTATAATTTCGGCCTCTTTTACGACTTTGGTCTCCTCATCGACCAATTCTTTAATTGGTTCTTTAAAAAACAATGACTCAAAGTCAGTTCTATTTTCATACTTACTTACCTCTTTGACATCTTTGATGTCTTCCATGAACGATGACTCGGAACTGATCTCTTCCTCCTCGAGATCACTGGCCTCCTCGACATCTATGCCATTGATGAAGGACCGCGATTCGACGTCTTCTTCCTCAAGCTCATCAACTTCTACAATGTCTCGTATATTGTCGATGGGCCAAGCCTCGATGTCGATCTCTTCTTCATCTTCTATGGCATCTTCTTCATCTTTGATCGGCCACGACTCCATGTCGAACTCCTCTTCCTCTGGCTCATCAACCTCAGCAACCTCTATGCCAACTACCGACTGTATTCCAACAGTCGCCACCGCGTCCCAATCTTCTTCATATGGGACCTCCTCCGGCACCATCTCCACTGTGGTCACCGCGAGGCTTTCTTCATCTTCCATGATTGCAGCAGTGAGTGCTACTTCTGCATCCCACTCTTCTTCACAACCACTGCTCTCATGGACAATGTCTTGGCTTCTTGAGGTCGCCACATTACCATGGCCTTTCTTCTTCTTCCGCCAGCAATCTCGTGCATAATGCCCTCTTTTGCCACAATTATAACATCGATCGTCATCGTCTTCATTGTCATCGGATGAGTCTCGAGCTCCCCCTGAAGAATTAGTCTTCTCTTTAGGCCTTCGTTGCTGGCTAGACCTTCCTTCGGGTCTACCTCTTGACTTTCGGTCAGGTCGACCCGTCTTTCGGTTGCTGAACAAGGCCTCTTCTTCTTGCTTCAACGAGACTCCGGCCATTTGCTTCACTAGAGCCTCCTGGTTTGCGAGCATATTCTCCAGCTCCAATAGTGTTGGCTGCGTTGGCCAACCTTGGACGGCTGCTATGAACCCGCTGTACTCGGGTCTTAGCCCATTGATGAGAATCCTTCTCATCCTTTGCTCGCTGATCTTTTCTTCAGGGTCTATTTGAGCAATCTCACTACAAAGAGATTTTACTTTTGTAAAGTAATGGTTAATCATCATCTTACCTTGTGAGATTGTCATGAGCTCCTTCTCAAGTAGTTGGAGGCGCGCGTCGTTCTTCTTTGAGAAGAGTGTTGCTAGGGTATCCCAGGCTACCTTCGGCGTGGGCGCTTCTCTGATGTACTCCAGTAGCTCGTCTTCAACGGCTGTCCTGAGTACAAACATTGCCTTCCCAGCCTTGATTCGCCATTTCCGCAGAGTTTCGGCTTGCTTCTCCACGGACAGAGTTTCGGCTGGCTTCTCTGAAGCCTTCTTCTTTTTCGTTTTGGGGTCAGCAACCTGTTCCGATACCGTCTCTTCTACGGTATCAACTTTCGGCGGGGTCGTCTCAGACCCGCCTACTACCTCCCATAGGTCCTGCCCTTGGAGGTAGGACTCTATGCATGCCTTCCAATATATATAATTACTAGAATTCAATTTCTTCATTCCACCAATCGTACCTGAGAAATCCATGGCTTCAACTAGGACGGCCGACGTCTAGTAAGCCTTCTTGAAGATTTCTCCTCCACCGCACTTCGCAGTCCCGGACTGTCGTCAAGCTGCGGCTCCTTCGACAACTTGTCGATACCACTATATTGACTGGCGGAACACCGGCAGAATTCCGGCTCTATGCTTGACCCCTACCACCGACTCTGAACAAGCTCCGACAACTCCGGCTCTGATACCAGATTGTTGAGTATGGAGGCACTAGCTATAACAATATTTTCTATTATAACTCAAAATATTGTTACAACTACTACTACTCAAATACTACACCTCCATATACCCCTAGCTTCTTACTACAATCCTAACCTCCAAACTACTAACTCTTGCTTGATTTGCTTGGTTTTCTTCATCCAACTCCACACCCCTATTTATACTAGTTCTATGGAGAATTCTAGAACCTAGATATTTTTCCATAGATATTTTTATAGATAATTCTAGACCTAAGATATTTTTCTTATATCCATAATGTTCTAGATTATTCCTAAGAAATATCTAAACACCACATTACTCTAGATAATTCTTGATCTTGAGCTTGATGGGCTTGGGCCTCAGCGTTGATTCTCAACAAATAACAATCATGCAAGAATTGATTATAGCAATTGATAGTGTTTAACTATTTATATACCCGGTAGGTCGGATCGAGCTGGTTGGCGTTGTTGGTGATGTCGGTGACAATAATCACTTCGACCGGGCTTTCGCCTTCGTTGTAGCACCAGCGAAGAACACCGGCCGGAACTGCGAGGACATCGCCCTGACGGAAGTGCTGGATCCTCTGGTGCTCGTCACTGAACAACTGGCTGCCGCCGTACTCCTCTGTCGACCTCCTGCCTCTTTCCGCTCTGTAACCCTCCTCGGATGAGGACTCTTGTTGCAGCTCTTGGTAGGTCTCTGGGCATCCCGGGATCACTGCCCCAAATACACCTCTACCTGATATATATATTTCCAGGAAATTTGTTAGTATAAAACAAATTAATATCAAAGAAATTGTTTGATAATATGTGTATAAACTTAATTATAAAACATTTTTATACCCATGCATGATAAAGTTTTTCACTTTTTGTATACATAAGCAAGCCCATTAATAGTAACATGCATGAAATTAGATTTACTAACTAAATATATATAATCAGACATGTAAAAAAACTAAAAAGCAGGATATAGAAAACAAAATTAAATTAACCTCGGAGAACATAGACAAGGCTGGGGGAGTTGGAGTAGGACGGCAGGTGGAGGCCGTTGGGCTCAATCCGGGTACGCATGACCGAGACGCCGGCGCACTCGAGCTGGTCCTCAGTCTCGTCATAGTACTCGGTCACACCGGCTTCTGACTCGACGCGGCGGCTCGGGCGCAGGGCGTTGAGCCTGTCAATGCGGCACCGGCTCTGATCGCCGAACTTGCGCCGGGAGGCACCCAGTTGGCCCAGCTGGGCTTGGGCCACGTAGAAGAGGACTAGGAGGGAAACAAGGAAGGAAAGCTTGTTGGTGATTGCCATGGAGATTGTTCAGTAGAAGGAATCAATTGTTCGGCTTGGAGTGTAGAGATAGATGTGTAGTTTGGGGTATTTGTAGGCAGTACAAGTGTTCTTGAGTGTTGACACATCATGACATGACAGTGTGACTAGGCAATGTGGAACCTAGCTTGTGGTCTTCTGTTGTCTTCAATTGTGTTGAATGTTTGTGGGATTGATCACTTCACAAACAAAAACTAAATTTGTTTGTTGATGGATGATAATTGATATGCAATTATATATGTTGAATTTATTATACTAATTTGTCAGTTTAAAATATTTTAGCAGCACACGGCTAGATAATAGTGGATTCTAATTTAAAAAACTACTGTCCAAATGAAATCACTTTGATCCTTGTAACTCAACATTCTTATAACTTCACAAGCTTGGAATTGATTAAAATGTATAATATATCACCGTATATTACAAAGAGCATGCATCTGATCCTTATAATTTGAAGTATTGACATTTATATCTTAAGTACCAATTGACAAATACAAAATATAAAGATTTAATTATATCAATTAATTAAAAGAGCATGCATATTAATTTGAAGCATGCATATGATCCTTTTAGATAAATGACTATGCATGTATCACTAATCCAGATTTAATTATATCAATTAATTGGTGCTTGGAGTCGGATTGATCCCAATTTCTGTATTTCATTTTCCGTTTTTTCACTAACTAAAATTAAGAATAAAAAGTAATCTGGTGATTTGCATGCTAATTAATTAATTAAGTGGCAGTTAATCTAGCTAGCAATTAAGCTTGATTGAAGATGAGGAAGTGACTACGTACTGCTTATATAGAGCAACAGAATAGAGCAGCAGAGGGCAACCAGCGAAAGAGGTTAAAGAGGCGGGGATGAGGAGACGGCAGAGGAGGCGTTTGCGTGGCGCCACGGTACCAGAATACGACGGCTTGCATTGCATGCATGCATGCATGGCTACGTTGCAATCTCCTCCCTGACAGCTGCTATCAACTCCAGCTCGGAATTAATTATATATATGCAACCATCAACAACTGCAATCAATTTGTTTGGCACTGTCTATATATATATAACTAGCTAGTGTGTCTCTTTGTGCATGCAGCTGGATCCTAATTAATTAGTGTGGTGATAATCAAATTAGTCGAAACTCGAACGTATATATGTACTTGAAAGAGTATGTATCATTTCCATATAGAAGCATCTCTAGAAGAAAATTCAGAGCAATTTTCACTCTCATTCTTAATTTGTTTGGCGCTTTATATGTAACATATTATTTAAACGTTACTTTGACATTTTTTTGTCAATTGGGCATATAGTCGATGTTTGATCAAATGGGTTGGACTGGTCTGTAAAATTAACTATTAATAATATCTAATTAACAAAATTACTTCTAAATAGTAAATACGTTGGAAATGAAAGCTGTGCCTGGTACCGTGGTA
This sequence comes from Cyperus esculentus, assembly GCA_030179965.1. Lineage (NCBI taxonomy): Eukaryota > Viridiplantae > Streptophyta > Magnoliopsida > Poales > Cyperaceae > Cyperus > Cyperus esculentus. Next base: position 5,637,417 of record JASGLE010000012.1, read on the forward strand.
CGTACTGGTAGTTCGTTGTACCTGGCGTGTATGCAACAATTAAGAATCGGAAATTGGGCTCATGCATGATGCATGTGTTCACGTGCCGTACCATAAGCTGGCAATATGGACAAATACCGGCCGGGCTGGTACATTACATATACCAGTTGCCATGTACCGGTAGCCCATCGTTAACTCACTATAATAAACATGTTTGAGCTGATAAATGATAAATGACTTTTGTCCTTATATATATTGGGCTGAGAAATGCAGTAGCTGCCGTATATACGGCCCATATTAGCAGTCCGTTGGCCCGTTGTATAGGTCAATATCATTATCATATGTTGCTTGAGGAGGTTATCCGTGTTAATAATTTTGTTTTTGTATGAAGTCTGTGCCAGGTTTGATTATAGATTATACCGGGTTGCAAAAGAAAAATTAGTTGGATCATTGATAGGGTATAAATGTTCGTTGATCAGATATAAAAAGTTTTTCTTTTGATTTAATTGCCGTTAATTAATATGTAAGACCCTATTGTATTATTTTTTTAGTTCAGAATTAAAAAGGGTTTGCTTGACATGATTATTATGTTTCTGCCCCACTTTTCTGATGAGATTGGTATGGTATGACCATAAAAATTGTAGTAAAAAAATTAAATAATTTTTCATAAATGATTAGTATATAGTAAATAACATTACAGATTAGTACAGTATAATATTTATCTCATCATCTTAATAACACCCACAATATAACATAAGCCAGCCCACATAACATAATGGCAGAAAGTGAAGGTGATAGGATAAGCTAAGACTAGGTGGGAGTGGGATTCCTCTCTCAAATTGTTCTCTGCTTCATATATATGAAACCTAGAACTAGAAGAATCAACATGTTTCCAGCACAAAAATACGAATATTCCTTTATTCATTTTTTATTTTGTTCTCTTAGTCTGTAAGCAACTTAAGGCAATGATCTCAGATATGTTGAGGCAATCATAATTGAAGAATCTCAACTCAATGGAAGTTATAAAGCTGCATATAAAGATTTCTGATTAAGAATTGTGTATGTTTGAAGAGTTAGAAAAAAAATGCTCAAATCGTAACATTTAAGGAACTCCTTTTCGAATATTGTTTTGTTGAATATGCATGTTGATCAAGATTATCTTTTTTTTTTCCAAGAAATAAAGAAGAAGGTTGGAATCGATGACATTGTGAATTCAAAAAATAACTACTTGATTAACTTCAAAAAAAAAGAAAAAGAAAAAGAAAATCATGCAGTCAAAAATGCTTTCTAGATGAACAAATATTAATATGCTTTTTAATTATATGGTGCAGACATATATTAATTTCTGTTATTTGGTGTCTATGTTGGCCACAAGTTTCAGTTAACATTTCTGACCTCTCAACCTGTGTCGCCTACAAACTGAACATACATTACGGAATTTACGATATCAGATATGGAGAAAAAGTACGATATTATCAGATAAAAGGAAGAAAAAAAGAGGGAAAAGGAGAAATGGTACAAGGTGATTACTGGTATAGTCGAAACACAACAGATTCCCCCAAAATCCAATTTATATATATATATATAAGATGCTAATATTCGCCCCAGTGGCAGGAACTTAGCGTATTTCTTACACAGAATAATTTCATGCGAGAACGCAACCCGCAACCCGTTAACCCATTAATTCACTGGTATAAAAACCCTGACCCAAAAATTTAGTTTCAATCAATTCTTCAGTTCATAGTTGTTCCAGTTCAGATTTTCAAACCATCAGAAAGAAAAAGAAAACACCTTTTGCTTTCATTTGGGTTTGTTTGGATTTCAATTTCATGTCTTGCTTCAGCCTGCAGAGGGAGGAATTGGCCTCTATGATCCCATACAAACTCTCCAAGATCAACAAGTGGAAGCTGTTCCGCCGGAAGAAGCGCTATGCTCGGAACGCACCGCGACACAGGAACTACGCGCTGGTGTACCTGGATGAGTTGTATGCTCAGCCAAATAACCCGGTGCAACTGGCTGTGGTACATAATAAACAAGTGGAAATGCCGAAAGCACTTATAAGAGTGCCCGAGGAAGGTGTGACGGGTAAAACCGAAAGGTTGGACAACTCGGTTGTCGTGGGTACCGGTTCTGAGTCTGTCACTGGTACCAGAGAGGCAGACGAGGTAGATGATGTCGATTTGAGAGCAGAGATTTTTATTAGGAAGTTTAAAGAGGATATGAGAAAGCAAAGAGAGGTCATTAAAGAATAAAGAGTGATAATAATAGTAGTAATCAATATTAGAGCTTGTATTAGGTGTCAGTTTATATTCTTGTACATTTTAGTAATCAATAGAGTTTGTACAGTGTCAGTGAGTAATTAGCTTGATGAGATAGCTGGTTTTCTTAATTTGATTTTTTTTGTTTTTCCTTTTTGGATGTACATATATAATGTCAGGAAAACTTGTAGTAGGTCACATTAATAAAAAATTAAAAAGTAGCTAGCTTTCCTGTGCATTCTAGTTACACTTCTATTCAGAAGAAAGCAAATATTAATTATCAACCAAACTGGAGCCGATTGTAACTCCAAATCAAATTAAAAGTTGTGCTGGATAACTTTCAAATGCAGTAAACCTGTGAGGTTCCTTTAAAAACATAATTTACTTTGCAAATTAAACTTCACAGCATGATCTTAATGAATCAGCAGTTTAGCACTCTCTCTTTGCCAACAAAAGGACATTTTTTATCTTAACTGAATAAACTTCCACTTGCACCAGACTCGGACTGAAAATTGGCAAATACCAGTGTCAGAGTGATGTTATACTGTTGTGATGGACCTCGCATACGAGACAGTACCCAGTATGCCAGATAAACTGGTACACTAGCACAGGCAGCCAAGTTTTGCAATCCATGACTACTGCTATCCGATGAGGATTGTTATAGATAAGCTTGATCACTTCAACACTGGTACAATTACGAGTCAAGTAGTTTGACTAGTGTTAGTGCATCACCACCTTAAAAGATACTCCATGTGTACTGTGTCATCTGTTTTAGCCCAACAATATAGGAACACCACGGAGAGAATACAGCATATAGGATACCCGACTTAACTTCCAAGTTCCAAGAACAAATATTCCTAAAAAAAAAAATAGAAATGTACTTCGAAGTATATATATTTGTTGAATATCTGTCGGGCAACTAATCATCATTTGAGAACTTCGCCTAATTAATTTCCCCAAATTATTTCCAGAACATACGAAAGGCTCACTGAAGCATTTATCGAACATCTGCAAGGCATCTCTAGTTATTCCCTGACGTTGAATTTGGCTTGCTTGACTGCCGTTGGTAGCCAAAGAAACTTCAGTTTCGGATTTGAAAATTTAATACTTCACTTGGTCTGTACTCTGTAATGCAGCTTATGTTATGCTTTCGCCTCTGAAGAAAGTTTCCGAGAGGCGATCGAAGCTGCGCAAGTGAAAGAGGAGCCGGGTGTTCCATTCTGATTTCCCAATGCAATGGTCTATTTTACATTCCATATACATGACATATCCAGAGTATAAATCAGTAATGAATGACAAATCACTGTCGTGGGCAGTGGGTAACCGATCGACCTTATAAAGAGCATTAAGTGAGGCAACATCTGCCTATAAATATCAATACCTACTAACACTACCTACATACATACAGTCTCTGAGCCTACTACTCGTAGCCATTAGTGTGGAAACGTGGCTGATCAGTGAGAAGTTAACCGTAATCATATTTTAAGTTATATAATGTTGTAGTTGTAGTTCTAGTTCAAGCAAGTTAATTCCCAATTGCAATATGATTTTATTTTATTTATAACAACCCTTGTAATTGTATAATTCCCAGACCAGGCTACTTCCATTGCTTCAACATGGCAACAACCTATGACCGCATCAGTGAGCTCAGAGCCTTCGACGAGACCAAAGCTGGGGTGAAGGGCTTAGCCGATGCCGGAATTACCAAGATCCCTCGATTTTTATCCAGCCACAGGAAGAACAAGGTGACCAGACTTTGCAATTGGTACCAGCAGAAATTCCGGTGATTGATGTCACTGGAGTGGAGTCTGATGCTGCACTCAGAAGAGAAGTGGTCGAAAAGGTCAAGCGTGCCGCTGGGACTTTCGGGTTCTTTCAGGTACGAAATTGCTCAATGTTTGATCAAAATTTTAGGATTGAACAGCTCTAAGGGTATGGTTTCAAATCATTCTTTGTAATTACAAAAATTGTTTGTCTTGTAATTTTTGCATGAATGCAGTGTTTAATTAAGAGTGAGTAAGCTATGTGAGCAAGTAAGAAAATTAGTGGATTTATCCTTGAAATTACCAAATACTTAATTAGTAATAAAATTGACCATAACTGTCAAAATGATCAGTCCTAATTTACAAAAAAATGTATTTATTCTGATTCAGGTGGTGAACCATGGTATCCCACTGGAAGTGCTCGATGAAATGCTAAAAGGAAATAAGAGGTTCCATGAGGACCAAGTTGATGTTAAGAAGCAATACTACACAAGGGATAGAAGCAAATCAGTGCTATTCAATAGCAACTATGACTTGTACGAAGCGCCAGCTGCCAACTGGCGTGACACTATGTTCATTAACATGGCTCCAGAAACGCTGCTGCCAAATGAGTTGCCAGTCGCGTGCAGGTAAATTTGAAAATGTATATATTTGTTTTTTTTTTCATTTTTTTTTATGGGTTCTTAACTTTGATTTTGGTGTAGCAATGAACAATTTGAAAAATATCCTAAGAAGTATATGTATTCTGCGACATATTCAAAACGTGAAATCATATTGTTGGTACTTCAAAATTTCTAGAGCAGTTCACCAAGAACCGGCAAGATTCTATATTGCCGGTACCAAAACATAATGCTAATTCCCCACAATATTCCTTTTAAAATACAAAACAATCTGATTTGAACAATTAAGCTTCATGCTGTAGAGACATAACATTTAAGTATGCCGAGTACATCAAAACGCTTGGCGCCACATTGTTTGAGTTACTATCAGAGGTGCTCGGCCTGAGACCAAGTTATTTGTCAGAGATAGAATGCAACAAAGGACTAAGTGTACTTCACCACTACTACCCGTCTTGTCCTGAGCCTCACCTGACAGTAGGTACAACCAAACACTCCGACGCGCAATTCCTCACCGTACTTCTGCAGGATAGCATTGGTGGATTACAGGTCCTGTATGAGAAACACTGGATCGATGTTGCACCAGTGCCAGGAGCCTTAGTCATTAATATTGGTGATCTTTTGCAGGTATATTTTTCTCAATACATTAATTTTGTTGTATGAGTTACCAAAATATCTGAGTGCTGAATTAATTAGGCTGGTACAGGGTGAATTTTTATATTCTGCAAGTTGATCAGTATTGTTATAATCTTCTATGCATAAAATTGCATGAATCAATAATAGAGTGACAAAAAGGAGCCTTGACTTTACAATCAAATGGCACTTCAAGATATAATTTCTGATCATGATTGAATAGCTTTATTTGAAAAACAACTTGTTGGTACAACACTAACTACTAAAACCTTTTTTTTCTCAAATTGCAGTTGATATCAAATGACAAAATGAAAAGTGTTGAACACAGAGTTCTCGCTAACAGTATTGGACCTAGGGCTTCTGTGGCATGCTTCTTTGGTAACAGAAACCCAACATTTAGTCGATTGTATGGTCCCATTAAAGAGCTAATAACCGAGGAGAACCCACCGCTATACAAGGAAACTACAGTCATAGGCTTCGTTACGCAGTACAACGGGAAAGGCCTCGATGGTCAGTCTGCACTGGATTTTTATAGATTGTGAATTTGTTTGAAAAATTCTTAGTTGTGTTATGAAAAGTAAAAGTAAATTTATCAGAAATTCTGGATAAGAGTACTATGTCGAATTAAATACCTTCTTGTATCATCAGTGCAGAGAAAGTGATCACTTTATATATAAACGTTTGGCATTATGCACATGACTGTTTGTATATAGAGATGTGGCTAATGACTAAAGAGTATTTGCTGGTATGTCTTGATCATCTGGTTAATCTATTTCTAATTGTCAATCAATAGTTCAGTATCATGCCTTTTTTTTTTTTTATAAAGTTATCAATGTTGTGCTTATAAAAGGCTGCGTCGTCCGCAATTCTAACTACCCATAATATAGAACCCTCTATCTACTATCTGTCTGCCCATATATAGACGCTAATTCTAACTACCCGCTATCTCCTCTTTTCTTTCTTAAACATGGAGAGACCACTTCTTCAATTACACTTCTATTTAAATACAAACAATAAGTTATCAACCAAAGAGATGAATGAGATAAAGGATGTCACTGATTCTATATATCACCTATTTCAACTTCCCAATATATGTAGTTGCTGAGTAACTGTACTCGGGCAGCTAATTATATCTGGATGATTAAGCCTAGTTTCCACAAATTATTTCCAAAAATCAAGGCTCGCAAACTCGGAACCGGGATCGGACTGGCCATTGGACCGTGGACTCGGAATCGGTCGACTCGTCCAAAATCGGCCAACTCGTATTGGAAACTCGGATTTTTCAAAAAAGGCTTTTTTTTTATTTAAATATATATAAAATTTGTTTAAAATTTATTTAATTACAAAATGATGTTAAAAAGCCATATTACACTAAAACAATTCACTAATTTAATTTAATATAAATATCCAAACTAACTAGATAGCCTAGTAAACGATCGGTGTGAACTATTTGAAATTTTGATTGTAAAAATAACATTTTTTGGGAAGCTAAATAAAATAATATAATTTTATGTAGCTCATTCACTTGAAATCAAAGATTTAACATCAAACATCGACTATCCATTAATGAACTCATCAATCAGTAGTCATGTCTTAACAAGACTCGGTCTGGACTCAGCCAACTCGGTTATGATTCGGTTGATTGGGCCGAGACTCGGACATGACTTGATCATAACTCGGACGACTCGGCTAATTCCACCTATTCTCTCTCTAAAAATCATCCAATCTCAAAACTCAACAAAAACTCGTCTAGGTATGGTCCGAGTCCGAGTCAACTAGGACGAGTTTGCAAGCCATGCCAAAAACATATGAAAGGGCTCACTGAAGCATTTCATGGAACATCTGCCAGGCATCTCTCATTATTCCCTGACGTCACTGTTCATAACTCACAACGACAACACCAAAAATGTGTTCTTACAGTTACAGAGTCGGATTTGGCTTGTTGGACTGCCGGTCGGTAGCCAAAAGAAATTGCGGTTCGGATTAGAAAAGTTCGCACTTCGTTTGGCTTGTAATGCAGCTCATGCTTCGCCTCTGAAGAAAGTTCCCGAGAGGCGATCGAGGCCGCGCGCGAAAGTGAAAGAGGAGCCGGGTATGTTATTCCGCTTGATTTCAGTGAGAAATCAGTGTCGTAAGCAGTGGATAGACCTTATCAAGAGCATTCAGTGAGTCAACATCACATCAGCCTATAAATAATCAATACCTACCAAGACATGCAACATACTCACTGTCACTGAGCCTTCAACTACTTGTGGCCATTAGTGTGGAAACGTGGGTCAGTGAGAAGCTAACCATAATTGTATTATATTTTATGTGATTGTTCTTGTTCTAGTTCCCCATACAATATGATTTCCTTCATAAGTTATATCAAGTTAACAACCCTTGCGAAAATCCAACACCAGGCAGTTGCATGTATTTGTACACCAGAAACCTCACTCTAGCTAGCTACTTCCATTGTTTCAATTTTCAGCATATATGGCAACAACCTATGACCGCATCAGTGAGCTCAAGGCCTTCGACGAGACAAAAACTGGGGTGAAGGGCTTAGCTGATGCTGGAATTACCAAGATCCCTCGATTTTTTATCCAGCCACAGGAAGAACAAAGTGACCAGACATTATCGGTACCGGCATAAATTCCAGTTATTGATCTCACTGGAGTGGAGTCTGATGCTGCACTCAGAAGAGAAGTGGTCGAAAAGGTAAAGCGCGCCACCGGGACTTTTGGGTTCTTTCAGGTACAAAATTGCTCAATGTTTGTTTGAAATTTTAGGATTGAGCAAGGCGTCGAGTCATTGTTTGTAATTTCAGGAAACATTATAAATGTCTTGCATATTCAGCATGCATGAAACTGTTTAATTTTAGAGCGAGTTAATTATGTGTGCAAGCAAGAAATTAAAAGGGATTTATCATGAAGTCACTAAATGTGTAATTACTAATAAAATTGACCATGATTGTCAAAAGGATCAGTCCTAAGTTACATAACAATGTTTTTATTTTGATTCAGGTGGTGAACCATGGTATCCCACTGGAAGTGCTCGATGAAATGTTACAAGGAAATAAGAGGTTCCATGAGGACGAAGTTGAGGTTAAGAAGCAATACTACACAAGGGATATAAGCAAATCAGTGCTATTCAATAGCAACTTTGACTTGTACGTAGCGCCAGCTACCAACTGGCGTGACACTATGTTCATTAACATGGCTCCGGAACCGCTGCTGCCAGATGAGTTGCTAGTCGCGTGCAGGTAAATTTGAAAATGTATATAATTGGGTTTTATCTTTATTTTTCATCTTTTTTTCTCTATGGGTTTGTAACTTTGATCTTGGTATAGCAATGAACAATTAAGTTTTTAAAAGATATCCTGAAGTATATGTATTCTGTAACATATTCAAAACATGAAATCATATAATGCCGATTATAACAACGATACATAAAAAGTCAGGTATTTCATAATTTCAGGAGCAATTTACCAAGAACAGGCCAGATTCTACATTGTTGGTACCAAAATATACTGCTAATTCCCCAAAATATTCATTTTGATTTTTGAAATACAAAACAATTTTATTTGAGTAATTAAGCTTCATGCTGTAGAGACATAACATTTAAGTACGCTGAGTACATCAAGAAGCTCGGCATCACACTATTTGAGTTACTATCGGAGGCACTTGGCCTGAGACCAAGTTATCTGTCAGAGATAGAATGCAACGCAGGACTAAGTATCCTTAACCACTATTACCCGTCTTGTCCTGAGCCCCACCTGACAGTAGGTACAACCAAACACTCCGACTCCGATTTCCTCACCGTACTTCTACAGGATAGCATCGGTGGATTACAGGTCATGCATGAGAACCACTGGATCGATGTTCCACCAGTGCCTGGAGCCTTAGTCATTAATATTGGTGATCTTTTGCAGGTAATCCTTCTCAGTATAGTAATTTGTTGTCAGAATATCTGAGTATTGACTTAATGCTGGTACAGGGTTGATTTTTTATATCATGCAAGTTGAGTATGATTGTAAACTTCTATGCCTAAAATTACATGAATCAATAATAGATTCACATAAAGGAGTCTTAATTGTATAAACAAATTAATGATACTGGAAGTCTAATTAAAGTTCATTACTGTTGATTGTAACTGGATTGCTTAATTTGAAAAACAACTCGTTCATACAGCTTTTCCTCAAAAAAAAAAAAAAAAAAAAAAAAAACTCGTTCATACAGCTAACTACTAAATTAACCTATTTTTTTTTTTCTCAAATTGCAGTTGATATCAAATGATAAGTTCAAAAGTGTTGAACACAGAGTGCTCGCTAACAGTATCGGACCCAGGGCTTCTGTGGCATGCTTCTTTGGTAACAGAAACCTAACATGTAATCGACTATATGGTCCTATTAAAGAGCTAATAACCGAGGAGAACCCACCGCTGTACAAGGAAACAACAGTCATAGGCTTCGTTATGCAGTACAATGGGAAAGGCCTCGACGGTCGGTCTGCACTGGATTTTTATAGATTGTGAATTTGTTTGAAAAGTTCTTAGTTGTGTTATGAATATACGGTAAAAGTAAATTTATCAAAAATTCTGAATAAGAGTACTATATCATAAAATATCTTCTTGTATCAGTGCAGAGAAAATGATCACATATATAAACGTCTGGCATTATGCACAATGACCGTTTGTATATAGAGATGTGACTAATGAGTATGACTAATGAGTATTTGCTGGTGTCTTGATCTGGTTAATCTGTTTCGAATGATGGGTACTTGTCAATCAATATCATGCTTTTGTTTTTTGGAAACTTATCAATGTTGTCTTTCAAAATGCTAAGCTCAGTATTTGGAAATTTTGGAGGGTCAGGAGTACAGCTAAGCCAATTAGCAAGGTCACCCAACTAGTGCAAAATTCACACAAGTTCTTAGATGTGGTAATGGATGTATATCTGCAGTGCTTGCTAAGGATTAAAAATATTATTATATATAACAAAACATCATTTTCTGAGTAACGAAAAAACTGTATGATCGATATAATTCAATAATTGTCATGTACCATCCTTATTATTATATATTTTTTTTTCTTTGACAGCTAGATGACTGTATTGGCAAAACCATTGACTGACTGCTAATAAAAAGATGTTCAAATTTTACTGAGAGAGTGTGCAAAGTGTGTCAGAGATGCTCTTTGGCAATCTGATATTAAATTAACCTAAGTAATACTATTTAGCAATCACCAAGGATCAATTTTATAATTAGGAACATCCGGTGGTATCAAATTTTAGATCTCTTAACTCTCTGAAAGGAAAAAATGCAATAATTTAACTTGACAGGATCCGTAGAAAGCGCAATAGATAATATCATAGTGGATAAATTCAAATAAATTGATTCTTTTAAGCTGATAACATAGGAGGTGATAATTGTCCCCTTAAAAATCTCTCTTATCCATCCCCAAATACATTTTTCAAATATAACAAATCATTTTTACCGGTTGCAATTCACATCCTCAACCACCGAGCAAAAGACTTATACATATAAAATAGAAAGGTAAAGATAAAAAAAATACTCAAATTTTATGAACGCATGAAAAATAAAGAAAAATATTACAAATTTAATTTAAGGAATAGATAAAGGAGAAAGTTAAGGGTACAGATAATTTATCGATAATATAAAGTAATTTTCTTGTAAACATTATCTTCTCTATCTTATTTCAGGAAAAAAAAAAAAATTGGGATATCAATCTCTCTCGCAAAATCTTGAATTGAGAACATAGACTCAGCTCCATAACTTTTTGGGCCCCAATTTTCCACTTGAATAAGAGAATCGATGAAACGAGGACCATAGGAATTATCGCTCAATACAGCCGACCCCACATCTCAGTGAGACAATTAACAATTTGCTCTAGAATAACGCTCCAAGGAGGCAACGGGCGAGGACTCAAAAGCTGTAGCATCGCATCACATCACGATCACGGGGACGTATTAATTACTTGCCCTTTCCAGTCTCTCATCTCATCCGAACCGCAAACTCTTATCCCGTGCGTTTCTCCATACCTTCAACCCCTCACGCCACTGCGGGACCCGCCTTTCAGTGACATGGTCTACTGTAGAGGAACGTTGATCCGCGATTATTATCACAACAAAGGTCATCAGGAAAACCAATACCATTTCAGATCCTCTGCAGAACACACTATGCAGCGAAGCACTTGAACCGTTAGATCTCCTCCAGATCCGGAACAGCACAAATCCCGAAATAATCCAACGGACCTAATGCTTCACTGCGTATTATCTTAACGCAGAGGATAAGCACTCGGAGTATACCATTCCTCAGCTGCTGGTGCTGGTGCTGCTTTATAAAACTGACCCTCCCGAATCTGATCTTCATCCTCACCCCCAAGTCGCCGAGTGAAGTTCCATTCCTTCCTCTCATCCCATTCCCTTCCAAACCCTCGTCGATCTAGTTACTAGTTTCAATGGCCAAGGAACCAGTTCGCGTGCTCGTCACCGGCGCCGCAGGTATATCATACGACTTACTGGTCTTATAATTTCAGATCTGGTGTTACTATTGCGGTTTATATGGCGGATCGTTGTCAGATCTAGTGGGTTTGTGGAAGTTGTGATTGATAGGGAGTAGTTGAAGGTTATGTGCGTAAATTGTATGGTGTTTTGGTTGATCGATTGGTTGGATTCTGAGTTGTTCAGCTGGAGTGAGGTCGGATCTGATTGGTATGCCGGGGTTTAGGGCTTTGACATGTAGTTCAAATAGTAGATCTTAGGTTGGGAGTTATCACTTTACCAGTGAGCTGATACTGGGATGGTTAGACTTTTGAAAGATGAGATCTTCGTTGTAGTAGGACCTTGGATTCGAGCTATGTAAGCAGTTTTGATTTGAAACTTTTTAGTTATTCATAGGTTACTATCACAAGGGTTAAAGATGGTTACTTTTTGTTAACAATTGTTTATTGATGCTAAGGGGGTGCAGTATTAGCTTGGATTCTTTGATCCATTAGCCAGTTGGCTTTCTGCCCTCATTCATTATATTGAGAAGCATGATACCAACTTGGATCTTTTTTTTTTGGTTGGAATTAGCTTATTACCTTGAAGTAATAATAACTTATATTCAATAAAGAATTCTGAACGAATATCTGGGTTAAGCTGGAATATATTTTTACTAAGTTTCAAGTATACTAAGCAACGTAGATCCTATCAGTGACCAGCTCACTTATGAGCTCAAACTTGATGTGGATCCGTCTGTTGACCTTATGGATTACAATATTTCTAATTACTAGTTATTTATGTTAAAATTAATTGCATGCTCCTTTATACTAATCCGGAAACCGTAATACCATAAAACAACCCTATACTTTTGCAGTTAATTTGTCATGCAATGCATCTAATATGTATTCTAATGTACCACTCATCCTTGTATAGGACAAATTGGCTATGCGCTAGTACCAATGGTTGCCAGGGGTATTATGCTGGGCCCTGACCAGCCTGTCATCTTGCACATGCTCGATATCCCTCCGGCTGCTGAGGCACTCAACGGTGTTAAAATGGAGCTTGTCGATGCCGCGTTCCCCCTTCTTAAGGGTACCCTTTCCTTTTGATTATAGATTTTCTCGTGATCATTGACAAATGATTTAACAGAAGAAACAGATCACAATCAATATATAAGCATATGTAATGCTAAGTGTCTATTACATCAGCTAGGGTAATGTAACATATGCTTAGAATTAAGCAAATGGTTGTTTTCTTATTCTACTTTTTGTGTGATGGTGCAGGAGTTGTTGCCACCACTGATGTAGTGGAGGCATGCACTGGTGTCAGTGTTGCCGTGATGGTTGGTGGATTCCCTAGGAAGGAAGGGATGGAAAGGAAGGATGTCATGTCAAAGAATGTTTCCATTTACAAGGCCCAGGCCTCTGCACTTGAGAAGTATGCCGCTCCCAACTGCAAGGTACTAACCTCTGAAAACAGACTTATAATGCAACTGGTTAAAGGTGGTAGCCATAGTATGCAGAGTTTGCATTTTTAAGATTAATTCTTCCAATTAGATTTCTCGAAGAAAGTTAGAAATGCAATTTGATATAAGATCTGGGGTCTAAAATGCCATGCTCTTGTCACATACCCTTTATTCATGTTGCAAAATTTTAAAATTTTGGTTGTTACACAATGCATATGTTTTAATACTGAACACAAGGATAAATATTATACAACAGGATGTAAAAATTAACAAAGGAATTTCAATATGCTTGTATAGTCAATTAATTTTGGAAAAATAATTGTGATTTTCTCACCAATTATACCTTTTTTTTCTTTCAAATAGGTCTTGGTTGTTGCTAACCCAGCAAACACCAACGCCTTGATCTTGAAGGAGTTTGCCCCATCCATCCCAGAGAAGAACATTACCTGCCTGACAAGGCTCGACCACAACAGGGCCCTTGGTCAGATCTCTGAGAGACTCAATGTCCAGGTGTCTGATGTGAAGAATGTCATCATCTGGGGCAACCACTCCTCAACTCAGTACCCAGATGTCACCCATGCAACCGTTAAAACCCCAGAAGGAGACAAGCCAGTACCTGCCCTTGTTAAAGATGATGAATGGTAATGTTTAGGTTTCTTGGTTCCAGCTTGTTGAATTAACTAATCTGTAGATTTCTACTATTTGTGATTAGTTGAGGGAAAAGCTACTTCAATTTTTTATTTCTACAGCCAAAAAGGGCAATGAAATGCACTGTGTGACAGTTGGAAATTTAAAGCAAATCAATATTTGATGCTGGTTTCAACTGTTAATTACGAGATAATATCAAGTTGTAAGCTTAAAAGATATATATGTATAACACAAGATTTTATATGTATTTGACAGGCTTAAGGGTGAATTTATCACAACCGTGCAACAACGTGGTGCTGCAATCATCAAGGCAAGGAAGTTGTCCAGTGCTTTGTCTGCTGCTAGCTCTGCTTGTGACCACATCCGTGACTGGGTCCTTGGCACCCCAGAGGTTATTTTCTATTTTTATGGCTGGAGAATTCTGATACTGTTATGCAACTGGTCTAACTTTTCTCTTTCTTCTGCTGCAGGGAACCTGGGTGTCCATGGGTGTGTACTCTGATGGTTCTTACAATGTTCCTGCTGGACTCATCTACTCCTTCCCCGTGACATGCAGCGGTGGCGAGTGGAAGATCGTGCAAGGTATGATATTCTTTTCATTGGTATTGCTCTATGGCTGTTTAATAAGGGTTAATTTAAGCATATGTCAAAGTGTGTGACTATGTTGGAATATTGAGTGATTAAGGGGGTGTGCTGAATTGTACAGTTATAAGGGTTCGGTCCAAAATAAATTAACTTTGAACTAGCTCTACCTTTAAAATAAATCCCATCTCTCTCTTCCTAAAGTTTTATTTTCTCTATATTTTTTGGTAATCAGAAAAGCCTCCCTGTGAAACATCTATATGTATCTGTGTTGTACATTATTCTATCAGAGTGCCAGACACTTCTTGTTCTTCTTCCTTTTTCTCTTTCCTGATTCAGCTAAACCGTTTAACTTAATGTGTAATTGTTTGTAGGTCTTTCAATCGATGAGTTCTCCAGGGCCAAGTTGGATGCAACTGCTGCCGAATTGGCTGAGGAGAAGGCTCTTGCTTACTCGTGCCTCTCATAAGAAAATTTTGTCATATTTGAGTATTGCTGATTTGGATAAAGCCCCTTTATATCTTCAAATAAAAAGAACCTGAGGACTTCCATCTAAGAATAGTTTTGTTGCAGTTTTGCAACTCTTGATTGTGTACTCCAGCTTCTAGCTTTTATTTTGGACATTACAGCTACTCTTTTTGACTGGTATTCTGTGGGCCATGTATTTTTGTTTGTTTTTTTTTAATGCATCGGCTTGAGAAAGTGGCACTTGATCTTGTTACATTGCAGTTGAATGTTTGAAGGGAATCTGATAGCAGAAAAAAAATTGTTTGTTTAAAAAATAAGAAAACCCATTACTAATATATATAAGGGGAAAATCAGAAAATCTACAGTGGCTATATTTACATCCTGTCCATTGATTATTAGTTGACCCTTCATCTCGACCGTTAACGTTTTGACGCTACTGTATGATCAACAGTATTCTACAGTGCTTCTCTTTCGTCCGTCTCTCCAGAAGCTTCGTCCGTCCTATTTGGATTCTCCCCTTCACGGCTTTCTATTTTCCGACCAACCCTCTCTCGCTGACTCACTCCCAGTGAAAAGCCGACCATTTTCCATCCCGATCCTCGCCAGTGAGATGTCCACCAGCACGACGCTCGGTCTCTCAAGGTCTCACCCACGTCGTCAGTCCGACAAACCCTTTGCCGATTTACCTTTTCTAAGTCGTCTGTCAGTTTGTTGATGGGATCATGCCTCTACTACTTTCAGGCTTTCATCGGAAGCTTTAGACAACAACAATTAATTGATCCTGCTCTCGTCTGTTGTACAAGAAGGTCAATACTATCTTTCCTCTGATTTTATTTTATATTGTCTTCAAAAAATGTATGTGTGGTGGAGACACTTGGACCAGCCTTGCTTCTGAGTATTGACAATCTGATAGATGCTGCATAAATATCATATTTTATCTTGAAGCCCTCGACTATATATTATATATACAATCAGGACACTTACCAATTTGTCATGTCTTTTCTTCACCTGGCACTATTTTACATTGTTTAAGGGTTTATATCTTCAAAATAGTCGTTAATTTCTACAATCAAGTTCACGAATTTGGCAATTTGTACTCATGTATAATAGAGAATATCTAGAAGCCATATACAGCATCAACTTGAAATCTTAAAGCTGAGATTAGCTAATTATATTATTTTTTTTATATACAATAAATTGAGTTGTGTGGAGCTCAGAAGTCCCTTTTATTCCTAATTTCCTAGCACGCTGTCCCCATATCATCCGCTTGCCTTTTTATCACAAGATACAAGAATCTCCACTCCTCAAGAAATAATAAGTTAGCTGATGCCTTTTGTACTCTCACATTGAAAGAGCAGACAAACACATGAAAAAAAAGAGGGGAAGAGTGTGCAGGATAACTGGTCTCAGTGTCCAATTCAGTGGTACAGAACATATATGAACTATGTTAAAGTATGAATGCTTGTATCTAAATGGATTTTTATCGGCTGCCACAGTTTGTATGACATTGGGACCCACAAAAAACAGCCCCCTATTATCTAGAAATCTCAGCCGTCGAAATTAATCTTAACCGTCTAGATCGACTATGGCAGGATGCTGCCATCACAATCATGGCAGCAGATTCTGACCCGTATCTAAATATCTTATGAGCTTATATATAATCTGAGTATTTATGACCTTTGATATCTGCTAATTAACATAAGTAGTTTATTAAAATAGCCTTCTGACAACAAATAATGAAGAAAGAAATTTATTGTGGCATCATACGGTATATTTTACTTATTTGCTAATGATATCAATATTAATTTTGGTCAGATCTTGCAACCCGATTAGAATAAGCCTTCTTCTGGTAATAATGTACATACTTTCATGTACATATTTTACTCACTGATGATAGCTAAAGTTCGATTTTGAACACAAAGCATCCACGTTTAGGATTTTGTTATTTTAGACAATTGTTACTAGAGTTTATAATTTCGTAGATAATCATTGAGCATTGAGTATTGCAATAATATGAAGTACTGAAATGCACAAGTACAAGATTTATCTTGATCCGATTTTTATTGTTACTATTTCATTGTGTTCCATTAGCACTTCTGCAACTCATATGTTTTTATTTTATGATTTTCCTTTTTTTTTTTAAAAAAAAAATAACCCTCTTTAATCTCTAACAGTGTTTTATCTCCTGGTTTGTTATATTGGTTCAAGTTTTAAATAGAACAAGTACATGTAACCTGATGTGTTTAATATTATATCTATTTTTATTTTTCTTTAAAATAGGGTTGAGAGGTGAAAATGTACAGGATGGATCTGTTGCCAACCATGAACCAACTCATACTCCTTGAAGTTTAATTCTTCAGCTGATCAGCTTCAACATAAAGACAGTAATTAATTGATGATGAAATTGGGCTCTAATTAATTTTGTCAGTCAGTAAACTATCTTGAACAATGTTTTATGTTAGAATTCTTGATATTGTATAAAAATCAGAATATTTATTTTTGCATTAATAATGATTGGTAGCATATTAGAACATTTGAGAGACCTATAACTATTTGTCAGTTTTAAAATTAATTTATGGTATACGAAATCTATTCATTGATAATGGAGATGTTTGATATATTTGTCATTTTCAATGACTACTTATTTCAAAACAAAATTTATTACATATATGGAGGTTTGTTGGTCCATTTTGTAGAAATTATATATTAATGTAATTTGCTGCATTAAGTTTATGAAATTTGGACGGTTGTGCTTTGGATAGTTTTGTTTACTGAATGACAAGATAATAATTATTGAGTAATACCTAGCGTCCATAGAAAAACTATTCATAGTATCCATAGGTTACATTTTGGGATGCATCTGTTACATTTCGAGATGTATCTGTTACATTCCGTACAGCTGTATGGATGTATGGATAGTTTTTCAATGGACGCAAGATATTTCTCATAATTATTTATTGTCAGTTTTCACTAAACATACGCTGTATGTTTTTGTCAAAAATGTTATATTTCTAGAATTTAACTTTGATGAGTGATGCATAAATTATTATATATGGTTATTACCTTATAATAATCATACTAAATAATCGAGCATCGAGGATATATGTGCTCGGGCAGAGCACGAGCCACCCCCTAGTTTAAGTAATATCGGAATTTCCCCACTTGTGGATGCGGCCATTGTAGAGGTCGATGTAGCATCTCCCAATCATTCTGAAAATATATATGTGAACTAGAAAGTTTGAGAACCAGAGGAAAATAATCATTTGAGTATTTGATAGAATTTTGGACTGAACTTTGTTATGAATTTTAATTTGAATCTTAATTTGAATTTTGGACACTCAAACATTCAAATGGTGACAACTTTTGATAGGAAACTCCGATCGGAGTAAACTTCACAGCTACAGAAAGCAAACAGCGAGAGCTATCTGGTGGAACTGTCCAGGCCGAATTCTCAGGATTCGGCTTGGGCCGAAAAAACGACTTAAGCTGAATTCCCGATTTTACTATTTTTCAACATTGGTTTTTTTTTTTTTTTTTTTTCTGTTTTAGTTAATTAAATATTTTTTTTTATTTTAAACAATAGGCCCTTCATTTAATCTTTGCCATATCCCTTCGCTTCTCCTTCTGACTCGGGAGCACAATGCACCCGTTGTGCACTTGTGTAGGAGTTTATATAGTCTATCTCAATGATGATCATTAAATAAATTATTTCATATAATTTAATTTAATTTTTGAATATAAACTTTGGGAAGTAGAGCCTTTTTAGTACAGAGGAAAATAATTGTTTGAGTATTTCGGAGACCTATGACCTATTTATTCTCTGATTCTTATGATAATAAATTTATAGAGGTTACTCAAAGAATATAACGTTTCATTATAATAGATGAAATTATAAAGATATTAAATTAATCGATTGAATGGAAGAACTGTTACATTCTCCAATTAACATTCGTTTAATTACTGTTATTTTATATGCTATATGCTGTGTCGGTATAGCTTATAATATTCATATAATTTGTTGTCTGATTTTATTTCGAGTTTTCTAGCAGTGGCTAACAAAAAAAAATCGAGTGCCTTTAGCATACAATATCGAGACAGCCTAGTTAATTAAACTTCTCTTTTTATTAAAAGTATTTTATCTTCAGTATAATATATACCGCATTACTGCTCCATGCCTCCATGTGTTTGGTAAATTCGCTGCCATTGCACTTGATATTATATCTTTTTTTCTCAGCTTTTTGGAGATGCAATAAGAGCAGATGATGTTGCAGAATAATTTTGCATAGCACTTCAAAATTGAAATTTGTGTTATGATTTGATTATTTAAAAAAAATGTGATCTGTTTTGCTTGGCGGGTTCAAAAAGTTGATCATTCTATTGAAAAATATGACCAGAATAAATCCTCCTGCTTTATAAAAGACCTTTATGTAACCAGAATTAATTCTTTGTCATACCAACTGGCACACTCAAGGCATCTCCACTATCTTAAGTTTGAGCACTTGAACAATTTGTCCATCAAAAACAATCCTGTCCAAATTCTCTCACACATTTGTGGCAGGACATCTTCTTCTGCCAGAAAAACTCTTTCTTATCACTGCACTACCGATCAGTTGGAATGGTAGACATGCTGCTGATCGATTCGGTTCGTGGGTTGTTTGAATTTGGACCAGAGTTGGCCGGTGCCATTGGTTTGATCTTTTTAGCACTTCTTGGCTGGGCTGCTGTTTCATGGTCCGGTATCAACTGTTTTTTCTCCCGGCCAAAGGCGAAGAAACCAGTTCGTGTTCTTGTCACCGGTACAGCAGGTATATTGGTTTTCTGTTTTTATAATTTTGATCTATCGAGATGTTATGCAGTCATATATATAGCCGCTTATTGTTAGATATAGGGGGGTTTGTGGAATTCCTGATATTCTGTCATTACTTGTAGATCACATCCATAAATTCTCAGTTATTTTCACAGATTGGTTCGATTGACTTTGGATCTTATATGAAAAAAAATAAATTCATTTCAATTATTGTGAGGTTTGTATCTACTAGGATGAAAGATGATTATCTGGTTGTTATATGTTGTATGATAGTATGATACCAATGGATGAACAACTAATTAGCTTGAATTTCTTAATGCATTATGCCGATAGGGTTTTCTATCATTCGGTGTACCTCCTGTTGAGAAGCATAATTCCAATATCTTAGATTTGTCAATGTTTCTCATTCAAACTTATTACTTTTTTAACTAATAATAACTTTGATTCAATAAATAACTCTGATTCAGGATCTGTCATAACCTGGAATATATATAGTTCATTAAGGTTCAAGTACCAACCAACGTAGATCCTGTCATCTAATTAATTACTTGACCATATGGGTTATAATATTTCTAATTACAAGTTATATATGTGATATTTGAAGGTTCCTTATACTATTTGGGAAACCATAATGCCATTAAAGCAACCACATTCATTTGCAATTAATTTGTCATGCAATGTATACAATATGAATTCTAACCGTACGTACTGCTCATTCCTGCGTAGGCCAAATTGGTTATTCGCTGGTACCAATGGTTGCCAGGGGTGTTATGCTGGGTCCTGATCAGCCTGTCATCTTACACATGCTCGATATCCCTCCAAATGCTGAAGCACTCAACGGTGTTAAAATGGAGCTTGTTGATGCTGCCTTCCCCCTTCTTAAGGGTACCTTTTCCTTTTGACTACGATTTAACAGAAAAAAAAAAAATTACAAGCAAAGTTTGAGTATACAGGTAGGATCATAATTATGTCATAAATATATATAACATAACTGTGAAATCTTTTGAATTGTATATTTGATTATGTTCGCTAACTTATATAAAATGATGCTGCAGGAGTTGTTGCCACCACTGATGTAGTGGAGGCATGCACTGGCGTGAACATTGCCGTGATGGTTGGTGGGTTTCCTAGGAAGGAAGGGATGGAAAGAAAGGATGTTATGTCGAAGAATGTTTCCATTTACAAGGGCCAGGCCTCTGCACTCGAGAAGTATGCTGCTCCCAACTGCAAGGTATATATTACTTCCCTACGAAAACAGTCTTATTATGCAACCGGTATAAAGGTAGTAACCATACAAAACAAATGTGCACACAGTTTGCTTTTTTAAGATTAATTAATTCTTCGAATCTCAGAAAGCTCAAAAAATGAACGAAACATACTAAGAATTTAGATTTGGGTTAAAATGCCAGCAATATCCTTATCCTTCTATTCATGTAACAGATTTAAAAATCTGATCGTTTCATATGTTTATTTTGTACAGAAGGATAAATATCCTTATCCTGAACAAATAGTTACATTTCTTGCTTAAAATTGTGATTTTTTCCCAAATAATCTGTTTTTTTTTTTCATGTAAACAGGTTTTAGTTGTTGCTAACCCAGCAAACACCAATGCCTTAATCTTGAAGGAGTTTGCCCCATCCATACCAGCGAAAAACATTACCTGCCTGACAAGGCTTGACCACAACAGGGCCCTTGGTCAGATCTCGGAGAGACTCAATGTCCAGGTATCTGATGTGAAGAATGTCATCATCTGGGGCAACCACTCCTCAACTCAGTACCCAGATGTCACCCACGCAACCGTTAAGACCCCACAAGGAGACAAGCCGGTACCTGCCCTTGCTAAGGATGATGAATGGTAATGTAATTATAATGTTATAAATTTATAGATTCAGGCTTGTTGAACTAATTAATCATTTCAGTACTCATTTAATCCTTTGCAAGTAAGCTAAAATCTGTAGTTTTGTACTATTTTTAATTAGCTTAGGGAAAAGCTTGAATTTTACAGCCAAAAAAAAAAAGAAAAATATTAAACACATGCTGTGACCAGTATGAAATCTAAAACTGTCTATCCTCGAAAGAAAAATGTGGTGTCAGCTGTTATTGATGAGGTAATATTAATATATAAGCTTAACAGATATATGTAAGACAAGTTTTCATATACATTGGACAGGCTTAGGGGTGAATTCATCACAACCGTGCAACAGCGTGGTGCTGCAATCATCAAGGCAAGGAAGTTGTCGAGTGCTTTGTCTGCTGCTAGCTCTGCTTGTGACCACATCCGTGACTGGGTTCTTGGCACTCCAAAGGTTATTTCATCTTTCTATTCTATGGCCAGAACTAATCTTCTGATACTGTTATGCACAACTTGATAAAGTTTTGATCTCTTATTGCTGTTGCAGGGAACTTGGGTATCCATGGGTGTGTACTCTGATGGTTCTTACAATGTGCCTGCTGGACTCATCTACTCCTTCCCTGTGACATGCAGTGGTGGCGAGTGGAAGATCGTGCAAGGTATGTTACTCATTTCACTGACATGGCTCTTGGGCATGTTCTTTAAGGGTTAAATTTCAGTAAGGGCCTGTTCTTCCTTTTTCTTTTTCTGATTTCGGATAAACCATTTAACTTAATGTGTAATTGTCTCTAGGTCTGTCAATCGATGAGTTCTCCCGGGCCAAGTTGGACGCGACTGCCGCTGAATTGGCTGAGGAAAAAGCTCTTGCTTACTCATGCCTCTCATAAGAAAATTTGTGTCCTATTTTGATTATGCTGATTTGAATAAGCCCCTATATTTTCTTCAAAAAAAAAATAAGCTCCTATATATCTTCAAAAACAAAAAAAAAAAAAAAATTGAGGAATTCCAACTAAGAAGAGCTGCAGTTTTTGCAACTCCTGATTGTTTATCCAGCTACTAGTATTTATTTTGGACATTACAGTTTCTTTTTTTTACCGGTGTTCTGTGGGGCATGTATTTTTTTTTTTCGCATTTTTAATGCATCGGCTTGAGAAATTGTCATTTCATCTTTGTTACTTAAGAATGGCAACATTTGCTGATTGCTTGTATGAAGGATTACATTTCATTCCTTGGTATCCGAAGGAATCAGTGAGTGCAAAAAATTGTTTGTCCAATTTATTTACGAGATAATCTCTCTTGTCAATCTGATTCTTCTAAGAATATGAAGTTGTCTTTTGTGCCCTATATATGGCTATGAATTTGAGGTATGGCAAGTCTAATGTATTTTCCCCCTCTATTTTGCGAGGATTTTATAGTACTAGTATAGTGCCCATGCGTTGTAGCAGGATTGACGATATCACATGATTTATTTATAAATCGAAAAATAATACTATATCACATAACGTAAATGATTTATGTATAAATAATTCACTGTGTTATTCTTTTTTCTTTTTATGTTTTTATATTATGATTGAATTGTCATAAAATAATGAGATTGAAAATGACATGCATATATATATATTAAAGATGTGACTCAGGTTGCGTGCGCGTATTAAGAACCGAGACCATAGAAAGCGTGTGCATTAATAAGCATTTCATGTCCATCTATTGGGCCAAGTTGGGCCACGAAGATTGAAACAATAGAAATTTTTCATCAACGGTTAAGATTCCATGAAACTAATTGATCCAACGGTCTATATTGATTCTGGATAAATATTCTCTTTGAATCTCACATCAACTCCTCCTTTTATAAGTAGTAAGGATAAGTATAGGGAAGAAGCTTGTTATATATATAGGATAGGATAGGACAGGAGCCTTTGTTAACTTCATAAATTGGCCCAAAATTTCAAGCAGTCCATATTATCTAATTCGCTTGGAATGTTGTAAAACATGGTCCCCTATTTTAAAGCCCAGATGATCTATGTTACTAGTGCTAATAAACGGATATATGTATATGATCTCTCTGAGTCTCAGTACAGCTTCATTTTCTGCATGTTGAGAAGCATCATCAACTAAGGCAGCTGCATTGTATGTTTGTATGAATGTAATTATCTTAATCAGACTTTTATATATATACCAGTGTTATCTTAATCAGCCTATGCTCAAATTATACTTTTTATTTCTGTTGCAATTAAGTGGAGCTCTTTCATTAAACTGAGATAAAAAAAAAAAAGGTTACACGAACTACATATGCCAGTATTTCGATTAGTCTATACTATATTATAAAGCACGTAACTATTGGACATCTCCATTTTTTTTCTCCTTCAAATTTCTCTAATTCTCATTCTATCCCTTAATCAACAGTACAAATCAAAATACATTGATTTCAAAGGTATTGATGTTCTCCAATTAAACAACTTCCTCTCCATTTTGGTTTTTACAAAAATAGAAAGATATCAATCTTGGTATGGAAGACATCAATGAGGAATTAATGCTTTATATTCTAACATTCAATGAGTTAATTTAGTATAAAGATGAAATTTAAATGGTAAATAATTAGCCAAAAACTAAAATACACGGTATGAGATCAGAATTTAAAACGCCCGCACAACGGGCGGGTTTTTTGCTAGTATATATAAACCTGCACCATTACTGTACACAGTACACTGCATCCTGATTGTCCTCCATTAAAATTTCCTCTTTAAAACCCAAAAATCTAACACATTTGTGCAAATATTTGCAATATGTTATGTCCGAGATTGCAACAAAGTTTCAGTTGGTGCAGAACAATTTTGAAAAAAATGCATCTAAGCATCATTTTTCTCTATTGCAGCACTGAGCTCAGGTTTCTTTTAATTGATGATGAATAATTAACGAAATTTATATTTGATCCATATCTGCAATTATGAGTTAAAAAAAAAAAAAAAAAACAGAGAGTAGAAGCCCGTTTCACAATACTAATACGAACGTTTCAATACCAACAAAAACTAAGACGACACAAACTTTTATGGTTGACAAAATATCATTTGTCCGGTGCGCAATAAATAATTAATTGCCTAACCAGACAAAATTTACACGTCTATATTAATACAATATATTATCATTCATTGCTTATCCACGCAACTGAAATATGAGAAGCACAGAATGAAATTACAAACTCCAACTGATCGATGAAGTTCAAATTGAATTGTGCATTGTTTGAACTCAGAAATCAACGCCAATATAAAAGGGCCTCAAAGCTGGACTCAACTCTCAATTCGCAAATACAAGCGCAGCCTGCATGAATATATAGCACTCAATGTGCCTGTTCGGCACCTACCACTTAAGCTTCCTTAGAGGCGCTTAGCACCTAAATCCCTTCTTAGTAGACCGAACACTAATTCCTTAGAGCAGCTTACAGTTTCCTCCTTAGTTCTTCTTTTGCCCAAAATTTTAAGTCTGTCCGCATTCTTAAGGCACATATCATGCTTCCTTCAGAAATGTGTGCTCTTAAGGAATCACTTTTTAACTTTCAGCTTTCTGAACATCAACTCCTTTGGGCAGCTCAACTTTTAAGCCAAGACCAACTGCCGAACAAGCCCAATATATTATATATGAACACATGTTCATTCCAGAAGATAGTTAAAAATCTTAAAATCTGCTCTTATCCAAATAGGATAACAGAATCAAGTAACTTAATTATATATACTAGAGCTGTAACCTGGGCTTCGCCCCGGAGACAACTATAGCAACTAATAATAATAATAAAAAAAAACATCTTGAGCCAAAACACTGTTTGCCTAATATTGTTGTATAGATAAAATAATTATGCAAATAGTAAATTCATTTCAATTAATTTTATGGACTTTTTTTGGTCGGATCAGAGAGGTATTATCTTTGTTTAAATGGAAGCAAATAATAAAACAAAGAAATGTTAGCATGTTGTTATTCTTTTATAATAGATATACAACATGGTTTTAAAATACGTTGAATTAGATAGGAAAAAAAAACACATTATAGTAAGATATGTCAATTACAATTGTGATTTTACAATACAATAAATTAACTATATAAACTAAAAAATATGTATATATAGTTTGTACCTTATTGCAGGAATTGAGAGTAGCAGTAGAATAAGCAAAGTAAAAAAAAGAATTATAGCATATATAGAAGAATAATTTTGGAAGAGAGAGGAACCAGATATAATAAAAAAAAAAAAAAAATAGAAACTTATAAAGGCTTTCCATATTCCATCCAATCAATTAGAAATTTAGAAGCTTTTCAGTTACGGAGAACAAACAAAAAGACAGAAAAATTATAATTATAATGTCATTAATGGGTAATTAATTCTCTTGCTGAAGAATTTTTGGAAAAAAAAAAATCAAAATGGATTTGCTGATGTGGCATGGCTGTGGTTTTAGGGTATGGATTATATATGTTATTCTAATTTTGACCATTTACCAAAACCAACAAATCAGATCTACCTAAGAATAAGAACCTAGCTCCTAAAATAAAAATTAAACCGATCAATCGGATCTGATCCGTCCGTTTTGATCCGATGGTTCGGATTGAAATCATTATGCAGACTAGACTACCAGAGGAACAGAAGAATGGCAGCTAACAAGTGAACACTTGTGTAACTGTGTTGTTTGGTCTCCAGTCCAAAGTATGAATTACTTGCTATCTTGATCAGATCCGATGCACATGCACAGATATATACGCTGGATGCTATATTGCTATGACTGTTGAATTGACTCTCTATGAAATTGATTGTCAGTCAAACCATGAGCAACTCTATTGTATTTTTTTGTTTATTCAACCACCTGTACTTGTAATCTTCTTTTTTTTAAAAAAAAAGGCTTAATTTTTTACAGGATTAATTTGACCAGTTGAGCAGACAATGCGGCTTACGGTGTTGTCTTCAACATTGATCATTTTTATATGAAGTAAAAAACAAAGTTTACTTCAACATCTTAGAAAGTCAGCATTTTGTACAAATATAGAAAAAACATGTGTTTGCTTAATGACTTATGACTGCCTTCTTTTCATTTTTCTTTTTTTTTTTTGAAAGGTACCTTTTTTCTTTTTCTTTTTGAAAAAAAAAAAAGTGATACTGGACTGCCACCATTAGCTTTTCATTAAATAAAGAAATATGTTGATAATGGTCCAGAGCACAACATCTTTTGAAATGATATCCACTAACTGCTATATATGTCTGATCCGTTCAACGTTCAAACCACAAAACAGTACATAGCTATCTAAAACATCTCATTTTATGTTCAAAAAAAAAAAAAAAAAATCTCATTTTACTACATTTTCCATAACAGTACTTCTAATGTACGGCGGACCTTAATTACAATTTTATAGCATTGGGTGCAAATGATCCCACACGTTTCATAAAATTACCTTATAAATGCATATAGAGTGAGGCTGCTGCAGTGTATCCAAATCACAACATATATCTTTGCAGTACCACTTCTTTTCAAGGGGGAAAAAAAAATACTAACACCACTCTGTGTATCAATTTATGTATGTATGTATGTATGTATTTCTTCCCTCCGCCACTGAGTGCATCACATGTCATCACATATTAATTGGTAAAGTATCACACATACATCACAAGTTTTAATTTATATAGAACAAATGGTAGAGAATGAATCATAAATGACTGCCTTCTTGTTAATTTTTTATCTCGCTTTGTGGGATTAAAATAACCACGGTGAAACTTCTTAGAAGGTGGAATACATTTGAGTCCGTCTTAGTTACGAAATAAGACACAATTCCAATAAACTTATACAGAATATATAATCATATTAGTTCACAGCACATGCATGATGATCAAAATAATTATGCAATTTCTTTACAAAATTAGATCTCGATTTTAGATTTAGTATATTAAAGCGTAATCAATTTTTCATGAAGCAATTAAAAGATGAAAAATTATTAGCACTCAACAGCCATATTATCTATATCTATACTACTATAAAAAGATGTAAGGAATGGACTCTCCATTTTAGTCCAAGTCTACCTCTGAAATTGAGAAAAAAAATATCACCATGCTCCCGTAGATTGAACCGATGACTTTTCGATTTCTCTGTCTTTCCACTCCCAACATTTTTTTTCTTTGAACGCACCGCCGTCTCTCCCAGTCCTATTACTTTCCATTTCCCTCTCGTTATGATCGAAAGAAAGAAAAAAAATATTGCTTTCAATTTTTACTTTTGTTCTTTACAATTCGGTATGGTTTTTATCTTTCACACATCACCTCAGATGACGAA
Organism: Cyperus esculentus; assembly: GCA_030179965.1. Classification (NCBI taxonomy): domain Eukaryota; kingdom Viridiplantae; phylum Streptophyta; class Magnoliopsida; order Poales; family Cyperaceae; genus Cyperus; species Cyperus esculentus. The sequence continues at coordinate 5,665,269 of JASGLE010000012.1, forward strand.
TTGTGACATTTTGCTTCTGATCCAGCATGCTTGCCCGACAGGTTTTGACCTCACTCCTTTCTAAGATGGAGAGTCCGTAACGGTTCACTCAATTTTATAATTTTATTTTTCTATTTCTACTACATATTATTAAAAAAATTTTATTGTTTCGATTTTGGTTTAAAAGGCCCGTCCAATGGATGGGTTTCTTGCTAGTTATTGATAAAGTATTTTACTTTCTTTCTTATAGTATAGTGTTTTTTTATAATTTTATTGCTTGTATATATATGCTCCAAATATTTTTCTCAAAGCTCCAAGAAATTAGGACCTTTTATTCATTTAATCTAAGAAAAAGTTTTGCAGGAATATATACGACTCTAGCTAAAAGACTTAATTATCGAGATTGTTAAATAGTTTTTTTTTTTTTTTTTGAATACAAACATGCCCGTAGGCGAGAGATTGTTAAATAGAGTAAACAGAAAACGCGTCCATCGATCTCCATCTGATACATTGACTGATAAATCGGAAGTTCCTATTTTTCAATTGTAGATAAACCTAGATAAAGACATCAGATGGAAAATAAGTCAAAATTGAAACACTGGGCCAATCCAAAAGGCCCCAAAAGGAAAACCAACGGGGTCCAGTCCAATATACAGGAAGGGACAAATTAAGCAACAATCCAACGGCTGGGAGAGAGAAGAGGCGTGATAAATTAATCTAACGGCTGATATGTATTGCTTTGTCTAAAGCACTGTCGGTATCCAAAATTTGGGTTCCGGATTAAATTGGTATCATATGTATGACTCGGTCTGCAGAGGTGAATTAACAATTTAATCCAGCACATATCATCTGATGTTGAGGCCTTGAGAGGGGATTAATTCTCAGTGAAGAATCCGGATGAGCTACTCAATATTTAATTTGTGACAATATGTGACGATGCTGTTGTAAACTTGTAATTAAGATACTGGCATGTTGCTATAATATATAATGAATGTGCATTAATTTTTTTTCCGTCAATATTTACATAACATAATATGAAAAATATAATATTGTACATCCTATTTTTTTGTACAAAATAAAGAAAGAATGTCAAACTACGGTTATATATCAACTCAAGCAGACTTAAGACCTCAATTACTAAGATATATCAACTCAGTAACTCAAGCAGACTTGGTATAAATTTTTTTTAGCACCAGATATCTTTAGTTTGAGTAATTTACTTCAAACCATTAATTAGACGACCAAATGACATTTTTTTTGTAGAAAAATAAGGAGACCCCGTAAATGTTGTATAAATTAAATTAAACTATATACGGATTGACTAATTTCAAACTCAGAAAAGTTCAAAAGATGTATAATTAATTAAGTATTCAATACATAATGAAGCTGAAAAGATTCATACAACATTAATTTACGAAGACATCAACTTCTTGACCATGCCTTTCTTATACTAAGTCTGCTTGTTTTTCGCTTTCTCCCCGAGCAACGGCTTTTCTACATGATATATACAATGTCGCATTGAAATCAGCTGTGATCCAATTTGAATCGCAGGGCCCTCAGATCCATAGTTGAACAATTCAGATTACTCTAAAAAATCCTCCTAAAAGCCACAGTCGCCAGATCGCGATTGCAGGGCCCTCAGATCGATCCTCGTAGCAGCAGATATATACAGAGTCGTACTAGGTCTGCTCATCTATATCTTCTTGACAATAAGTGCCTTATTACATAACATTATCTAGCTAGTGCTCATCCAGCTATACTTTTGAAATGTCCACAAAGCCGTTCTAGCTATTTATTATGCATGAAGCAAGATTGATTCAGTTTGAACTGGCCAGTGATGCTCCTGTGGTCACAAATGTGCCCACCTCAGTGTTGCGGCGCCTTTTGTTAATTAATTGGGAAAAATATCAGTTAAAACATGATATCTTTTTCTTCCTATATATTAGATTAATGATACTATTATTCAGAAGCTAGCTTTGCCAAACTATAATCAATAAATTAATCTTTTAAAGTAATTTTGTATGATTTATAGTTTTATACAACATATATATTCACTGACTGATACACCCATCTGCTCGCTCCTCCATATGATTTCATGATTTATTTTTGGCACCTCGGCAGTCACTGTTATGGAAATATCTTTCATAGAAGTAAATTACTATATGATTAGTTGTATAATTGAAATCATATCAGGGCAATATAAGTACTGTTGACACATCAGTGTCGATTTTCTTAAAGTCTGTCGACAGGGACACTGACACTGTTAACCACCCCTTGTGAAGTTTGAGTATAGTACTCACTAGAAAATTTGACAATATTCATACTTGATCAGTATGATCAGCTTCTTTCTGGCACTGTTTTATTTGTATTAACAAGCATCATCTATCAATTGTACAATGAGATCGATGGCGATTTTGTTGCGGTGGGTATCTTGCAACCAAAAATCTTATTGTTGATACGTATATATATGTATATATATATGTAGTTGTGTCTATGATTTGATATGTAGATTTTGGTTTATTATCATATTTACATTAGCCACATCAATTATTTCACACTCAATTTAGTTATACATATGTGTATGCACACATAAAGTGTCAATATATAAATACAAGGAGGTTATGGTGTCAATTATAAGTTAGTTGTGGTCATGGTTACCTAGTAATTAATCAATTTTCTTATTTATTGAAAGATTGGTGACTGATTGGAACTTGATAACATGATAAGAAAAAATGGTTAAATCAGAAATGAAATAGAGATGAGAAAAATGATCAGCAATAGTTAATTACTGTAGATTAAGTCATTAATTTCTTTTTTTCGACAGGTTGATAGCAGCTATCAGCGTAGATTTAGTCGTTGTTGATCGAGTGCTGGAAATTAATAAATGAGGCTGCTGTCTGGCGGGCGCGTTCAAAAGTTGATCTTTCTAATATATATATGCCTGAATTATTGTATTTACTATTTAACATTAAGTTAGGGCTATGTGTTTATTTGTTCAAAATAGAATAACAACATTTTGAAACAAAATGAAGAATTCAAATATGGTTGGAGTACTAATTTCTGATGTATTCCAATACATGCTGATAATTTTTACCAGTAAATGATCAACAGATCGAAAGCAATTATATTTTCCTACTTCTGAACAGGAACATGTTTTATAACTACAATTAATCTATTTCCCAGCAAATCAAATGGTCTAAATTGGACCATTCATCATCCCAACCCGTCTCGAGAATAAGAATGAAAGAATTTCAGACACAAAAGCTAAGAATGTAAAACTCTATAATTGTGACAAGTCCATGACTCCTCCTGCTTCAGTAAACACCTTTAACCAGAACTCCTTATCATCCTCGATCGAATACTGATCCCCGGTTGCGTACCCAGCGCCGTCTTCGGTGTCTAAAGTTTGATCACTTGAAGTTTCAGAATTGTCAGTCGAAAACAGCTCTGTCCAGAAGCTCTCATCCATTTGCGGCAGGGCAACATCTTCTTCTGACAAAAAGCTCTCTTCCTTATCACTGCACGACTGATCAGTCGAGAAGGAAGACATGCTGCTGATCGATTCGGTTTGTGGCGTGTTCGGATTCACATCAGAGTTTGCCTGTGCCTTTTGTTTGGTCTTTTTAGCACTTCTCGGACGGGCCGCTGATGCATTCTCCGGCGACAATTTTTTCTTTAGATACGTGTGCCAGATGTTCTTTATCTCGTTATCAGTTCTACCAGGCAATTGTGCTGCGATTGCTGACCATCTGTTACAAAATGATAGCAAAAGTATTGTAAGACATTATTGTTGCTTATAGAATAATCAGAAGCAAGGATATATAAATGGTATTTTCTATAGCTCCTAAAAGCTATAATCAATTTTGATAACATATAAAGTTATAAACTTGACTATATATACTATACTGTTGCACATGGTGCATATCATGCTTGCAGACCAAATTGAGAGACAAAACAAAATGGGTGCTGCTGTTTTTGAGTTGTTATTTCATTTTATCTCTTCAGTAATCAATAAGTGTGGTCCCGACTCCTGATCAAATGAGTGATCATATTTTTAATCTTTTCTTTAGCAGAGCAGAGAGCTATCATATCATATACATATAGTGGCCACTGTTAAATGGCATTGATTGATTGAGAATTATGAATATGATGCAAGCTCAGCGTTTTAATTACTTGGGCCCCTTTAAAGTGAAGGAAGCTCTGTTTCCTTCACACACGCATGCGGTGCATTAATTTTCATAACCAGAAGTTTGTTCACAGCAGTTTTATTTTTATATCTATACAGAGATACAAATTAGCCACATACTACAACTGCATGCCCACTGTCGTGTCTATAGGAACATCGTGCATGCCCTTTCTTATTATTCTATATATTCCATTAAATTATAAATCATCATAATTATAAATTAATGGTCGATCACAGAAAATTGGATGCAACTTTTTTTGCCTTCTTTTTTTTTGTTTTTGTTTTTTTTTTCCCTTCATATGTGATTAATTTGAACTTAATTATAACCTGATCTCAAAACACCGGATAATTGATGTTATATGCAATCAGCTTTTGTTGGGATATCCTAATATGTTTTGGAATTCTTCTATGAATTGTTAAACTTATGATTGATTCAATTTATTTATACCTATTGCCAAGTGATTGATGCAAACTTATGATCAACTCCTCTTCATCCTTGGTGAAATTGCCGCGCTTAATATCTGGCCGTAGGTAATTGATCCACCTGAGCCTGCAGCTTTTGCCACACCTCAATAAGCCTGCAAGATCAAACCATGAGATAAAACAAATTAAGCACCAACATATATACAGTGTTTGTATTAAAATACATATGAACTTAATTAATTAGCATGTTAGTTGCGCATTAATTAAATTAAATTAAAAAAAAAAGAAGAAGCAAAAACTGAATTGGTAAATTGGTTGAATTGTTCATGTATCGATAGCTCTTTCAAAAAATTAGGGGACTTGTTAAGGTATTTACCTGTGTTCCAGATTCAATTCAACAAGATATACAATTTTGAAGAAACAATTTCTAAACTAGACAGTTGAGCAAATTTTTTTTTTTTAAAAAAAAGAGTGTAGTTCAAAAAAGCAAAACCGAAAAAGAAAAAAATCGAAGCAGAGTGATTGATGAATTAATAATTAAGTACGTACCGGCTCGTTTAGGCAGTGCTCTCCAGCTTCCATGGCCATGTTTCTCTATGTAAGCGACCAATATCTGGTCCTCCTCGGGGCTCCACGGTCCCTTCTTCAACCCAACCTTGTCACAGCAAGGAGCTCTTCCCATCGATCTGTCTTCAGGAAAATCAAGATGTCCTTAGTTACTTTCGTTCCGGATGATCTCTAAGAGACTTGCTGTTTGGAATTAACTGAGCTTGAGAGCTTGAAGAGGAGAGTGTGTGCAATGAGAGCTATATATAGACCTAGCTATGTATGTAATAATATATGTTGATGTACTTATAATAATATTGGGTTGAGGGAGGGAGTGATCCTGTTGCTGTTGCACATTAAACGTGGGGAAATTATATAGTGTTGAAATAGAATAATTGGATGAGGCAACTTCCAGGCAAGGGAGCCCTTGAAACACTTGCATTTGCATATAATATTAAGTTTGAAGATGTGGCTCCTATATACATAGAATAACTATTGTGTATTGACTTGAATTTAGGTGTAGTGGATTTGGTCGCAAAGGGTCTTAGACCCCATCCATATATATGATTTATAATATATTGTTTGATTTGAAATAGTAAATTATTGATCAACATTCAAACATGTACCAAATTGTTGCGGATGGTCCTTTCAGACTCCTTTTTGTTTGGCTCCATCAATAAGTATGATATTAATTTGCACAAAGAGGACAAGTCCCGTACGTATTTTTACTTGTTCAAAAATCAAAAGTGTTTATAACTTTATATATATATTATAATTAAGAGTGTATGCTGCATGCATTATTGTAATTATAAAATGTCCATCTTTAACTTTTCAAACCAAAGATTCAACATTCATATCGTTGTAAAACGTTTTTACATATATTTTATGAATCAAGTTTCCAAGTTTTCTGCGTATTTTGGATCGTCACGTTTTCCCGCTAGCATTGATTTTATATATCTATTCTCACTCATTTATATTGAAGGATTGACCATCCTAATTATCTTCACATTCTTGACATGAGCTTTTTAAGAATCATGAAAAATTCTTAAAAATAGAAAAAAAGTTTATAGATATATTCTTGAACATGTAGATTGAAAGTGTTTAAAATTTGAAATTATTTGAATATCGTTTGATAATTCATCCAAAATTTGTACATTTTTTAATGTTTTAAATTTTACCGGTATGGTCTTAGATACCAAAAATGATATCAAATTCAATACCAACTGTTTATAGTATATATTCAAATTATATTAGATACTATTCAAATTAATCATATACATGCATGCATGGTTATAAAATAAGCAGTATAGTAAAGTCAGCAATTTGAATAGTATCTCATTCAAATTAGCTAACATAGTGAGTATCGAATTTGATATCAGTGTAATTAAGTCTGTTACATTTCTTCAAAATGAAAATTCAAACACGCCACACATAATTTTATCACCTCATAACAAAATTTTCAATTTCAAAAAGATGAAAGTTGACAATATAGGCAAGATATTTCCAATTTACTACTTGCCATACTTAATGTCATTTTATTGCTTACCAGTCAAACTTTATAATTTGAAAAAGGGAAAAAGGGAAATAGGAAATAGATTATTTCATTGAGGGATCTAATAACCCAACAAATATATTTGACACAAATATTACACTAAAGCATATAAATTTATAAAAAAAATTAAAAATATAATTTTTTTTTTTTACAAACATATTCATTTACTTATAGATCGATTGTGTTTCAAATTCATTCAATTTGAGTGTCATTTGATATTCTATCAATGATCATCAAGTTTGTATGGTAATTAAGACAGTCTAAATTTAATAATTCTTGATGAAGTATCAAATGTCACTCAAATTGAATGAAATTTGAAACACCGTCAATAATCTATAAGTAAATGAATATGTTTGTAAATATTTTTTATTTTTAAGATATTTTGTAAATTTATATGGTTTAGTATAATATTTCTGTCAAATATTTGTTGTGTCATTGATCCTTCCTCTATTTCAGTTATCTGAACAGTGAACATGTTGTTGTTATTGCCACTGTCAATTTCTCAAAAAAAAAGAACATGTTGCTGTTATTTGTTAGTGTTCATGTGGGTACGTAGAATCGATAACTGCAGGCAACTTTTAATTGACTCGTGAACGTGAAGCTGGTCTCCAAGAGTGGGCAGCTGACCAGCTGTGCTACAGCCTACAGAGGGTGGTCCTCTTCGGTCTTGGACTTGAGTCAGAAGCATTCATTATCATAATAATAAAATTCTATATATATAGAAAAATAATAATAATAATATATTGAAAAATATGAAATTAATAGGTATATATTGTAAATTTGTAATGGGTCCGGATAATATCGCAATGTGCATGCCGTGCAATTTGTGGCATTCAAGCTATTAAATCTGGGTCGAAATCTGCTGTTTGTTTTTAGAAAAGTAGGGCATGTTTTTCCGATCGGATGGATGGAGTCAGTTGCCACTACAATCTCAATATACATGGATATATCTCAGCCGTGGATATTAAGTATGAGGAGGGATCCATTGACAATACTTAATTTGACAATCTTGACAATGAGATTTTTAAAAAATTTGTAAAAATTCATAAAAAATCTTAAAAATGAAAAATGGTTTATGGATGTATTATTTAACTTATAGATTGATAGTATTTCAAATTTCAATCAATTTGAACATCGTTTGGTGCCTTATCAAAATTTTGTATATTTTTTAACGGTTGTAATTTAACGGATCATTAAAGAGCTATCAAAGATCGCTCAAATTAAATATAATCGGAAACATAATCAATCTATAAGTTAAATAATACTTCCGTAAGCTTTTTTCTATTTTTAAGATTTTTTATGAATTTTTATAAAATTTTGAAAGATATGATTATCTATATTGTCAAATAACCCATTGTCAATGGATCCCTCCTCATTAAGTATGGTCTGCTATTCCATCAATCCATCAAATCTGGATCGATCCAGTTCCAAATTCAATCCATCCTTGGCCACTTTGACGTGCGTGTGAGCATGATAATTCTGTAGGTCTCAATCTCACTTCCAGCCGGCGTATTAATTTGTTTTTTTCCCATTTTTAGAAATTGCTCCTCTTTTGGATTATATGTATAATGGGAAAATTCTATGGGGATACCGCAAAAGATATCGTCGGGCATACCATTAAACATTGGCTGCCAATAAAAAATGTGATAAGTTGAATATTTAGGAGGTTAATGTGAATATTTAGGTTTAGTTGAATTGGTTAAAGATCATGGTATCCCGACGGTATCATTTGTGTTATCCGAATATCTGGACTGTATATAATGTATTGGGCAAATTATATGGACTCTGTTGTTTCTCTGATTCTATCTTTTAATTTCAAAGCATCTTTTTTTTCTTTTTTTTTTTATTTCAATGTTCCTTTTCTTTGTTCACAATATTTGATCATTAGACAGAAATTGACTTTTCGTTTGTTTCTCCCTGCAGATGATGGTTACAGGGCGACTAACGGCAGAAAACAGTCACATTTGTCCCTTTTGTTAGTGATAGCAATATATAAGATGTCGCTGTATACATAACTTGACATACATGAATACATGATACATCCTCTCTGTTAGTTTTTCTTTTTGACAATAAATTCAGAAAAAAATGATTTTACTTGAGCCAATATTATGAAATGGGGATTAGATTGTAATTTCATACTTTGCAAATTGCACGGTAATTAAGATTGAGCAATTAATGTTTTCTAAGCCAAAAATTTGGACTAGTTGTTGTTGCCAAATTATTTTTTGTCTCTTTAAAGAAGAATTATACTATATATATTTGCCTTCTAAAGAGATTACGTTCACTGATTAAATTCCTATAATCTGATTCCATGGAAAATTTTCTTGGGATATATATTGTCAGGATAAATACAATTGAATTATTTATATATATATATATATTTTTTTGTACTATTTGAAAGTAAACACTCCATCTTCGTCTTTTGTTCAAAAGCTTTTCATTTATACAAAAGCTAATTTATATTATCAGAATTTAATTACGCATCTTTTAGTACTATCCATTGACATTGTGTTAAGTGAAAGCATTTGTTGTATACTTGTATAATAGTATCAGTAAAAGGATCATGATATTAGCCCCTTAAAAGTTTCTCATACAATCTCCCAATAGATTTTCTCATATTCTTCCACATGAATTACTCGTGCCTCTCACGTAATATATGATGTATGTCATAGTACTTAGGAGTGAAAAATATTTTTGAGGATGGTTAAGGAAGATTTTTAAGCCGGGACTAGAATAATTTGTGTACCACACATGTACTGCACAGTAACAAACAATTTCATGATAGAGGCGGGTAGGAAATTGATGTGTTGCTTTATGACCAATCTATAAACTAGAAAGAGGGGTAACTCTCCAAGCACCTCAACTATGTCACATCATCAATATTATTAACCATTGATTTTGTTTAAATCTCTTTATCTACTTTGATCCAATGGTTTATATTTATTCTATCTCCCCATTTAATAAGATAATATGATATGATATGTCTAAGGCAAAATGTAATCTTTAAAGTGGTCCAACATTTATGTGCTATTATTTATAAATTATACATCATCATCATTATTCACATAAAAAAATTTTAAAATTATGTTTAATTTTTTTTTAATAAATATTTTTATTTTATAAGCTTTATTATTTTTTTGTTATCATATTTCGGGGCGAAGCCCGAGTTACAGCTCTAGTATTTCTTAATTATTGGACATTTTTCTCGTCGGATTTGAGCTGCGCTTTTTCATAAATGCTTTAATTTTGCTACTGATGGAAAAGTTTTTTGGAACTGAAAAAAATTGGACTTGGTTGTGAATTTCTGACTGAGACTGAGACTGAGACTGAGACTGAGACAGCTGCGTCTGTATATGTATCGGCCGTGCAATTTTGATATTTAATTAATGTGACATGTTATTATTTCAATTTTGGGAGATAATTAGTCAATATAATTGTTCTGAGCAATTATTGTCTGTTCGATCGCGCGCGAGACTATATAATTTGGTTATGGTTATATTTCTTTGTCAATATATATATATATATACCTAAATTTAAGAAATATGATACTTTTTCAATATTCTAAGCTTAAAGCAATAAATTTTCTTTGTTAAGAAAGATAGTCATTTCATTTAGTTATGTATCAAATCAAATAATTTTCAATAAGTGTCGGTACGTAATATTCTTTTGCATGCCATGAAAATTTCCAAATGGTTTCATGATAGATGACTACATGCATGATTTCCATATTGCACTAGAATTCGTCATATATAATTAATATTGTTTGAAGTGTGAGTTCATCATAATTTAGTTATGAAATAATAATAGGAACATCTTCGCTATTTAAGTACTTAATTTTATTTTGTTTGCTTTGACAATAGTGGTGTTCATTAACAGAAATCAGGACTGGAAGTGTAATTCTATTTAGAAACATCATTTGTTGTTTAAGTACTTTTGTTCATTTTAAGATTTTATTTTTAAAGGAAAAAACAGAACCGGTATTTAATCTAGTGGTTAAACACAACATTCTCCGTGTAGAATCATCAGGTTTGAAACCTGGATAGAAAATCTTTTAGTGATATATAGTTCTGAGTGACTTGCATATTATCTTTATTTCAAAAAAGAGAGAGAGAGAGAGAGAGGGAGAGATGTATTTGTCAAATGTTTCTGAGGAAGTCAGCAGTCAAAATCCTACCCCGGAGGTACTTGCTAAAAATTTGTGTAGCAAACAGAGGTGAATCTGGGAGCTATATATTATATATATGTGTGTGTTCCGGTGTTATCGAGGTTGCATGTGTTAAAGGAGAGGAAGTAACATACGAAAATGGTTGCGCACAGTGAGGAATCTTTTTGCGTCAAGGGTCGGGAAACTTGCGTTGAATTTTGATACTACACAACGTCAAACTTACTATATCCATCTACTAAAATCTTCATCGATCCTTATAACAGCTAGCATAATCTACAAGTTTTTAATATAACACAACATCAAATTACTATATTCACTCAAATCTTCATCGATCCTTAAAACTGCATAATCTAAAATTTTCATATTTTACCGGGATGGTTGGTCTGATGGATGACCGGTAATTTTAAAATCCAATTCTAGAAACGTCAAGTCAACATTGTCAATAATAAATCTTCCTCGATCCTTAAAATTCGTGATTTTTTTATAAAAATTCATAAAAAAATATTGACCTATCTTTCCAAATTTTATAAAAATTCTTAAAAATATAAAAAAAAATAAACTACGGAAGTATTACTTAACTCATAGATTGATTATGTTTCCGATTATATTCAATTTGAGCGATATTTGATAGCTCTTTAAAAATCCGTTAAATTACAACCATCAAAAGATACACAAAATTTTGATATGGCATCAAACGATGTTCAAATTGATTGAAATTTGAAACACTATCAATCTATAAGTTAACTAATGCATCCATAAACTTTTTCGTCATTGTTAAGATTTTTCATGGATTCTTACAAATTTTAAAAATAACCATTATCAAAATTGTCAATATAAGCATTGTCAATGGATCCCTCCTCATATATATACTAGAGAGGAATGCCTCGCGTTGCTTCGGCAATCTTAATTAAGATAATTTGTATGAATTCATTGTTAAGATTTTCAAAATAGTATCAAATTAGTTATCCTCATTCATAAATTGGATCATATTTAAATCATAGATTATCTGAGCATACATCTAAAATATATCAAATCACCTTTATATATTTCGAATCTACATATTGAAATCATTCAAAAAATACCAAATTTTATAATTAGTAGAATTTTGTAACTATTTTTTCGATCTTTTTGAAGATGGGTACCTTTTGACATCCAAATGGTATTATTTTTAGTCATCTCTCAAAAGTCATTAAAAATAGTTAGAAAATTTAAAAATTGTAAAATCTGGTATTCCACAATATTTCAATATGTGGAATATGTTGGTACAATTAGATTTGGCATTTAAATTTCGTTTGGTGAAATAATGAAAACGGTGAAGCACAAATCACTTTGCTTCACGATGCACCATAAGCAAGCTCTTATATCAAAATATTATGGGGTACAAACTTTTTTCATTTTTGAAAAATTTTAGGTGTATGTTTGAAACTTTTTAAAAGCGATATATAAAACTTGATTATTTGATTAATATTGTATAGTCATCTTAAAAACAAAAACTCAAACAAATACTTGAAAATTTTATTGAATAGAAAATTTTTGTAACGGGCTCTTTTTTTTAAAACAAAAGGATAAAATTAAAGTACTAATGTAAGAAAAATAAATGGCTTTAAATTGCTCTTCTAAAAAAAAAAAAGGTTTAAGCAAAGTGACATTTTTCATGAGTGAAGATAAAAATATGTATGTACTTCGGCATCCCAATTACATATATAGGGTGAATTTCTGTCCCAAATGTCATACATATAAGATATTATATATAACATTGTGTTCGTTATTTTCTATCATCTCAAGATATCTGTAGAAGCAATGTTGCATTGTGACTTTTATTACCTTTATTATTTTAATATAAAATTACGGTTGTTTATACTGTTTGCTACGGTAGAAAGTTTTGTCCAAAATTAAATACTTATCATACTGATAATGTGTAATGAGGGTATTTTTTTTTTTTTTTGGGAAGATGCATGCGATGCGACCAATATGGATACGGTCAATGTATGCGATACGTACACACATGCAATATATGGTCAAGGTCAAAGTAACGTGGGTTGAAAGCGTTGAGTGGAGTGGAGAGGCCTGGCTGCTTAAAAAACCCAAACATTTGTCCCCATATATATTAACCCCTCCCCTTAACTAACTGATAAGAATGTCAACCTGTGACCAACAACAACAGATTATAAAATCCATATATAATTAAAGTTTATGTTATGGTGCACCACGCATTTTTGTACTGCCATACGATCGAATCTCTATTTCCAAAAGTCAAATGACCAAACCGATTTGCCCAACACAATTAATATACATATATGTTGAGATTATGCAAAGTACCAAATTTTACAATTTTTAGAACTTTTTAACTATTTTTTCAGATTTTTCAAAGATTGGTACTTTTTGATATCCAAATATATAGCATTATTTCATTATTATTTTTGGTCCATCTTTCAAAAATAAAAAAAAATAGTTAGAAAATTCTAAAAATTGTAAAATTTGGTATTCCACAATATTTCAGTATGTAGAATGTGTTAGTTCAATTAGATTTGGCATTTGAAGTTCGGTTTGTGAGATTTAGAAAACAATCGTGCAAAAACCCCATTTGCACTGCGGTGTACCATAACATGATTCTATATAATTATATTATATACTTGCTTACGGGCTTGTAAGAAAAAAAAAATAATAATAAATAAAAAATAAATAATGCATGAAATCCATACTGACAAGATACTGGGCATATTCATTCTCAAGGGCACTAGCTAGCAACAAATCCAAAAGGCAATGCATGCATGAAATCTGATTTTTTTTATTTTTTTGGTTCAAATATCTGATCTTATGATGATCTTGGTATTTATACACACCGGGAGCCGATGTTCTAAAGTTTTAATTTGTACCGATTTATGTTAATCTCTAGCTAGCAATTCATGATCGATCTAGCCTTAGTTTCTAGATATAGGTTTAATTTTGATCTAATTATCTGATTGGAATAATTAATCCGGTTGGATTAGAGCATTGCTTAGTAAATAAGTTTTACCTGTGTCCATCCAGCTCGTAGCTAAAATATGTATTAATATAAGAAATGAATAAACTCTATATATAATTATATATATTAATAATCAGACGATTCTGCTATCTGATTAACTTGTTATGCTAGCTGATCTCTCTTCATATTTGACTATGCTTCTTTCTTATACAGAATAAGCATATATGACGAGAGTTAAATTGATTAATTGATTCGAACTGCAAAGAGTGAGGATCAAGTAACAAGGTGAGGTCATGATGACTTGGCCCATGCATCTTTGATATCATACGATAGTTAAGCTGTAATTAATTAGGTATTCCCTGAAAAAGGTTAATCATGACTTCATGAGATTACTAAGTACATATATATGATGATTCAAAACTTTAAACTTGAGTATATATATATTGTTTGGAGAACATTAACTGTCGTCCCGTCCACACCTATCTTGCCGCGCGTCCACCTACGTACTGTAAACTTTGCTAGTAAGGAAGAGGTTAATATATATATATATATATATCAAACATTTGCATTTTCCTCCGATATACTAACAGTCCAAATTATATTTTGCCATGTCCGAAGTTTCAGTTTATGGTTCCCATTAAATTCACCATATGAGAATACTAAGGGATACAAAAAGTTTTCCATTTTTGGAGTTTTTTAAGTACTTGTTTTGGGTTTTTCAAAATGACTCTAAAATATTAATAGAATAGTATTTGTTTGTACATTGATTTTTAAAAAAATCTGAAATTAATACTTAAAAGCTCCAAAAATGGAAAATTTGTGTATCCCCTAATATTTTTATATGATAAATTTTATGGGAACCATAAATCGAAATTTCGGACATGATAAATTAAATATAATTTGGACCGTTAGCATTTCGGAATGAAATGCAAACGTTTTCACAATATATATATTTTTGTCGGTAACACTGAAAATATATATTTTCTCATTTAATAGAACTGAAAATATATATTTTTGTGGGTATATTTACTATTTTTTTGTTGATTAATGAATAAAAGAGGGTATCATGTAACTATTATCCAGTTTTGACATGACTAATTAATTACAATTCCAATTATTTAACTCAATAATTATACGACCTTTGAGAAATCTCTAAAGTCTTAAGAAGCTGCATGGACCGCGTTAAGAATCGATTTACTTAATTTGTTGAATATATATATGTCTACATTATGAAAGATAATTAATTCTTCAAAACATATATAACTTACTGACTTTTTCAGATTAATATATATTTTTTTTACTTTAATTTGAGTGAAACTTTCAATATATTTTTTCACTTCACTCAATTAAAATAACTTACAAGGTGCGTGCCAACGCTAACTGTACGTTGAATAGGACTAATTCAAGCATCTTTAATTAATTACGTTTTACTTTCCACTCGCTTTCGGTAAAATTAATATTGCCGAGTTATATATGTAAATTAAATCGATAGATAAATTAATGCACGTAAAGGCCAAGAATTCCTGCGTTCATGACCTCATATATATATGTAGCATTAAATTAAGAGAGATTAATTTTAAATTAGTTGTCTTTTGATATGCAGTAAGAAATCAATACCCTTTCCGTAGAAGAGGTCCCAAAATCGACATAAAAAACGAGTGTACTGATTAATATATTATTATAGACTCACTCTATATATTCACACTATATATATAGACTTTAATTTAAGATTGAAAATGGCTTCATCTTCTACATCTAAGAACAATGCTTGGGTGATTCAGCTGGATTATTAGTTTTTTATTTTTTTTATTAATTGTAGTCAGTGAGGATATATAATTAATCCCTTTTCTTGTACTTTTTCTTCTACAAAAAAAAAGGAAAACGGTGAATGAAATTCACTTTTCAAAATAAATTAAAAAAAATAAATCCTTTCTGCATATATTGGTAGTCTTAATTAATTTGTAGAACATGAAAAAATAATAAATATTTAATTATCTATGCAGTACAACATATATTGTATTCCAGTAGTGTTGTTCATTTATATGAGGTAAATATGCATGCTATGTGATGCTGAGATGATAAAAAATCAATGAAAAAGATAAGAGTGAACTCCAATTCAATAAATGCATTATGGGAAAAGGTCTTGTTTTTGTAATAATAAAAAAAGAAAACACTGTTGAATTTGACAAATTAAACTTGCTATATAGTAGAAAATCAACTCCCTTGTAATTGGGACATACAAACCATATGACTGGTGAATGTACTTGGCGGAAGAAATTTCGATCGGTCTTGTGAATCATTTGATATTCATTTCTATCTGCAAATTGAGATAACCTCAACGGATACACCAACTAACGAGCATGTGTTTGTTTTACTGTTTTAACTTAACTAGTAAATAAATAATAAGTCAATTTGACAATTCCATTATAAGTTCACACTAGAGTGGCAAAACCCGACAAGGCCCTGCCCGGCCCGGCATTTTTTATAAAGTCAAACTGACCTAACTTGAGATCTTATAATATAAAGTCAAACTGACCCGACTCGAGATCTTCTATAGAAGGTCAAACTGACCTGACCTGAATCCGATCCGAACTGAGATCAAACAGCATGCAATCCAACTCAAATCAACATACGATCCAAAAAAAAAAAAAGTCAATATTCAAAATTGATCCAACCCGATCCGTACATCACCTGAACCAACCCAACCCGAGATCTTCTAGGTCAAACTAACCCGACCCGTCCGATTTGCCACCTCTAGTTAACACAAAAAAAAAAAAAACAACACACACTATACTAAAATACGATTTCCAGCACGAATAAGTTCTTTTTAAATACCAACAATTAATTTTTGTGAGGTTATAAATATGAAGGTACTCAAATTTATGTTTCTATAACAAGTTAACAACTTTCATTTGGGTTTGGAAAATGTGAGCTCCCAAAATAAGATTAATATTTTTTACAAAGGTGGTTCTTTAAACTAACTTTTGAGTGATATATAGGTTGTCCGGCCGTTAAATAAGTATGTAGACTTGACATTTGAAACCTCGTTACACTTACGAATTGACTAATAATAAGGAGTCAACTATATGCAGGTTTTTATATATAAGAACATCTTTTTTAGAGAAAGCAATAGCCTTAAAATCTTATTTTTCCTTTATTATTCCAACTCTCATATTTCTTTTTTTGTTTTTTGCATTGCTGAATTGTATATGTATGGAGTATTGGAGTATGAAGTATGAAGTCGAAAGTGCTGGTACCGTATATTCTTTCTTTATTTACAGATGTTTTATCGAGTGAGTATGTCAATGGGTTTCTATAAACTTGGTAGTGTCATTTTTAGGCCCCGCAACGCCATAAGTCCAGTAGTCCACTAACAGATTATGATCATGATCATGATCATGAAGGGCCCAAAAGCCTAAACCAACCTAACGTTGGTCGTTGGGGACTTGTAGATTGATTCTGAATTTCTGATCAAGCAACCATTAGCAGGACTTGAATTAGTCGGCCCGACAAGTTACAAGTTTATTCTTTCTTTAATTTACATTCTGATTCTGAAGTCTGAACTGACTGCATGGCAATTAAATAAGAGGAATAATTTATGCTACTTACTGTCAGTGTGTACTGTCTACTTCATAAATAAATGCTACTGCGATAACCGAAACAAATTGGGCCTTAAGCACTTAGAAAATATAGTAACAACTGAACAGCCCATTACACAAGGCCCGTTGTTTTGGGTTGTGTGATTAGACCGTGATGCCAACATTTTTGTAATCTTGCTTGCAGTTGCAGCTTGAGGAATGAGGCGCCGCGCTTCGCGTTGTTGAGTGTACAAATAAGTCCAATGTCCAGCGCCATCCATCGACGAACGCAACGCTGGAACGGAACATGTACATGCGAAGATTCTCTTCTCCTCTCTTCTTCTTTCTCTGATAGCAGACCACAATTTTCAATTTTGACTCCTCCCATCAAACAAATCTGACCCCTAATTTTATCTTTTTCTTTTTCTACTTTCGTCCTTCCAAAATTGAAAAAACTTTATCTACTTTCGTCACTGATGCTACTATCTAATCTAATTTTATGTTTCTATCATGTCAATTACGCTTACGCATAGATGATATTATCAACTCCATTTCCATCAGGATGGAAAATAAGATATTGTATGCGCACACAAAGCACAACAACAGTGTGTACAATATATATAGAGTTAGAGATTCATGCTACCACAATATATTGTTTGATTGGCATTAAGATTCGCACCACGAATAAGATCGCTCGATAACGACACAGAGACGAAAAATTATATACGAATCTTAAGGCCAATCAAACAGTATTTACTAGTAAAATATTCATTCTTATTTTAAACTTAAAATAATTAAAATTGATTCTACATGACACATTTACAATAAGAAAAACCTAGTAAAGTAATGAGATGCCCCCCAAAAAACCAAAAAGAAAAAAAAATAGAAACCTAGGATTCAAATTATTTTACTATATATTGTTGACATATAATATTTTAAAGGATGTAACATTACAAAAAAAAAAAAAAAAATGTTGTCAACTTAAAAAGGTGTTCCATAAATAATTCAAAATTACATGTTGTCGACTTAAAAGATGTTCCAAACATAATTTTTATTTAGAAAAAAAAAAATAGAAAACTAAGGCCGTATTGCTAATTGTTGTATCAACCGTATAAGTGCAATTTTGTCCACCTAAAAGATGTTCAAGTTTCATACTCTTATTTAGAAAGTGTAGTAAGTTAAAGTAAAAATATTGGTGTTTGACCATAGCGAAAGAATAGATAAAATAAGAGTGGGGGTATGGTACTATTAATATTAGAAAATGGGTCGTACCACGGCTCCATATTATGATTTTTGAAGTTCAATTGATCTATCCAAATCGCTCAATGTGATCTTCATATATTAATGTAGTTTTAGACCAAATTTTATATTTTTTAAAATTTATTAAGTATATATTTTGTTATATTAAAAAGTATTTTCGAATGGTCTATAATGTTTACGTTAAGTCATTTTCTAATTACCTAAAAAAATAAAAAAAAAACAAAAATTATAAAATTTGATCTACAATGACATTTATATATGGATATCACATTAAGCGGTTCAGATCGATCAATTGAACTTTAAAAATAACAACATGGAGCTGTAGTAAGACCACTTTACACTATTAAATTAATAGTACTGTAGACTCACTCATAATATAAAGTAGATAAATTGTGTAAAAGACGTGAAATATTATACTCTTATTGCACTTGGATAAAACATAAACAACAAAAACAGAAAAACAAAAACTCTTGGGTATACACAGAAAAAGTCCCCATTTTAATTTTAATTTTAATTTCAACAAACAAATAAAGCGGCAGTTTCTTTCTTTCTTTCTTTCTTTCTTTCTTCTCCCGATCTGAGAATACAACCAGGAACCACCACTTCCCTTCTCCAAAGATGCGGAACCGAGGTCTTCTCTTCCTACTCGCTCTCGCTCTGGCGCTGCTCAGCACTAGCGCCGTCATCGCGGCGGCGTCCGACGAGGCCTACGTGACGCTGCTCTACGGGGATCAGTTCGTGCTCGGCGCCCGTGTGCTCGGCAAGTCACTCCGGGACACCCGCACCAGCAGGGATCTCCTCGCACTCGTCTCCGACGGTGTGTCCGCCTATGCGCAGGACCTCCTCAAGGTCATTGATTATTCGTTAGTTAGTTAATTGTATAATTGAGTGAACCTGACGTTAATTGAATTGAATTGCTGAGGGATTTTATTTTGATCTGAACCATGGTGAGAGTGTTTGTAGGACTGACTGACTGAACATGACAGAATCACACTGTTAGAAGTTCGGGACATTATTTTTTAGCTTCGAATTGTGATGGTTGGGTTTCGGAGTGACTTAGAACAGCATACCATACCAGTATGATGTTGGTCTGATATGTTCTGATAAGTTTATTGTACCAGTTATGTGACCTTATGCTGTGAACAACAGTTTCCGAATTGGGTGTTGAAATTTTTAATTCTGTATATTTGCTGGTTGATTTAGTATTTTTATTGGGGAATTAATTATTGCAGGCTGATGGATGGAAAGTTCAGCAGATAAGTTTGTTGACCAATCCAAATCCAAAGTCGTCCAGGCCCAAGAGGTTCTGGGGGGTTTATACAAAGCTTAAGATATTTAGCTTGACCCAATACAAGAAAGGTACAATATTGTATCTTGCATTGGTATTTAATTTCTTTTTATGGAGTGCTTCCTGTTATCTGTTTATTGTTGCGTTTCAAACTAGCTTTTAACCATAATTGATGAGTTAAGTGCATAAAAGATGATTATGACTTTTTTATATTGACTCAATTAAAGCATTTCATAACCATTACATGCACAAGCTATAATCCTTGATGGATGATGGTTTCAATTTTTAATGAGAAAAGTGACATATGTGCTTCTTCCAGTTCAAAAAAAAAAAAAAAGATCTATATTCCATCTATATTCCAACTATCATTGCATCCTTCAGCTCTTGCTTCTTTGTTTGCAGTTGTTTATCTAGATGCAGATACCATTGTAGTAAAGAACATCGATGATTTGTTCAAGTGTGGAAAATTCTGTGCAAATTTGAAACACTCAGAACGATTAAACTCTGGAGTTATGGTAGTTGAGCCATCCGAAGCTCTGTTTAAGGACATGATGGACAAGGTTGCGGTTTTGCCATCATACACTGGAGGTTACTTATTTCACATCTCATTTCCTGTATATCCTCTATATTTTTTTTTGGCGAAATGATCCCCATGTTGCACTATTAACAGATGCTGTTAAAATATTAGTATGAAAGCCAAATCTCCAAAAAAGCAGCAAACAATTAGGACTTTAGGACTCATAGAACAGGTATTTGGTACTTTGTGAACAGACTGGCTACTGGTTACATATCCATGGTTATAATAAAAAAGGCAGTATATGTAAGAAATAGATCCTTGAATCCAAACCTTTATGTTGATTTCTTGTATGTTATTTTTATTTACAGGAGACCAAGGTTTTCTTAACTCATATTACTCCGATTTCCCGAACGCGCATTTGTTTGATCCAAGTATACCTGAAGATGTTGTGAAATCTAAAGCTGAACCAGAAACACAGAGGCTAACAACATTGTACAATGCTGATGTTGGTCTTTACATGCTCGCCAATAAGGTAATGTAAAATATCCTTGCCCTGGACCCATTATTACCATATGGCTATATGCTGTCAACTTTAATTTGCTTCCTTAAAAAATTTAAAGGCAGAAAAATTTTACCTTACTCTGGATTTGTTTGGTGCAGTGGATGGTGGAAGAAAAGGAACTCAGAATTATTCATTACACTCTTGGACCACTCAAGCCCTGGGACTGGTACACTGCTTGGCTCGTCAAGCCTGTCGAGGTGTGGCAGGTAACTTGGAGTACAAAATTTTCTGCCTTCTTTGTTCCATTTGTGTGTTACTATTGGTTGTAAACTCGTCATGTATTTTTTGTAGGAAATTCGCAATAGAGTTGAAGCATCTCTGCCGGGAACTGGTGGTGGTAAAAGCGTTCATGACCAGCTCATTGTCACTATTCTCTTTCTTCTTCCTTTCTTTGTATTAATCCCCATCTATTATCGATCTCTCATTCAGGTTAGTAACTCCCTTCAGTACACTGTTATACACTAACTTTTCCTGAATTATTAAAACATTATCGATTTTGCATTATGATTGCTAAGGTTTCAGCATTTCCTTTTAGTCAGTAAAGCCAGTCCATAAGATTCTAATTTTGGCATACAATAATTCGATAAGCCTAAATACAGTAACAGTCTCTTATCAACAGTGACAATGGATTACTGTTTCTTTCTGTTAAGCTTAGAGAATGGGAAGTAATTTCTATCATTCTATTGCCATTCCACAATTGTACTGGCTAAAGTCTCCTACCATTTATTAACCAGAATTAAGAAGATCATAGAGTGGACAGTATTGATATAACTAAAAAAGTTTGAGAGTTCCGAAGGAAACCTTGGGTATTATGCTGTCAGGAACTCAGGATTTATTGAAGCCTTAGTATGGAATCTTGTGTTGCTATTTTCAGGCTATGAGGGATATGTCAGGCCAAGGTACCCTCTGTGTTTTCGCTAGACGGCTCTATCACCAGTCCAGGTCAGGCACAATCCTCCCTGTCTACTCCTCTGTGGCCACATCCTCAGCATCCAGTTCACATCCAAATCAGATGGTTCGTTGGTTTGAGTTGGTACAACTTTGCTTTTTTTTTTTTTTTCTATTCATGTAAAAATTTGTAGAGCCTTGTTTTTTTGGATGAGAAATGTGAAATTCTTTGATTTACCTTGCTCATCTTTACTTTGTCGTTTTTTTGGATGGAACCGAGATCACTGCATTATAGAAAAAACTACAAAGGTTCCCTACTGGAACCTATTCCTTGTACTATGGTTGGATGTTCTAGCTTAAACAGCTTGGAAGTTTTTAAGTGACAAAGTGCTTATATAAAGAAAAGTTTTCCTTGTTGTTTTTCATGATAATGTTCTGTCATTATGGTGAAAGTAGCACAAGCGACACAATGATTTAAAAAGACAAAACAGTGACAGTCTTTCTCCTGAGTTTTTCTAATATTACATGAGCTCTGTTCTAATTTTAAACGTGGAAACTGATAGGTACTGCATTGCCCTACCATCTAGTACAACATTATTTTGACAGTTGATTCATCTTATTTGCAGTTCACAGACAAGGAAAATGGCAGCATACCTCCTTTGTTCGGCCACATCACATCAGTTGCTTGGTTTGTGTCACTGGCAACTTCACTTGGTCTTGCATTTTTGCTCATCCCTATGCAGGTGACCCCAGGGACAGGCTTGTTGCTGATGTATGAACTAACATTTGCATCTTTCTTTCTGTTGTTCAATGGTTATCTCCGACTAGTGCAACGCTGGGGCAGTACAGTGGGAAATCAGGCGGGTCACGATGACCCATCTGGAAAAGGTTCTTTTCTGTTTTCATTCTTTGTTTATTATACATATCTGTTTTACATTTATCATTGTGTCTTTGCAGAAATTATTTCAACATAGATGTTTGTGGTTGCTGCTTATTAAATTGAATAACCTTCTTGCAATTTTCATCACCATTAGAGGAAGTTGTTAGATTGTTGATATTGGTCCACTTTATGCAGGTCACCAGCGATACATATTGAACTCTGATGCAATAGCAATTTTGTACTGGATAATGATGGCACTTCTTGCAATATTTGCCCCATTATTGCCCATTTTATTAGGAGTCTCTTCCCTCTTTGCCAAGTATGCCCTCTCTCTATCTCTCTCTTTCACACACACACACACGTACACCCACACACAGTGCGTGCGCATGCACACCCCCAGTTATGGAAGCGATGAAACAGCTGTCGAGTTCTTTTATTTATTTTTTTCCTTGCAATTTGATTATAGGCTTGGTATGATGGTGGCTGGAGGGGTAGTACTGGCAGTATTCATGGATCATGCGACAGTGTATTTGGCTAAACTAGCATTTATTAAGGCCAAGAAAAGCCGGGATTTTGTCAAGTCCTAGTTTTTATGATCATAGGTTCCTTTTTTTTTTTTAATTTAGTTCCTATTTGTAGTGTATTTATTTTGTAATCTTATATCATTTCAAAATTTTGTTGTAACTTGTAAGGATAGCAAATCAATGTAAATTTGAAAAAAGCTGTAGAGAGACTTTGCAAGTAAGCATCATTTTTTGCTTTTCATAGAGGGTGTACCATTCTTTATCTGACTATTTATTTCTGAACCATCGATGACAGAGGGATCTCTTCTGTTGATAATATTTATCTTAAGAATCTGACGATGAGTATTTTAGAATGGTTTTGTCAATGAGGAAGGATAAAGTCACAGTGATACTATCTCAAACTTCAATAAATTTGGAAGTAGTTAGATAGTTTCATCAAAGTTGCATACTTTTCAATGGATGCAAACTAATGAATCACGGATGGACTAATGAAACTGAAAACATAGTTATGACTTGAATATATGTATACTTTTTTTTTAAATATTTTCAAAAACACTATTATCAAATTGGTAGAGATAATCATTATGAACCAATCTGCCTCTGTTAATTATGTGTTAACTGTTAACTGTTAAGCGACATGAAGTGCTCGTCCAGCCCGTACCCATTTATTACTCCTACAGCCCAAAAGAAATAACAAAACAAAAGGCCCAATTGCAACCTCAACTCTTCTCCTCCTTCACAGACACAGACACACAGTCAACAAGCACACCCGAGTCCGACAGACATCTCTCGTCTTCTCTGAGCCCGACTCGACTCCCATCTCCTATTACCAGAGCTCACACTTAAACCCTAGCTAGCTTCCCGTTGGCCGTTCGAGTCGAGGGAATGGGGAGGAGGATACTGAACGACGCGCTCAGGACCATGGTCAATGCCGAGAGGAGAGGCAAGGCCACCGCCAACCTCCAGCCCATCTCCTCCGTCATGGTCTCCTTCCTCAACATCATGAAATACCGAGGTCTGGTTTCTCAATTGTTGTTCCTGTTCCCCAAGATTTCACTTTCTGACTCTTCATTTTGCTATTATCTTTAGTTCAACGACTCATGGGGTTTAGGGTTTGGATTTCAGATCAAAGGTTGTGGATGGTGTTTAAGTTTAGATTCATGGATTGGGATCCATAAGATCATTTTCTAGCTTACCTTGCTTATAATGGTGAAATCTCAAGTAATGTATCTTGTTGGAATCTAGTGGAATGGAAGTATCGTATATATGTACCGTACAATTCATGTTATTGATCATAACTCAGCAACAATACCTGAGCTGACAGCATTTTAGTCTTATATATGCTGAAAATTGTTAGCAAATTATTATAACGTATGTGAAACTTGGTTAATAAGGGTCGTAGTTTTTTTTGTAATTTTCTGTTCTTTTTATTTATTTTTTTTCTCCTAGGGTATATAAAGGATTTTCAGGTATTCGATCCACATAGAGTCGGGAAAATTACTGTACAACTTGAAGGAAGAATAAAGGACTCTAAAGCTCTTACGTACCGACAAGATCTGAGGGCTAAAGAGATAGAGAAGTACCGAAGGATGATGCTTCCCACCCAACAGGTCTGTTTTTGACCCTGGTACTGTATTAGCATGTTTTAGTAAAAAAAAAAATATATATTACAATGAACTTGCAAAGATCCTGGTACTGTATGAGCATGTTTAGTACAAATTTTGAAATTTAATGTTGTTAAGAAAACCATCAGTTTCACTTGCCCAAGTACTGCTATTGACTGGCAGTAACCCGATACCAGATTAGTACCATGTGCTACAGGCATAGTATATGTGCAAATTTTCCAATTGAGGCACTACTTTTGCTGGGATTAATTTACTTACTGTTAGCAGTGCATCAGAACTGATTTTCAAAGAAAAGATAGCTAGGGTGGTAGTTGACAATCCAAGAAATGTTGCCTGTTGGCATTGTACGTTGTAGCAATATGTTTATTCTGGTAGATAATAATGTTGTTGCTTGAAAGGGATATTATTTCACACACTCTTGCTTTCAATAACCTTTCTAACTTTGTTTGCAGTGGGGCTATGTCGTGTTAACTACTCCAAATGGTGTGTTAGATCACGAGGAAGCTATCAAGCAAAATGTCGGTGGTCAAGTTCTTGGTTATTTCCACTGACAGCAAAACCATATTGTCACTTAGAAACTTTGTGCAAATTTTGATAGACAACACTTTTTGTATTTTTTTTTTTTTAATGTTGTGTTTGCTATCAATTGATGGATTGAATGGCACACTTGTTATTGAAACAACACTGCATGAGTATTCATGTAATAAGTAGAAGGGGGAGTGGTTGGTAGAACATTTTGGAAATTGTTATTTTGTTTTCCTTCATATTGATTATGTTATTTCTTCTTCTATTTTTTTTTTCTTTTCTCCTGAGGATCTATTTAGCTTTATGGCATTTGCATACTTGCTTGACATGCCACAGAAATCAGTGTTGAAAATGTGAAAGGAAAACCTTTCAAATATTATTACAAGGCCGTTTAAGTGATGATTATAAG
Organism: Cyperus esculentus; assembly: GCA_030179965.1. Taxonomy (NCBI): domain Eukaryota; kingdom Viridiplantae; phylum Streptophyta; class Magnoliopsida; order Poales; family Cyperaceae; genus Cyperus; species Cyperus esculentus. The sequence continues at coordinate 5,691,141 of JASGLE010000012.1, forward strand.
TCTAGAACTATAATTATTGAATTATCTTAGTAACAAGTACAAGATTGAAAATTATTTAAAGAATGTATGAAGAATTTGCAGACTACAGTTGTACGGCTAAAATAGCATGTTACTGAAAATTCATATATGTTCTGATGAGTGAGGTTACGGTACTATTAATAGTACAAAATAGTCTATACTATAGCTCCATATTATCATTTTTATGATTCAATTCATCGATCCAAACAGCTCAATGTTATCTCCATATATAAATGTTATTGTAAACCAAACTTTATAATTTTTGGTGCTTTTTTTACTATTTTTTTAGGTAATTAAAAAATGATTTGATGTAAACATTATAGACCATTCAAAATGATGTTTTTCTATATATCAAAATATATAGTTAGAAAATTTTAAAAAATATAAAATTTGGTTTAGAACTACACTAACATATGGAGATCATATTAAGTGGTTTGGATCGATCAATTGAACTATGAAAATCATAATATTAAGTTGTAGTACGGACCATTTTGTATTATTAATAGTACCATAGCCTCACTCTGTTCTGATTCCAAATTTCCAAAGAATGAAGTGAGAACAATATAATTTGTTTTTATTGTATTTTGAACAGGAATACTAAAGTCAGAAGTAACCTATCGAGGTTATTCCCTAGACCAAATTAAACAATCGAAGCCAACAAATAAGAAACAAATCATATTGTTAAGAGTACTTAATAATTGGATGCTGGCATTCATTCGCTGGTTAACGATTGGATGCTTCAGTAATTCAAAACACAGTGTACAAGTGATTGGAATTGAAATTCCACATTCCGGACTGAAATCCTCGAGCGAAGTCCGCTGAATACCTGAATTCAATCAGGTGGATCCTGAACTGAATTGAATTCCTGATAACTAAAGCCCAATTCTTATAATTCCCAACCACCAACAAAGGAATTCAGTCGGCCCGAATCATCTCATCTCGCTCCATCTCCATTATGGGATCCCTCCCTCAATTCCCGTTTTGTTTGCCTGCCCTAAGCAAGCAAGCTCATCTCATCTCCCTCGGTTGCCGACTGTCTCTTCTCCTTGTACCTTGTGCTTCCTCTCTCTTACCATTCCATCAGCACTGGTAACTTAATTCCTTCTTTGTTTATTGTATATGTGGTGGGTTTGGAAATGGAATTGAAATGAATTCAATTGAAATTCCTTCCGAGTCTATCAAATGGCTTCTTGACAATATGACTTAAACCAGTAATCGAATTGATTTCATTTGTATGAATGAAATCGATAGAACTGAAATCCTTGAAACCCAGAAATGTTAGAATTGAGCTAGTACTTCCCTCCTCTTTGTGAGTTTGAATACCTATCTTGCCAGTGAAACCGATTATGATTATTGTAGCAATTAATAACAAGGAAATTTCTTCAGAAAAAACATGTCGAAATTGTAATGTGGATTGTTTTGTTTAACAGCGAAATGTGCAATATATAAATTGGCAAATAATAATGGTGCTCTTATATATATATATGCAGGAAATGATGAAAATAAAAGGCAAGTACTTCAGATGGAGTGACCAAATGGATCGAGTTCTCAATTCTAGCTTGTTGGAGCAGCACAACCGGGGGCATCATCTGCCAAGTGGTTGGAGGCCGGAGGCCTACGAGGCGGTGGTAGAAGCTATCAGAGAAAGATGCCAGGTTGCCATTACCAAAGCACATGTCATCAACCGTCTGAAGACATGGAATCTTCAGTATAATATAGTGAAGGCCATGCTCGGTACAGACGGTTTCTCATGGGATTGGGATGTTAACATGATCAAGATTGAGAGTGATGAAATTTGGGATGAATATGTCAAGGTAAGATGTTATTTATAGAATTACAGTGATGATAAGTGTAAAAATGATCAATATAAGTTGTTGGTGTCAGTAATGATAATTGTACAAAAATTGTCAGTTATGGATAAATCTTTTTATTACTTTCAATATGATAGCTGTGCCGTATCATGAAAAAAAAAGTGACAATTCAACTGTCAATGCAGGATCACCCGGAAGCTGCCTGCTACAAAACAAAGATAATAGAGAACTGGGCAGACCTTCCACTCATATGTGAAAAGAATCGCCGGTCTGCACACAAGAAAACTGACCCGGAGATGGAAACTGGCAATAATATTCTGGTAGAGGATGCTACTGCGGAGCTAGAAGACAGCCACAACACAAGTGACATGTCTCTGCCAGTTGACATTGACTTTAGCGAACAGGATCCCTTCATTGAACAGCAACAGCGACAACAGGAAGAGGAGGAAGAGCAGCAACCACTGCCAAGGACAAACGGAGCTGCACCGAACTACCTTCACTCATGGCCAAAGTCCACAAAGAAGAGGAGTCGTGCGGGGGACACTTTTGTGCTGCAACATCAGCCACTATTATCTGATGTGCCTCAGCCAATATCCAGTGCTAAGAAAATCTTTTCTGAGCTGTCAATTGTGAAGGGTTTGCAGGAGTGGCAACTATTGCAGATATATGATCTGTTGACTGAGGACGAGAGAAAGTTTGAGTCATTCATGGCACTACCAAATCATCTCAAGAAACCCTGGATACTGATGCAGATTAGAAAATGACTCTTGTTTAATGTTTTAGATAAGTTTTTACATGATCTGATGAGGAATAGCATATTTTAGATAATTTAGTTTCTGTTTAGGTTGAGCATAATGGTTGTAACTTGGTTTTGAAGCCTGCAGTATTAAATATGATTTATACACATTGCTAGTATCATCTACCAATCAGAACTAATTTACTTGCTTGATGAATTGACTTTCTGCTGCCAATCAAAATCACATACAACAGGTTGTATCAAGGAAATCGAAGTTGGATAAACAACAAAGAGGCTAGTAACTGAAACCATTATTTTCTCAATGGATGGACATGAATGCACCCTACAAGTTTCAATAGACACTGCTATATGTAGAGAAACTATATTATCACCACAATTCAGGTTTTAATGTAGGCAAATAGTATCTGACTGTTACAAGAAACTGATGCAGTTCTCTGCTTGGAATGGTAAGCGTACCAGAAAATACCCAAAAGTTTTTTCTTTTCTCTGAAGTCATCAATTGTTCTTAGTGGGTAGCATTCCTCTCAATTGAGAGAATTAACAACCAATTAAAAGTGCAATTATGAGTTCTGATTTTTTTTTTTCCTTTTCAAAGTGTATGAATTAACTTTGCTTCTATGACTCCCTTAAAGAGTTATATCTGTACCAGTCCTATTCTGCAGGTACCTTAAGTACATACACAACTTATTTTTTATAGGGTCCAGTATGCAACTGTTGTTATGAACTTCTTTGTCAATGCCCGCTTTCTGGGCAAAATTGTTACTCCATTAATGCTCTGTATCATTTCACAATGCTTATTAATGTTCACTTGTTACATTATTTTGTAAACTTGTTGAGCATCATAAAAGGAACTCACCTGATCAAATTTTCACAAAAAAACTTGTTACATTATCTTATGCTTTGAATTGGGCGATTCAGATCAGAAAAATAAAGACCTCGATATGCAGCTAAAAAATAATAGAAGAAGATGGGCACTCCATATTCCATAATATTTCTTTTTATTTTTTGTGAAAAAAAAAATATCAGAGATTTTTTTTCGTGAGGAGTGCAAATCAGTCCCAAATGGAAGGATCTAGTACTTATCAATGGAAGCAGGGGACCAAATACTGTTCCAATCAGCACCATAATAATACAATGCACATATACACTAATCTTTTCTTATAAAGTGTTCTGTAATTTCAAAGTACAAACACATCACCTACCATTCTGTTTTATGGTAATATTAGTACCCAACAACATGCCCTAAAGACCTAAATACAATGCATAGTAATGAATCACCAAAAAGAGGGACCGCAAAAGGGCCCAAGGCTGCAACTTGGTGGGCTGAAAATGTGGATACTTCACTGAGGACTTTAACAAAAACTTGGAAGAAGAAGGCAAGAGAAATGGGTTGAGGAAAATATGGAGACGGCGACTGCCAAGCACAAGGAAAATTGTCCCATTTAAGACAGGTACTATGGGCAAGAAATAAATAATGGCCATGCTGGTCCCGTTCAGGGGCTGAATTGAAATGCAGCATGGGACATTCATCAAGGAACAAGACCTACAGTGACTCGTTCCAATATTTGCAAGTGTACAAAACTAGAAATTGGGGGCCAACATGGAGCCATTTATCACTTTATCAGCATCTTTTTCATCTGAATGTCACTTGGTAGTTCATCCAAAACTTGTATAACTTTTAACATTTCAAAATTTACCCCTTTTCGAAGGATTATCAAACATATGCATATTTAAATTGCTTCAGATTTGAAAACTAAGCTCCACAATATTTTTATAAAAGTTTTTTAATTGTGACATTTTTTTAAAGATTTTTTCAAAATTGTTGAAGTACCTGTAGTCAAGATTGTTAAGGATCCCTCTTAAATATATTCAGGTAATGTATGATGTAGGACCATTTCAGTTCACGAATTAGGATGCTATATTTAAAACAATAATTGGACATTTCTGATATGAAATAAATTTGATTATCTAAAATTTTAAAATAGATAAAAAAACAATATGACATACGAAATAAATAAAAATGGATTTTGGATAAAAAATTAAAATGAAAAGGAGCTTAGACTTGCAACTTTAAATATACTATAATATTATAATGCGTCACTCATATTAGCAGGTCATCTTTTCTGAAATCAAGTTATTCAGGTAAGAGGAGCTACTGTCCTCTGAAATCGATACAGATTACAGAGCATAGGTGGAAAAATCTCATCCAACTCAACCCGACATTTTTAAGAAAGTTAAAATTAGCATACAATCCTAAAAAGTCAATATTAAAATTGATACGACCTTCCCATCATCCAATCCAACTTGATCCGAGATTTTCTCAAAAATCAAACTAATCCGAAACGAATCTAACCCGTCCGCCCGCCCGATTTGCCACCTCCAGTACCGACACTCCGGAGAGTTGATTATTAATTTCATAATATGGGCCGTTCATTTTCATAATCAGATGATCACGAGATGTCTTTTAGATACAATAAAAAAGAAATGTTTGATAAAAAACCATTTAATTTAAAATAAAAGAATCAAGCATATCCATGGCAGAATAGCTCATAAAAAATTTCACAGAAAGAAAGTATCGCAGAAGCAAGAAAAAAAGCACGAGAACGCAGATTCGGGAACGGGAGAAGAAGAAAAAAACCATGTAACGCTGGGGGAGGCTACGAGAACGCCGATTCGGACTATACCAACCACTAGTCTCCCGCCGCCACCCCTTTCTTCTACCTTTGAACCTTTCTCTTTCGTTTAATCTTCTCATTTTCCTATCTATTTGAAACTTTCTGTACTTTGCTCTTTGAAACCTTGACCTTCAGGAGAACGGAGTGCAGCTCGAATCGACAAGGTGGATGAACATTGACAACAACAAAGCCGTCGACTTCTCTGGCCCCCTACTGATTTCTCGGGCCGTCGACCACTCACTGGCCTCTGTTCTTTGCCCATTCGTGGGCCCTACACGGTCATGGTCATCTACCCGTATCGACTTCACTGCCTCAAAGGCCGCTTATCTCCCCAGCCGTACACCTCTCTGGTCGCTACTTAGGCCGTCGACTCTTTGGCCGTTGACTTCTCTAGCAGTTTACTCAGGCCGTCAACTCTCTGGCCACTAACTTCTTGGATTGCGGAGGCCGGAGGGACACTTCCGAGCTGTCCGAATGGATGGGAAGTAAGTTCATGAACATAATTGAAGCTAGATAGTGATTTTTATCACAAAAAATAGCTCGAAGCTATATAGCCCAACTCCAAATGGGCAGATCTTTTTTTTTAGATCCACTTTGGTTTTAGTTTTTAGTTAATTTAGAGTTTATCTTATAGTATTTCTTGTGTTGTATCCGATGTAATGCTGGTTTAGTTTGATTAATGCAATACCTATGGGTTTTTCTAACAAAAAAAAAAAAAAAAAGCAGGAGATGGAACTGCGGATGAGAGTAGGACAGGTAGCAGACCCACCGATTCGATTCGGTCATATCATATTATGCCACAACTCACAAGTGTGAAAGTGTCCCACCAGGACACAACTCTGCACTCTGCAGTTACACTTACTTTACACAGGGAGATAAATTAAATTTAGGAGCACTCCGTAACCTAAAATCTGGACCGTCCATTTCTGAAACAAGTGTTATATACGTACCCAACCCAAGCCGAAGATAAAATATATTAATTGTGAGTATTTGATTTTGGAAGTTCAAAAAATAAAACGATAATAGTAATAATAATAATAATGTGATTAAATCTGGGCGTCGGATGAGAGTTAAATGTGGACGTGAATGAGACGTGTATCGGAGTTACTTCTATCTGCGATTGCAATTCTCTCCACGCGGACCACGCCGTTTGCAGCAGGCTCCACGTGACGGCTGCGTACCGGTGTCTCCCTCTCCACTGACCACTCCACTCCTCAACAGAACATCTCTATCTCTAGTAAAATAATATTAGCCAAGTTATAATACATCATTTACTTGACCTCTTATCTTATATTAGTCCTCAATTCTTCAAATATTATATTCATATATACCGCAATTTACATTAGCATATATAATAACGAACTCTTTATTACAAGATCCTCTCAAATTAATTAGTCTTCAAACTGGTTTAAAACCAACCACCAAATATGTACCCTTCATCTTTTAAATTAATAATAATGCTAATTAATTAATTTGGTTCCTTATTTTTTATGTATAATAAATAAATAATACTCATTAATTTGGTTCCTTATTTCTGTAAACAAATATTTTTAAGTTCATTTTGCACAAGTATTAGTACCTGGCCCCACCTGTCATGTCGACTTTATATTATTATCTGATCCAACCTTTAAACTAACTGTTATCTTATGACAAAAATAAATGATCCAGATAAGAAGGCAAATGGGTCATGTACTCATGTTGGATTGGGAACATGTGATGTGAGCACTGCTTTATTTATATATTTTATTTTTTTAATATTAAATTCCCATCCTACTCATTTAACCCGAGACAGATGATAATTTATTTTTTTAAAAAAAACAACATAGACTCCAATATATATATATATGATCTAAATTTCACTTTTTACATATATCATATCAATATTAAGTTGCTGATCAATTTGATTCTATTTAAGAAAAATAAGAAAGGCAAAAATGAACTTTGTGTAATTAAATTAGGGACAAACTACATTAATTATGTATTTTATAATAAGATGGTTAATCGATGGATATAAATCGAGGAGGACAAAAATATATAATTTTTTTGAGGTGGCAGGAAAATCCTACCAATTTTTTCACTAAAAAAAAAAGAAAATTAAATACAATGGATATTTATATATGGCAAACCATCAAAAAAAAAAGGAGAAAAAAGGAGAAAAAAGGAGAAGGCAGCAGCAATCAAGTGAAAGTGAGGAGATGGACCCGACGATGTGAGGTGGACCCGGTGTGGCAGTGCGAGGCGGACCCGGCAGTCAAGCGAGAGTGAGGAAATGGACCCGACGATGTGAGGCGGACCCGGTGTGGCGGTGCGAGGAGGACCCAACAGTCAAGCGAGAGTGGGGAGTTGGACCCGACGATGTGAGGCGGACCGCCGGACCGGTGTGGTGGTGTGAGGCGGATCCAACAGTCAAGCGAGAGTGCGAAGATGGACTCGATGATGCAAGGCAGACCCAGTGCGGCGGTGCGAGCGAACCCGATGAGGCGGTGCGAGGCGGACTTTGTGAGGTGAGGAGCGGCGACGATGGTCCATGGCGGACCCAGTGAGGCGGTGCAAGGCGGACTCGGTGAGGCGGTACGAGATGGTGAGGTGAGGCGTGGCGACGATGGTGGCGATGACTGCTGCTGCTACTCGGAATGTACATGAGATTAGGGATGGCAAGGGGCCGCTCAACCGGCGAGGTGGCGACCCCCACCAGATCTTTGCTTCTTTTTTTTCTCTATGGCGGCTAGGGTTTTGCTCGTGCCCAAGAGGACCCAACAAAAATATATAATTAGTAATATAACAAGTGAAATTTAATCAACTAATATAAAAAACTGTGCACAAAATTGTTAACATTGATCGAATTTGTTAATTAATAATATATTTCTGATCGTTAGCCCCATTTAATATTATTTACGTTAATAATAATTAAGGGGTGGATAAGACATAAGAGCATTTAAACTCTAAAGCCTATAAATTAGTAGATAAAATCAACAGTTGCAAGTCGCAACAAGTGCCCTCCACAATTACTTAGCTAGCCGATCTTCTTTTTTGTTTTTTTTTTACAAGAAAATGATTGATTGCTAATTTATTTTGAGAAACATCCTGTACACAAAAAAATCTGTCCATACGTCTATAAATATATAAATTTTATAACATATACATCAAATCAAATTTGTAATTCACACTCAAATTTATAATCTATAAAAACTATAAACACATTGAATATTCTAGGGTATCACTCACTTATTTTTTTAATAATCAGCAGTTGCAAGAAGTCCGTTGCATCTATCACTTTGTGATCAACTAATCAATTATATACGAATACGATGAATCCATTAAACGGACAACACATTTGTCATTTATCCGGAGAAGCACTCTCTCGACGACAAATACAAATTCATCTGGTAACAAAAAAGGAAGCCGCTATACATAACAGAGATAACAAGCCTACTACTACGTACTCAACCGGATAACTCAGACAAAATCCAATACAAAAAAGAAAAACTAAAACATAATTAAAGAGAGAGAAAAATGAAATATAATAAAGTGAAAAGTGAAAGTGAAAGTGGTAGATTTCAAGATTTGATTTGTATTGTATGATGATATGATATGATATGATAATGATATGATCCTGTAATGAAATAGAAAGCAAGTGGTTTATTATTTCAGCTCGTGTTTAACTTCCTCTCTCGGTAACCCACCAAAGTTTACTACTTACTAGTTACTACTACTTCATATTAATCATAAGCCATTAATACAACCTCTCTCTCTCTCTCTCTCTCTTGCTTGAGTTCATTCGCTCTTCAGCTTGGCTAGCTGGCAGAAAGCTGCCAAGTTGGTCTCTTTCTTTAGTAACTTGTACTTACTTGTGTACCGTTTTCTTTTTCTTTTTTTTTTTTGGACTTGCAAAGCGTGGTGCTTCGAAATTCGTCCGGATCAGTACATATTTCCAAATCTAGTATTGTGGGATCACGTGCTTGCTGTATTTGTAATTTTGTATTGTCTTTAGTTTAATTATTAGTGTAGTGTTCTTGGGAAATTTTCAAACTTTTTTTATTTTTGTTGGGGTTTTCTTTAGAGTTTAGGGAGAGTTTTACTTTTTGGTTAGATTTGAATAGTAAAAGAAACACACTGCAAGTCGTGTTCTTGGTACCTGTCTCGTCCTTTTCAGCTCTATTGACTCTTCCTTCCCCTTGTTACAATTTTTTCTTCTTCCTAGAGTAAGTTATTGATTTGTTGTTTTCATTGAAAAAGTGTCACAAATTTGTAGTTTTGGAATTGTGGGTTTGGCAATTCTCACTGATCAGCAGAGACCCTTTTGTTTAATTTCTCAATTCTGCTAAATAAATGGGCATCTGAAGTTGGGTTGATCAGTTTGCTGTAAAATGAGTGCTGAATCAAGAACTATAGTATGGTTTAGAAGGGATCTGAGGATAGAAGACAACCCGGCGCTGGCCTCCGCCGCGAGGGCCGGTTGTGTGCTTCCAGTTTTCATCTGGTGCCCATGTGAAGAGGGGCAGTTCTACCCTGGAAGAGCCTCCAGATGGTGGCTCAAGCAGTCTCTGGCAGACCTAGATCAAGCTCTCAGGTCTCTTGGCACGCCTCTGGTACTGATAAAAGCCGAAAGCACTCTTGCGGCTCTCCTGCAGTGTGCCGGTGCAACCGGGGCAACTCGTGTAGTGTACAACCACTTGTATGGTATGTCAGTCGATTGAGCAATCTTTGTTTTATTTTGATTAGAATTCAGTTCATCGGAATTCTAATTTGTTGAAAACTTTGTTTATCTGTAGTTTTTGAATAATTTTACTAGATAAACCAACCCACTATATCTATCCATCCTTGATTCTTATTAAATTACCACACTTTGAATTTTGAAATGGTTTCTCTTTTGTCAGTATGTTTTTGTTCTAAGAATTGCTGAAGAAGTTGGATGTGTCAGCAGTATAATGTATTGTAACTGCAGAAAGTGTTAAATGTCTTTATTTTTCTGGTATGAATTGGAATAAATTATTTGGAGAATCTCAGTAACTTCATCATTTCCATGACTTTATTTGGGTTTTGGATTTTGTTTTGGTGTCAATTGAACAGAAATCGTGGCTTTAGTGTGATAGTCAATCAAGTTAGAAATTCTTGATTATTTTTCTCTTGTTTTATGTTGGCTCTCTCCTGTTACAGAGAGCATTGTGAATTGTATTAGTACTGGTAAGTGGAACGACATAGCTAGCTGTACTTAATATTTGGTATGGTAGTAATGGCGTTGACAACAATCATTGTTATTTGTTGTCGAAAGTATGAGAAGGTTTAAACTGAATGTGAGGATTGGGAGGGTACTGACCTAACTGGGCACTTTAATATTAAGATTAGAGTTTATTTTGGTTTTTACTTTCTAGAAACAAAGTATATATCTGGTAAACAATTTGAAACAATAAAAACTTACATCATGTTACTTGAAAATAAGTGATGCAGTGTGATCTTTTGGAATATTTCCAGTAACATAATTTCTTCCTTTTCTATGTCGGCTTTGTCAGATCCAGTTTCACTCGTAAGAGATCACAAAGTAAAGAGTGAGCTCCAAGCTGCTGGCCTGTCAGTGCAGAGCTTCAATGCTGATTTGCTTTATGAGCCATGGGAAGTCTCTGACATAAATGGCCTCGCCTTTACAACATTTGATGCATTTTGGACGAAATGCTTGGACTTGCCAGTCGAGCTTACTTCACCTCTTCCACCGTGGCGGTTAAGACCAATCTCAGGTACAAGTTGGGTGCAAGTAAGAAATGTGCTCATTTGCTCCAATGAACTATTAATAAGAGGCTATTGTTATAGTGTATCAGTGCCAATCTTACATCTGAAGCTTTTTTCTTCTGAGAGTTCCTATTCAACCTCAATTATCTATGCAACTAGGTTCCTAACAAAGTACAAATGGTAATATTTAGTAATTACAGGAAATTTTGAAGGATACAGTTGCACAGAAAGACTTATCATGTGGTGCTCATTCATTGAGTATATTTGAATCTCAAAATTATCATGTTAAATTTCAGGGACAGAAAACATCCAAAGCTGTTCAATTGATGACCTAGGACTGGAGAACATTTCTGAGAAATCTAGCAATGCGCTTCTCAGCCGAGTATGGGTCCCTGGCTGCTGCAATTCTGACAAACTTTTAACTGAATTCGTCGATGGGCATTTAAGGGAGTACTCAAAAAGTCGTATGAAAGTAGATGGCAGCACAACCTCTGTCCTCTCCCCTTATCTCCATTTTGGTGAACTCAGTGTGCGCAAGATCTACCAAACTGTACGGGTGAAACTGATTCAGTGGGCACAAAAAGATGAGAATGCTGATATTGAAGAGAGCATAACACTATTTTTACGCTCCATTGGTTTAAGAGAATACTCCCGGTACTTATGCTTCAACTTCCCTTTTACTCATGAGAGGTCCTTGTTAGGGAATTTACGGCACTACCCCTGGAGGAATGATCAAGGGGAATTCAAAGCATGGAGGCAGGGTAAAACAGGCTACCCACTAGTTGATGCAGGTATGAGGGAGTTGTGGGCTACTGGGTGGATTCATAACCGGACACGGGTCGTTGTAGCGAGTTTTTTTGTTAAGGTTTTGCTGCTACCATGGACCTGGGGAATGAAGTACTTCTGGGACACCCTTCTGGATGCAGATTTGGAAAGTGATATCTTGGGTTGGCAGTACATATCAGGTTCGTTGCCTGATGGGCATGAACTGACCCGTTTAGATAGCCCTGAGGTATGTGCCTTTTTTGTGAAAATAGCACCTTCAAGTATTATGCCTGTTCTGTCAACCTAAAAAATCTGAGACTTTCCACTTTGGTCCACAGAATTTTGTCTGACACCAGTTTGGTCCTTAGCGTTGATTTATTTGTTAAAAGGGGGATTTAGATCCATCCTAGTTTGCATCCAATTGATATAATCATATTTTGAATTGGAATATATAATCACAGTGATGAGTGATCTACTATATACTAGGAATTGCTTCCTCTCTGAGGTCTTATAGAAATATACAATCATGCTAGAACAAGATAATGAGCAGCAAGTTATTTGGCTTTAGATAAGGAAGTAATGTTTTGGATGCTACTTTTGATCTGAAGGTTGATTACGAAGCAAGCCATGAGCACATAAATTATAAAGTCCAAGAGTCCTGGCATTGAATTAATAATGTCAAATATTTGCATATCTACCGGAATTGCATAATTATGTTCCTGACTTTTGGCCTCACTGAAAAATATATTACCTTTGTTTCTGATGGGAGTCAGGTGTGTTAAAAGACTGGTACTTGCAAAAAATCAAGGCTCAGAAAAAGTGCCCCAATAACAACTAATCAATGAATATTAATGCAACATTTTGTGTTATGTTTCAGGTCCAAGGGCAGAAATTTGACCCAGAAGGGGAGTATGTCAGAATGTGGGTCCCAGAATTGGCACGCATGCCAACTGAGTGGATTCACCACCCATGGAATGCACCAAGATCTGTGCTTGCAGCTGCAGGTGTTGAATTGGGATTCAATTACCCGAAACCTATTATTGACCTTGAAAGTGCACGGGAGCGCCTTGATGATGCTGTCTCCACCATGTGGCAGCTCGACCATGCTTCTAAGCTTGCCACACAATCATCTGATGAGGTTGTCGCAGATAATTCAAATTATTTCAAAGAAAATGAAAATATTGATAATAATGTTTTGGATATACCGAGAGTAGTGGTCAGAAAGGAGGTTTCGTCAGTGAGTTCATCTCGGGATCAAAAGGTGCCTTCTTTGAATAAGATACTGAAAGAAAATTTGAAAACCGGTAATGTTAAAAGTACTGGTCATGGTAGTACTGAGAATCAAGTAGAGAGAAACGGACAAGCAAACCGAATTAAGGAGTCAATTACTGATGAGGACGCAGTCTCTACAGCCGAGTCATCAGCTGGTCGTAAGAGATATATAGATGAGAGTTCTTATGCAGTTCCTAGTGTCAATTTTTCATTGTCAGATCGAGATCAGATGGAGGAAAGTGTGCCTTTTGACGCTTCAATGCGGTCTTTCAAGGTATACGATAATTCAACTTCTGTTTTATATAGTTTCTTATAACATACTTGTTGTCAGATAATCATGATGTTGTATTACATCGCGAATCAGGAAGAAGAAGATGATATGCAAGGCGAAAGCAGCTTTAATGGTGCGAGGCCATGGAAAAGGTGCGGTTAGTTTTGAAATTTTTATACGAAGGAACATATTTTGTACATTAATCATGACTTTATTTGTTTTATTTTGTTCCGGTTAGAGGAGTTTGTTTAGCAATTTTGCACTCTTTTGCTTCTCTTTCGTTTTTCTGATGTCTTCTTTAGTGGAAGATGAACTTGACACTAATTTATTTTCACTTTTTTATTATATATATATATATATAACTTTTTTTTATTCCTGACACAAACTAATATTATGAACTTCCACAAGTTCTTGAATTTAGTACACATTTTTTATAAGCAATTTCCTTATTTTTTGGTGCTATATTGGTTCTCAAAAATCAAAATGAAAGATCGAAGGAGATCATCTACTATTGTTAGTTTGAATTGAGAATATTGGCAACATTGAACACAATTTATAAATTGAACTCTTTATCCGTATTATGTTACATTAAACGACCTTTGAGATGGGTTTAGCCGTTCAAATTTGCAATCAGCATCTCTTGTCGAATGCGATAACTAACACCCAAAATGTATCAAATATGATGCACATTTAATCCAGATTGTCAACCATCTACATATACAACTTATCACACTCTCTTAAAGTTTCATAGTTTAACTTAGAAGCGGTTGTTAGGTTATCAAGTTATTGTATGCATCTCCTTCCAAAAAAAAAGAATTTCAAAGAAACAAAGATTTTGTGGTTTGGGTGACATACTGACTTCTCATTTCTTGTGCCATTTGATAACTTTCCCGTTTTGGGCTTTGCTTGTTGTCGATGTGTTTTGTTCGCGCTTGCTAGGCCCATTTTCTCTAAACTGTAATTGAGATTCTCTTAAAAAACATCGACCTAGTTACTTGTTACTTGGAGGATCGATATCTACGTCAAAATTTTTGCTCCGTACTTTAAATTTAAGTTTATTATAACCACATATTCCTTCCAACTAAATAAAAAATATTATAATAATTTTGAAATGTCATTATCCTTTTTAAAGACATATTTTGATGTATTTTTTTAGAAAAGAACAACACCATATAACTGGGGCCCGCTTCTATTGCTTTCAAGAAGCCCAATATTTTTTTTGATATAATTAGATTAATTAATTCAAAAGAGAATTATTATTTAAAAAAATTAAGCTTGATATGATAATAATTTTGATGTAAATAGCACTTCGCACTCTTATAATCTTATCAGAAAAATACATATGAAATGATGAAAATAGTAATACTCGAGACAACCCGGCAATCTAAAATAACATGGTGTTGCTTGTGTTCCTACGACCTGATCATAAAAATACAGTTGCTACAAATAGTTAAACCCAAAAATTATAACCCTGTCAAGAGAAGCTTCTAGAACAGTTAAATTTTTTATAGTTGATATTAAATTTAATCCATTCATTCAAAATTAGACTAAAAATGTTAAATTTGTTATAGTTGACATTAAATTGAATTCATTCATTCAAAATTAGACTAAAAATGTTATGTTATCGTATCTGATCATGATTTATGATGCTCAATAAGCTCTTTATATAAAAATATTGGGGAACACAAAAATTTGTCCGTTTATGGATTTTCGAAGTACTTGTTTTGAATATTTGAAAAGAGCACATAAATAATAATAATAAAATATTGATATTTATATATGTACTTTCGAAAATATTAAACAAATATTTAGAATACTCCAAAAAAATAGAAAATTATAGCACGATATCGGATATTATAAGTCGAAAATAAAAATTGGAATTCTGGAGAGGATTCAGAAACAAAAAAAGGAGGTATTATTTTTGTTTTCTCTTCCGTAAAATCAGGAAACAACTAAAAATAGCTTAAAATAGCTTAAAATATCTTAGTAACAGGACGTCAGAATTACTATATTATGTGGCACTGTAAGTGGGGTCCGAAACCGTATATAGGCGGCCGCCTTTTCATAAAATGAAGCTAGCTCGTTTAGTGTTATAAATAGTACGTAATGCCAACTGAAATAGCGGAGCTGTGCTAATTAAGAACAGATGATCATGATCTGCTGCCACCCACATCGATCTAACTATACAATTACAATTACAATTACAATTACACATGCATGCTATATTCGTTTAGTTTAATTTCAACTCTATTTCTATCAACTAAGCTAAAAAAAACACATAGAACCGCCATTCCATCTTTGATATATATATATTTAGTACCAATTAATTACTGCATGCGCAATTTATATATACAGAACATCAGAATTCACAAGTACTACAACTATCACAATCAATTCTTGTACCTTCTTCACTTTAATTGCAAGAGCAACATTGATCAAGCGGAGTCCGATCCAATTCCATTCTGACTTCGATCAATATGGCCGACGAGCTGCACCAAAACTACCTCGTCGGGGAGGAAATAGGCCGCGGACGGTATGGAGTCGTTCACCGCTGCTCTTCGTTGCTGACAGGCGACACATTCGCCGTTAAATCCACAGACAAGTCACAGCTATCGGATGAAATTGAAAGCGAAGGTGTTCGGTTGGAAGCCACCATGGCGTCTGTGGCCTCAGTCAACAATCCCGGGGTGGTTCCAGTTCATGCCGTTTACAATGACTCGGAATCTATTCATCTTGTCATGGAGCTTTGTGACGGGCCGGATTTGCTAGAATGGTTGCAGACGCGACCCAAACATCACGTGTTGGAGCCTGAGGCGGCTGCGATAATGGCTCAGCTGATGCAAACCCTCGAGGCCTGCCACAAACGCGGCATAGCGCATAGGGACATTAAACCTGACAACATTTTGTTCGATCGGAACGGTAAAATTAGGTTGTCGGATTTTGGCTGTGCGGCTTGCTTCGACATGCAGAACGACACGGAGCGGGGCATGAAGGGTCTCGTAGGCACGCCATGCTATGTCGCACCGGAGGTGTTGAGAGGGGTAGAGTACAATGAGAAGGTAGATGTCTGGAGTGCTGGCATTATCATGTATGTCATGTTATCCGGCGGCAATGTACCTTTCAGTGGAGACAGCCCCACGGATGTCTTTGCGGCGGTTTTGCGAAGCAACTTGAGGTTCCCGTTCCGCATGTTCGAAGGGGTTTCGTGCGAGGCGAAGGATCTGATGAGAAAGATGATTTGCCGGGATCCATCTCGGAGGTTCACTGCCCAGCAAGCTTTGTGCAAGTGTTTTTCACTCAAATGAAATTTTTTAATGAAGGTTTAATTTAATTCACATGTAATTTTAAAATTTTTCCAGGAATTAAAACAGGGGCTTTAGCCATGTTTTTACTAAAAAAAATTAAATGTTCTCGAAAACTTATATATAACTCCATGATTTTCTTTTAATTTGTTTTTTCTCTTATTAGTTTCTTATAATTGTACAAGCTAATGGACTCAATTGTAATTTTATTCCATATTTTTACTCTTTTTTTTTTCTCCCTTCTATATATCTTCTAAAGTTTAATTCATGAATATATTTAGTCTTTTAAGAACCATACTTTACTTAATTTTCGTGAGTTATTGATAAAGGAAAAATATTTACATGGTAATATATTACTATTGAAAAAAGAAAACTATGAATTTATGATTTATGATTTATCCATCTCTATGTACAAATTGATACTGACTTGCATAAACATGGATATTTGAAACAGTGCATCCCTGGATTGCAACTGGTGGTGGAGTTTTGCAACCGCCGCAATGAGTGCTGAGGGCGCCTGAGGCCGGACCGCCGGACACTTCTAAAATAACAAACTATTTTTCACTCAAATTCCTACCAGCAGATAAAAACCCAAAAAGGATATAAATGGGTTATCTTTAGGATAATTAGGTCACATTTCTAGAGGAGGGACATTGCTGATCAGATCTAGCTAGTCACAACAGCAATCGATCCATAATATGTAGAAAATGTCTCCTTTTTTTTTTTTTTTTTCTTTCTTTTACTAGTTTTTAGTTTGTTCTAAGGTTTTGATGCTTAGAACTTGGTGCTTTCTCACAAGAGAAGTACTTAACTGTGGAGCTATATGTAATTAAAGTTTATGAATAGTTTTAATGAATTTAATTTAGCGTGATCATTTGGGCCTCGCTAGGCTGGTTATTTTTAGTTTTGAATGGCCTGTTTTAAGTACATTTTCATGTTACCTTTGGTTTCGCTAGCTAATGCTTTCAAGTTTCAATTCATGAAATATATATGTTTACCTAAACAGAAATTTCCGGTCAATGAAGCAATCGTAGTACATTAATTTAATTTGCTAAGTTTAGAATTTCAAGTTGTAACGATTATTTTTTTTCCTCAAAAAAAAAAAAGGAACAATTAATGTTTTGGAACCTGGTCCCACAGCAGCTACCAAATTAGTTTCGTTTCATTTATCTTTTTTCCATTTTTATTTACCTATCATGGATGGGAAATAAACATATCCGAAACTTGTAGGAAACAAAAATATTTCCTTTTGAAACATACAGATCACAGATGTAGGTATTGTAGTGATGTAGTCTATGTAATTTGTGATCTCTATTTTAGTTGGACGTCCTGCACCAATCATGGAAATAAAACCGTTGCATCTATTCAGATAGCACTCTATTAATCAATAAATAAAAGTGCAACCAATCTTATGTTATCAGTTTCATGTCATTATCATATTATTATCTATTTTTATCGTTAGTTTTAGAAATGACACAGTTTGACATAATCGCGTCAATAAGATTAGTTAAAGAACTTTTTGGATGTACATAATTAATTTTTCGACCAACCACTATCATCAAATAATAGTTTTCAGCTAAAAACATCATACGAAAATCGAAAGTACACCCGAGACCCAAAAAAAAAAAAACATTGGTTATTAGTGTTATTATTACTATCTTGTTAATTTGAAGTTAGTCTTCATGGTTTTGACAAGTGGCCATAAGTTGTATCGTAGATTATATAAAGTAAAAACAAAACCCCGAAACTGAAATATTGCACGCACTGTAACACAGACGTTTCAGAACTTGAGGCTGCTGAACTTTAAGAATATAATGATAAATAATGACTTCAAACAGTAAACACAATCGATTGATCTCTAAACTATATCTATCCATATAAATAATTTACTTCGATATATACAATCAAATAGTTCCATAAGAAATGACTAAAACTGCCCATCATCAAACTATTGTGCTTACCAAGATCATATCCAATTCAGTCACTGCATACCTGATATCATACGAAATAGTAAAACAAAATTCAAGTATTAAGTTCAGACAAACTCTATAATAATGTTAGGTCACACTCTGGAAACAGCAGGCATGGTAACCCAAATCAGCATATTGAGGTATTAATTGGTGAAGTTACAACTTACCAGTGCCTTCCAAGCTTCAGGCATCTTTGCTGAAATGTCAGCATATTGCACTGGCATTGTACTGGATATCTGTTCCATACAAGGAATCCATCTGTAAAATCTCTAAAGTTTAATGCTCCATTTTTCACTTAGAGATTCATAAATTTCATATGAGTTTAGCACAGTAAGGAAAACAGGGATCAAGTCAGGATTTATCAGTACATAACTGCAATATCAGAAAAAAAGAAAAGGATGGGAAAATGCCTTGTGGTATACATCAGAGCCAATTAGTTGTACATCTAGTATATTTCGTGACATTGGGAAAATTCACAAGTATAATACAATACCATAACATCAAGAAAGATGACACCAAAAACAAGCACAATAGTATTTACGGGGAAACTTTCATCTATTTTGATAACAGATCTCACATGAAAATTTCCAACAAGAAAGCATGCTGCTGCCTACACATGGGATACATGTTCCTGTGTACAATTGTACCCCGGGTTCGTCACAAATTATATAAAAGCAATTTTGCCCCTTCATCCAGAAGACTGTACATCCAAACCCTCCTCTCCCCTTTAATTAATTATGCTGAATCCACAACCCAGCCTAATTACATACTATGACCCAAAAATAAACTGAACATGATACCTCAAAATTTTTCTCTATTCAGGTCATCTGACACTGACTTCATTCAAAGACTCCTCCAAATCCTCCAGCCCGAAGCTCTTCCCTTCGACCTCAGCAGCCGTGCACCTTGCCAGAATGTAATAATTGAACCAGACAACCATGAAGTACACCTCAGCTAACGAGTAAAACCACCCACCAAAGAATCTTCCCCCAATTCGCACCATCAGGGACCTCCCGACACCCCCGCACAGAAGTGTCTCGCACCATTTAATGCACATTGCCTCGGACGGCATGAGAGAGACCAAGAAACACCCTTCCTTAACAGCATTCCGACCTGGCCTCCTCGCATTCCTCTCCATTATCACCACCCACGGCACGACTGTAAATACAACCGACACCAGAGAATCGATCATGGCCCAGGCAAGGAAGAAGTTTGCCAGAGAAGCCGAATTCTGCGGTCCGACCGGGTTCACCAGTGACAAAGGCGAGAACGGCAGCAGCTTCGACGTCACAAAGAGCTTGAACAGCTGAACCTGGTCTTGAATGTCAGCAAAGAACCATAAAGAAAGGAACTGAGATATCGCATCCTTGACAGCCCACCGCAAGAACATCAGCCCGACCAATCTCCGGGTCCCCAAAGACACCCCCGAGAAAAAGGACTCTAGAGGCCCTAACGGTTTTCTAAGATAATACGACGAGGTGGTGGAATAGAAGGCCACCCCCAATGCACAAGAATACACAGTAATGAATGATAGGATACTGATTGCGTGAGCCGAGGAG
Organism: Cyperus esculentus; assembly: GCA_030179965.1. Lineage (NCBI taxonomy): Eukaryota > Viridiplantae > Streptophyta > Magnoliopsida > Poales > Cyperaceae > Cyperus > Cyperus esculentus. The sequence continues at coordinate 5,711,265 of JASGLE010000012.1, forward strand.
AGGAGGCTCAGCACATACACGATCAAGACGAGATCTTTGCGGCTGAGATCCAGCGACTGGGCGATCGACCGGAGATCCCCGGTGGTCCGGGACTCCCTCTTCTTCAGCTGCGCGTCGGCATCAGATGGAAGGGAGAAGAAGAAAGGGGAGGAGTGGGAGGGGGGAATGGTGATCTTGTAGAAATCGGAGGTGGAATGGGAGAACTGGATCGAGGAGTTGGCAGGGAGGGCGGATCGCCGACCGGAGAAGAAGGAGTTGTCGTCGTCGAGCGCGGAGATGCGGGAGAGATGGATGAAAGGGGGACGGGAGGAGCGGTGGCGGGGGGTTGAGGAGGAGGAGGAAGGAGGGGATGCGGGAGGGGAGAGGCGGGAGAGCAGGTGGCGGAGGGAGGGATCGGTGTCGGCGAGGGAGGAGAGGCGGAGGGTGGCGAAGAGGAGGGCGGAGCGGAAGGAGAGGAGGAGGAGGGAGGCAAGGAGGAGGGAGGGGAGGGAGGAAGGGGAGAGGAAGGAGAGGAGAGAGCGGCGGAGGAGCCGCAGCCCGGATCGGCGCTGCTGGTGGAGGAGACGGGCGCGGCGGCGGCGGGGATCTCCGGCGAAGTCCACCATTGGTTTGTCGGAGTCGGGTTTCGGTTTTTGGGTTTGGGTTTCAGAGATATTTTATGGATTTTGGATTTGGATTTCAGTTTGGTTTCTGGTTTTGCCTTTTTTGATGATTTTGATTTCTGATGAATTCTTGATTTGGGATTATTTGGGGACTTTGACAGACGAAGTTGACTTCAATGGAGGATTAGGAAGGTTTTCTTTGTGGCTTTGTGCTTCTGTTTCTGCTGCTCATGTAATGCTTCGGAAGAGAAGTGACCGTTTGATCGTAGTTCGGCGGTTCGATTTTGATATGTACGTTAGGTTGATACAGATATGAATTGGACCGGCAAGAAATTTTGGCCAAAGACTTCTTCATTTTAAAGATCCTTGACACGTTTTATTTTCTCATTTAAATGCTTATTTATTTGCTCAATTCTTCATTAAATCATAATTTGCGGTCAAATTAATTACTGTATAGTTTTTCTTTAAGACATGTATATTCCAAGGGAGCTACAACAAAACAATGGCAGCTCCCATCGTTGATATGGGTGGTATAATCAGTCAAACTTGCTCTACCCACCAGAGCATGGCTCAATTAGTAGTGGCATTGGCTCTCTATGTGGAGACTTGGGATTGAACTCCGGATGGGACGAATTAGGTAGGGTGTATGGTGTTACTGGTGTATGCGCTCATATCGGCTTACGGGCTATAATAAAAAATAAAAAAATTGTTTATTGAAAAATGTTTATTATGCATATAACTCATTGAACTAAAATAATATTAAACAACTTGCATACAAAATATTTTTGCACGCATAAAAATTTTGATAAGATGCATTCTACAGCCAATACATTGCATACTAAATAATTTTTAGTATGCATAATAAGAATCTTTACTTGCATACAACATTTGTAACATGCATTTTACAACCAACACATTGCATATTAAATGAATTAGTGTGCTCAATAGACAAGTTTATATACATAATAAAAAATATTTATTAACATGCATTATGCAACCACCAAATTACATACTAAACGAGTTGCATAATAAGTGCATTAGTTTGTATAGTAAGTTATATAGTATGTATAATAAGCTAATATTATGCATCAGTTTGTATATTAAGCTATATAGTAATAAGACATATGGCATGCATAACAAAAGCGTGATAGTAAAAAAAGAGAGAAATAGAGAGATGCTATATTGATACGAACGAAGAGTCATGAACCGGTTGAAATTTGTTGAACTGAACACTGAATTGCGACTTGGTTATTGAAAGATAAATTTAATCGGGCAAGTTAAAAGTTTATATACAAAGTTACTGGCTTTCGCTATATCATAACCAAATAAATTTCGCTCTAGAAAAAAAAAAAAAAAAAATTCTGAACATATGGATGACAGAAATGCAGTTGGTGTCGGCATAGCGATTTTCATTTTCATTTTCATAGTGAAGCATAAGCCTAGTACTAGTATGAGTTGATACCTCGATTCTTTATTCAATCCAGCATATCGAACTAACTATATATATCCGGCTCGACTCATCTCAGTGATGTTTTTCCAACCAACCACTAGGACTAGGTTGATTGGGGAATCAGTTTAATAGTTTATCTCATTTCATTTGAAGAATTCAGAAATTCCCCTGTAGATATCCGGCGAACACAAGAATACAACAGCATGTATTGTGGAAGCATCCACAACATTTTTGGATCATCTGGACTACTGTCAGAGACTCGGATTCTCTTCCGAGGAGAACAAGGAAGCGTCTGGTACCAGTACCAGTGTACCACCACCTCCACCTCTCAGGGACACGGTTTCAACGCCTTTAATTCGGTTGGTTAGTGCTTGTCACCTGTACTTTTTTTTTTTTTTAGAATTTGTCACCTGTACTTGCAACTGATCTCCCTTTCTTTTCTTAACTTTTATTCCTCCCTTTCCACTATTGAGTTCGAGTATAAACAGTTGCTTTCTGAGTTCATACTTCTTTTTTTTTTTTTTGCTATTCTTTCCATTTGGTTCTTTTCTTGTGGCGACACCGTGACATCGCAATTCTTATCTTCTGTGTGCTTTTAAATTTTCAAAAAGAAAAAATTGTTTGCCTGTCACATTAATATGCTTTATCCATCATGCATCAAAAGTAGAACAAGAATATATTAAGGAAGCAAGGAATCACAATGAAATGCTTCAACTTTGACACAAGCCCACTATTTTCAACAAATTAATTACATCAATTCACTGCATCATGATTCATGAGTAAACAATAAATTGATTATAAATATAATGAACAAACCTCAACTATTAAAATATCACCGGGAAATCACTGTAATAAATAAATAGATTTACAGTACATATCCATAATTTTCCTTTGTTTTTCACATTGTAACCCCACTCTCCAATAATGTTTACATCAAGCCCTGGCACAAAAGAAGCAACACAGAGCCACAATCAAGATCAAAATTAGCAACGGCAGTGATATGACCAGCACAAACTCCATTCTTCTGGCTCAATTAATTTCCTGCGAGGATTACAAAAATTAGTGTTAAAACATTATTTCTAATTCTGGAATCAGCAGAAAAATGAATTTGCTTATGGCAAAGTACTGATGTTTCTTTCAATCTAAAGGGGGTCATCAGATATAATTGGTTGGCCTGAATTGCATCTCAATTGACAGATTCAGTTGTGGCAGAATAATCTATCACACCTGGTCTAATTAGATCTGATCGTGATACTGAAAATCCCAAAACAATATATATAGCAAAATTGTGCGATCCAAAGAAATTGGCCTCAAGGATGCAATCCCCAATGTGATTCTAGTCTTTTTAGATTGCTAGCTCTAATAAGCTTTTAACATAAAAGTTCCTCTTAAACTTCAAAAGAACAAATAAACAGTAAAATCGCTAAAATTACATATATAAAGATTGAAATTTGAGATGCTGGTAAAGAAAGCTGCAATAAGAACTGAAACTAAAAATTTACAGATCATAGAATCACCTGTGAAGAACAGCAATCGTATCTTGGGTTTTCCTCAGGTCTCTCTTCTCCTCTTTTATGCCTGATTCTTCTTCTCAACTTGCTTCAGCTGGAGGCTTCCTTTACGCGTAAAAGGCTAAACCAAAGAGCACTGGGCTGGGCATATTGCTAAATACCTGATTAATAAAGGAGAAAACGAAAAAGGCAACACGTGGCAAGGAATTAAATTTTCAGATATAATTATACGAGGCATACAAAATGATAGAAGAAGAGAACAGAATGGAATGGAATTAACGAGTGGCGCAAAAGTAAACAAAATGCAGAATTCCAGAAGACGCTTTTGTTAGTGTTACACTCAACTCATTAACCTCACCTGCTACTAAAGGAGGGTCGTGTAATCTCAATACCAACCGTTGGATCGAAACGGACGGATCGCATTGGTCCGACTTGGTTTCTTAGAGGGTTTTGTAATAAAATCTCCATCCGTTCATTTTGATCCAACGGTCTGTATATTTTTGGGATAGTAGGACTATTTTTCTAGGAGGAAAAATATCATATCATTTCAGTCAAGTGACTCAAGGTTAAGTAAGCAAATCGACAGCGCATCTGATTCTTGCGTCATAAAACAGAGAAAAGGAAAGGAAAGGAAAGGAAAGGACAAAGGACAAAGGAGAGGGATAGCGGATGCGGATCATTCGGGCCCATTACACAGAACTTCAAGCTCCGGCCCAATAATACAAATATCGGCCCATTTCGTATTCTCTCTCACATTAATACATTATTCTGCCCGGAACGGTGTGGACGAAACAGAACCGTTGGTCCGTTGCGCTTGCGGGCGGCGGGAAAAGGTATTATGCAGTTAAGCACTCGGACTATTGGATTGTCTCAAGATTGGTGGAGACTCGTATCTTGAGACAATCCGATGGTTGCACTTGACTGCACAACAGTGACATGAAATCCGGGACCGGGAGATGAAGAACTGCGTCCCTTCTCTCTCCTCTCCACTCCGCCATGCGAGAGTTCAAACCCTAGTAGATGCTCCTCCTCCTCCGGCGGCCGAGTATCCGGCGTTTAGCTGCTTCCTCTCTCTGTCGCCTGGCTCACCTCGCTCCCTGCGCGTCGGCATCGTCGTCGCTGTCCCCCGTTTCGGTCGCCGTTGTAGAGGACTCTTGTTCCGGTCCGAATCCGTTCGGAGAGGGTGGGGAAGAGGGGCGTTTTCCGAATTGGAGGCGGGAGAGGCTTGGTGTTGGGGGTTTGAATGGGAGTTGTAATGGGAGTGTGGGGAAGATGAGGGATGATGTGGTTTTGCATCTGGAGGAGTCGCATCGGTTGGCACAGGAAGGGAGGTTTGAGGAGATGCAGCTTGTTTTGAGTGAAATTGTTGAGCAGCAAGGTAATGTTGTTGTTTAATTTATACTGGCAATTGTCATTGCACTGGCAAAAAGTTATATTTTTCTCATTGGCATTGATGTTTGAGACAATGGTAAAAACTTAGAAATGTAGATTTGGCTTGTGATCGCCTGAACAATGCAATGTTGTTGTTATATATTTGGAAATTTGTTTTATTAAATTGCTCTGTTTAGTGTATCTTGCTTATAATTTGTTTAATTGATATGAAATTTTTATTTGATTCTTCAGGATCGGGTTCAGCACAAGTTCTGTGTGATATACTATTGCACGATTTTGCAGAATGGAACTCCAATGCAGTAGTTTGGGATGCACTTGCAAATTTATATGCAAAATCGGAACTTATCCATGATTCTCTATACATGTTAAGCAACATGGACAGCCTAAACATGCAAACCTCAATTGCAACCTATGACTCTTTGCTCCATGCTCTAAAGCAAATGGATCTGGCAATTGATCTTTTCAGACAGATGAAACCCCGGGTAATTCACCCAAGTGGGCACTCCTTTGATAGCCTGATTCAATCCCTCTGTAAGCAAAACAAACCCTTTGAATCTATGTCTCTGTTTCATGAGGCAAGAAATAGAGATGAATTTAACCCTTGCATTATCACATTCAATGCACTTAGTTCTGTTCTCTGCAATGCCAGTTTTGTTACAGCTGCAAAATCTTTATGGAGTTTGATTTTCAAATATGGTTTTACACCTGACAGATATAGTTACCATACATTGATCCATGGTTTGTGCAAAGCTGGTTTGATGGAGGAGGCTTTGGAATTGTCAGAGACTATGAAAAGAGAAGGTGTGGAGCTTGATGTAGTAACCTACAACACTCTCATTAATGGACTCCGTTTAATAGGCCTATCAAGTGAAATTCCAAAAGTGTTACAGAAGATGGAATCAGAAAGTGTATTACCTGATGTAGTGACCTATACTATAGTAATATCAAGCCACTGTGATAAAGGAGCACTGAAAGAGGGGTTAAGGATGAAGCAAGATATCCGTTATAGAGGCTTCCAGTTGAATCTGGTAACTTATAGTGTGCTATTGAATGCCTTGAGTAAAAGAGGATATATCCAAGAAGTGGAAACCTTGCTTAGTGAAATGGAAACCATTGGGTTAAATTTGGATGTGGTTGCATATTCCATTCTTGTAAAAGGATATTGTGAACAAGGAGATATTGAAAAGGCACTTGAGGTGTGTAAATATATGTACATGACAAATTGTGTGCCCAATTCATTTACACATTGTTCAATTATTTCAGGCTTGTGTAAAAAGCATATGATGGTTGAGGCTAGGTGGTACCTAGAAAACTTGGCAACCAAATTAGAGGTGAGAGATATAATTTTGTATAATATTGTTATTGATGGTTACGTAAAGGTTGGAGATGTAGATAGTGCACTCTTTTTGTATAATCAAGTGGTTAATTCTGGTTTAGAACCAACAATTGTCACAGTCAACTCACTAATTTATGGCTTTTGCAAAGTCAGCAAATTAGATCTTGCGGAGCATCTTTTTAATGAGATTGTCAACCTGAGCAGTCTTAGACCCACAGTAGTAACATATACCATATTGATGGATGCATTCAGTAAGTGCAGTGTGAATAAAGTATTGAGTTTCTTTCATCAGATGCTCGCTAATTCAATTCGACCAAATGAAAAAACAATTAGTGTGATTATCAAGGGTTTATGCAGAGAAGGGAGATTTCAAGAGGCAGTTTATATTCTTTTTGATATGCAAAGAGAAGGTGTGATATTTGACGATATAACTTATGATACTCTCATACATGGATTCTGTAAGAAGCGTTGCTGGCAGATGGCCTTCCATGTACATGATTTCATGTTGAGAAATGGTGTTAGACCAACACCTGTCACGTATAACTTGTTAATTAACGTTCTTTGTTTGTGTGGCAAGGTTTATCATGCTGAGATGCTTTTGAATTCCCTAGTAGAGAGAGGGGTAGAATTGAGGAAGTTTGCTTATATTACCTTAATTAGGGCTTGGTGTGCACATGAAAAGCCAATTAAAGCTCTGGTTCTGTTTGAGAGGATGTTGGGTGTGGGATATGAGTGCTCAATTGGTGACTTCTGTTCAGGAATCAATCGGATGTGTAAAAGGGGTTCTGTAAATGAGGCTTTAATATTGTTCAAGACTATGTTATGTGTGGGTATATCTCCTGATAAAGAGCTATTTGCCCTTTTGTGTGGTGCACTACAGAAGGAAGCCAATTGGCTGTCTCTGGTCATGTTCCAAGCTTTAATTTTGAAAAGTGGGTTCAATTTAACTGAAGGTGATTTGAAGGGCTTAAAGTGGGTTAGTAGGTGATTGTGTTGATGCAGTGGCTTGCTTCTTGCATGAATGGATCATTTGGAGAGAACGGAAGGTGATGCTGCATAGGCACAAAGTAAGCCTCTTTGAATCACTCTTTGAAATGTACCATATCTTTATCATACTTTGTTATGTTATGAGGCACAATTCTTAGATGTGGCTTTGATATTGAACTAGTGAATCATAACTAATTCAGCAACCTTACATTCATATCAATCAAGTCTGTACTCTATATGACAGACATTATACTAACATTACTGCCAGCTTGTTTGATTTTGAGATAAGAGTCCAATATTTTGTTTTTTGGCTTCATGTATACACTATGTCTAAACTCCTTTTTTTGTGTTAGTATCAAGGCTCCCTTCTCTTGTTGCTTTGAAGTTCTGATGATATCCAGTATGATTGATGACATAATTGTTGATGGGCCATATTTCCTCTGTTGCATGATACAAGGTACTTTTTTCCCTGGTAAATATATATTAATTAAGGAGAGTAATGCATATGTTTTTTAAAATTCTGTTGTGTGTAGGCATATAGCTTAGTGTTATTCTTTTATTACTTGTTGCAGGGGCTGGAACTGCAAGGAAAATTGTTTTGTTTTCTTTTCACCCCCGCTACAGATTGACTCTTCCATCATAAAGCAACTTTTACATAGCCATTTTTTGTTTATACTTCAGTTGTTAATCCATAATCAAAATTACCACGTCATTTGATTCCCAACTAAGTACCTAACAGAAAAGTACAGTCAATTGTTTATGTAAATATAGAACATTACTAATGAGCCTTCTCTCTTGGTGTCTCCATATGATGTACCCTTTGAGGCCAGGGTTAGAATAGCGAGATAGGGAATAAATACAAACACTTGGCTGAAAGATTGACAAATATTTTCCAGTATGTATACTTGTTCAAGGTCATTTTTAGATATAGGGAACTTTTTTCTGTTTGCCCTGGATGCTCTCTCCCTGTTACAATATTTTGGAGATCCTTTGCAAAATTGGAACTATATATAATAGCCTTTGTACAGATACACAAAATTCAGTGTTTCTAAAGATGATGCAATATATATAATTTCAAATTTGTATGTATTTTTTTTTTTTTTTTGTTTGGTGGATAGAAGGGAAATTTGGCTTATGCTAGAACAAGTGGGTTATTCAGTTATTCTGTCTGTCAAAATTGTTTGTTAGTTAGCAGCCCTGCTCATCTTGTGTGCCTAATCTTGAGGGAGAAAGGCCCATGGGCTTACACAGTAAATTAGATGAACAGTAAAATGAAATAAATAATGAAAAATGTCATCTAATCTACCCATGATCTGTGATAATTAATAAGTAGATCCAAGATACTTTATTATTATTAATCCTTATAGCATGGAATCCACGTTTTGGTCTCTTGAAACAGAACAAAATGTCAGTTCCTACACAGTGCCCCCCTTGCCTTGCCTTCCCTGTCCAGATCTTGGCTTGGCTGGTCAAAAACACTTTCTTCATCTGTATCTACTGCAAATCTAAGTGCCCATGACCATGAGGTGCCTTCACTTGACGCCAAACCCTTTAGTTCCTAGCTTCATACCAGCCTTTGTTCCTGTCCCCCATATACCTTCAGTTGTTGAACGAGATGCTGCGTTCTCAGTTGCAGCCACTGTGTACCGAATCCCACATGGCCCTTTTTCCTGTGCCGGATCTACTCATCTACCAAACAAATATTGTGATAAATTCTGTCTACTGTACTTATCAGCATCTGGACAAAAGAAAGATCTCATTCTATCATATTTTGTGATCCTTTTGCTTTGCTTTGCTTTGCTTGGCTTGGCTTGGCCCCTGTTTGCATGCATGCATATATGCCACACTGCTATGAAGTTCTCTACAGTTTGTTTTGTTTCTTTGTTTGTATTTCATTAGATTTCATTTCGTCTTGTGCAAATTTCATATAGAATGTGCCACACTACTACGAAGTTGCCAGGAAAAAGGAAAATGCCTCTTTTCCGTTCTAGGTTATGTAATAATAGCTAGATGCAAAATTTTCAAGGGTACATACATTACCTTGTGATCGCTTTAAGGAACAAAAATAGAGGTGATATGCCCCAACTCATCTTACTTGTTCCCCTGCAAGTGCACTAGTTGCTGCACTTTTTCCCTTCAAATCATCCGTAAACTTAATCTTTCAACCGAAAGCCGGCGCAGCCGGCACCCAAGTTAGTGTCATCACATCATCAGGATAAAAATCTCTAACACAGCGAAGCATTCTTAGAGCTTCAAGGAAAGAAAAATGTTATAGTGATACTGAAATTGATACCGATTGTATTAGTATTCAAACTAAATGAGTAAACTACACAAATTAATGACTTTAATATGCTACTTATTTTGTACTTACAGTGTATCATATGCATTATACGAATAACTTGAATACCAAATGAGTTAATATGAATACCGTCTTATTTAGCATGAATGCTAACAGCCTAACACAGTCAGTCGGTATCGAGTTTGTCTTTTTTTTTTTTTAATATTTTTGGTACTGTGTATTAGCTCCTAGAGGAAAAAAAATGTAAAAATTGTAAGTACCATGATAAGAAAAGTGCATTATATGATCGACAAATTAGTTGTAACATATCTTGAAAATGGTGAAAATAGTCAAAACTTGTGCACTAATAATCACCCAGAACAAGCAGATAAGAAAAGTAAGAACGGTAGTACAGACGTAACTCCTTCCCTTGAATGTTTATACGAATGATTCTTCCATACAAGAACAAAGAATCTTCCCCTCAAATCATGCACACTCTCTTTTTACCTTGCAAAGTTTGACCTTATTTTTTTTTTTGAGGGTAAAGTTTGACCTTACCATTCAGAGTTCCTTTTACAGTGTTTGAGCCCAGCACTGCACATGTTACTGGCATGCATCACACTATCACAAGAGAGAGTTGAAAGTAAACGAAATTCTTGTCATCCGCATGATTGTCATAACTGTAGTTTTGTACGGATTGATGGATATATGTGTAACTTATTGTTGTATATGATTTGACAAAAGGATAATTTAGTCAGATAATTTAGTTTTTAAAGCCAATATCTCCCCATATAAGTTATTCTCCCTTTTTCCTTTTTTTTTTTTCCTTCCCCATATTGCAATACTTTAGACAAAAATTTTGCCCAGTTTGTCATCTGATTTAGAATTTACAGTTTCAATTGGACAATTATCTGTTTTTAATTTATTATATTTTATTACAGATGATCATGAAGGCAAACTTTTCAGTTCACCTGGATTATATACTAACAGGAATAGTATTTTTAATTGTTGTCATTTTTTTTTTTTTTGGTACCAATCTTGGTTCAATAATATGTGAAATTGTATGTGGTTTAATTTGCCATATCTTTCCTGTACCACTTTTGTTGCAATCTAAAAGGGATTAAAAGAGCTCCTGTTGAAAGAAGAAGAGCTTAATTTCTTGACATGTTTTTAACCACTCCTGAAAATAACTTGTGAGATAAGTTCTTTGCCTCTGGGTGGACAAATAAATGAGAACCAATTAACCAGAAAGGGGGGAAAAAAAGATGTAAAACTGACAAATGAACAGCAAAAACTCCACTAAAATCTAACCAGTAAATAAATATCATGATAAATAATTAGCTTGGCTAGCTGCCATCAATTTCATGTCTGAATCAGAATGGCCACATGATCATGACATGGTGGTGGAGGTGGAGGCTGAATGGGAAGAGAGATGGATCAAAGATGGCATGGAGTCCAGATTAAGTAAGTATGGAATTGAAAAGGGGGTACATTGATCAGAAACAGTCCCTTCTTTAAAGGACACCTGGGTCAGTCAGGGAGACAACCCTCATTGCCTTGCTCCATTCTCAGTTTATCAGTACCTCAGCCATACACCACAACTTGAACACTCTTGTTCATTATTGACTCCCTTGTCTGTCCCTCAACCTCTTCTCCTTTAATATTTCTTGTCTATTTGTTTGTTCTTGTGCTGCTGCTGCACTTGCATTTCTCATCATGTCCCTTTCCATCCCACTATTTAATTTCACCATGATTTCTGGTAGACAATTTGCGTACTGGTTGGTCTTCATATCATTTATGATCATTCTGAATAGTTCTGCTTACTTCTCACTTCTTTAATCTTAAATTTGGTGTGGTTTCTTCTAAGATATTCCATTTTACTTCTTGAGAATCCTGTATTGCTATTTATATATCGGTTATATGGACTTTAAAGAGAGATCTATTTGAGGAAAATTATTAAAAAAAAAAAAAAAAAAAACAAAGAAACTTCTTTAAGAAAAGTAAATGAGATGCACTTTTAATCAAAGAGATTGCTTTATTTTCGAGTAATCCATGGATAGAATTGTTAATCGTTGCAAACAGTGTCGATCTGAAAAGTCCATGAAATGAGCTTGAATGAGGAGAACAAACCCTTTCTTGGCTCGAGTACGACCAAATTACGATCGGCAATCATCCGAAAGAATAAATACACGGTGCTAGCATTTTTTTCAACCTTTAATCCTTCCAATTGTGATACTTTCGTACCTAGCTAGTTGCTGGAGAGTGGAGAGGTATGATGGTTTCAAAATTGAACCAGAGATGACAAATTTACAAAATGATTTAGCCACCATGAAACGCTTTTCCGAGTTCTTCGCATCCGTGCTTCTATTTTGTTCGCCATTTCACAGACAGGGGTGGATGCCCAAACTTAAAATTGGGAGACAAATAACAAATATAGTATGATTATCTATAATTTGTTGAACATGTTAATCGATTCAAAACTATAAAAAATAATGCAAAATTATTAGAAGGAAAAAAAAGATTTCCAATCCAAAGGAGGACTTGGCCCCATTTGCCTTTCTTTCCCTTTGCTCATGAGCACAAGAAAGATTTTAGATAATTCTGGTCCTTTCACTGGATTGATTTTGACATTTGATGCTACTTATGGATAGAATTTCCAAACAAAATAAAGTTTTATTTATTAGTCAATGAGCCTTGTGCGCATGTAATGTGGTCAGGAATGAATGAAACCGATCGAATGACAATTAGTAACATCAGTTGGAAGTAAGGTTTACAATAGGACAGATCAGACACAAAGCAATACTGTTAGATGTTCTGTTTATCAGGATCAGTGTATGGCACTGAAAGACAGTTCTTGTCACATAAGTCATAATGGATACAATACAACTATGTTAATTCATCATTTGTTAATTAATTACATGAAAATTAAACTGAATAATATCTTGATTTGCTGATATTAGTTTTCAAGATTAAAGGCTCTTTGATCTTGGATTCATGGTTGCTTAAACCATGTCTCTTTCAAGTTTTCAAGCATGTTACCAGTGGATGTCTGATCGATGCATGTGTCATTTGGAATCATGGCAGCTCCCCTTTTAATGGATCATTTTGTATGATGGGTCATCAGCAGTCAGCACATCTCATTTTCTGGCCTAATGCAGTGGATATATCTCATCTGTAACATTTTTTTTCTTGCAGTGTTAGAGATCAGTCTATGTAATTATTTGTAATGCAACTGGCAAAAGAGCAACACATTCTGACATGGCTATATGATCTCATTGCTTGGCGAAGCATGACTTAAACATATGTTAGCATTTTTTATATTATGCAACAACTAGAGCATTTGATTTTAATGATGTGATAAATGCTTATATTTTTGTCTCTGCTAGTTTGTTTCATTTATTGTTCTTTTTAAATTAATTTACTTTGGAAACTGTACTTTTTTGGTTTGATTTAAACTTTAGATGGAAAACACTACATGACATAGTTATCAGCTATAATGCGCATAGGATGTTCTTCTTTTTATTCAAGACAGAATAATTTGTTTCATTCACCATATTGTTAATTACGGGATTCAAAACCTTTATCCAACTTCAACATGAATATGGCCAATTGTAAACTTTATTATACCTAATAATTAATTAAGTTCTAATCCATAGACTCATAAACAACAAATAACAAGACAGACATTGATTATTGGGAGCTGAGATATCCATAATTTATGTGTTATTCCTCCAAGAAAACGGTACAATATAATGTGTACCGTTTCAAAGACAAAACAGCAGTGCATGGTCATATATAGACTAGGGTCAATATATATATACAGGCATGTTATGGAACAATCATCCCAAATTTTTCCAAAAAGCAACGGATCTCGGATCTCAAAACACTTTTTACTCAAACCAACAATAATTTATCAAACAAGCACTTGATTGATTGAACTCCCTAAATTTTAATTAATTTAGGTGGCCCCCATGCAAATTTTCCAGTTATCCTTAAGAAGAAACCATGATCTATTGATCTTTCACTTTTCACCAATAACCCTAATGCCAATAGTTCTTTAACCTGGCAAAAATCTTTGTTTCCAAATTTGAAGCTTGTCCAGACTGCCGGACCTCAATTTGTTGCTGAATGCTGATCTTGCATTATTGAAACTAAGGATCCACCTTAAAAGTAAAGAAAGAGATAAAACTAACCAATGTTGTAACTTGTAAGGAATCCATATATATATGTTGTTGAAAAAATTAGAGTTCATTCGTTGTTTTTATCACCACTGACTATTAGCTGATTCTTCAGACAAACCATAGTTTAAACTTTAAACGAACACTGCCAACAAATTCAAATAAAACAATACCAGTATTCAGTATTCTCTTTTTTTGAGGAGCTTATAGAGATTAAGGACAAAAGTTACTTTTGTTTGTATGTATCAATTCTGTAACTATATATTTTTGTGTTAGTTTCCAAACACTTCTGCAAATTTTTAAGAGTCTGAAAGTACTCACTGCTTTGTATTTTCAGTATATAAGTGAACTTGTTGTTTTCTACCTCAAAAAAGTGAATTTTTATTTTGTCTTTCATCTTTTATATATAACTCACAATAAATAAATTAACCTTTTGCCCTACTTAATTAGTTCGAGACAAAATTTAAAAACTTTTCGATAGCCTGCAGATGAAATTAATATTCCTGATATATAATTTAGGGTTATTCTGTGGGCATCTGGAGAAAACGAACTTGATCATGACGAGCGGGGAAGTGTGTGCCTAGGTATACAGTAATGTGAAGAACAAGAATTAAGTTTAGGAAATGTGAGCTAGGCTTGTTGGGAAGTGGAGCGGATGCGGATGCGGATGCGGATGGGTGATGGGTGAATGAATAATGGCACTAGCTAGACAGTAGACATCAGACATCAGACATCAGACATCGGACAGAGACGACTACAACTACAACTACAACTACAACTAGTGGAAGTGGAAGAATGGCGTGGATGCTACATTGCATGCTTGGTCTGCTGCTCTGCTCTGCTCTGCTGACTAAGACAGCATGAATTCATTCAACTCCCCCTCCCTCCTAGGTAAAGTGGTAAACCAAACCAATACGTACCATATTTATATATTTCTATTTTTATATTAATGCTAGTATTTTATAATATATATATAGTAATAAACAAACCCTAAACAACATGATGACGGTATGGAAGCAGGGGCTCATCAGACAAAGTTTTGAACGAATTTTCTACAATATATGTTTTGGGTGATTGGTTCAATTTTTCAAGGATCATAATTTGGTCCTTGACATGCATGCTAGGGGAAATATATATGGGCATTAAACTGTCTTCAATATAATTCAAAATTTTAGTTAGTTTCTTACAACTAAAGTAATCATTATATTTGCATATATATATATATATATGTAGGTATAAATTTTAGTGTGTGGTCAGTTGATCAAGAATAAAGTAATGAGCACATATAAAGACTTGCTGACTTTTTGCAAATTTATGTCTGAAATTTTCAGTGCTTTTCTGAAGCAAAGGAAGGAAACTTTTGTATATTTAGCTAGCTTTTTGAAAAGTAAAGGTAATATGTATGTGGCAATGTAACAGGTGACACTGCCCTCCCCTCCTTTGTACATCCTTTTCTGTATTCTTATCTCAATAAAATAAAGCACTAAGTAATATAAAAAAAATTAGAAATTCAATTAATCAAAGATACATACCCCCGTTTGGCAAGTGACTTAAAATTGATTTAAGCTCTTAAATCAATTTTAAGTCCCCAAACGGAAGTGATTTAAGGTGTAGTAAGTTAACGCAGCTATATGCAGCTATATAGGTGACCAACATTTCACATCTTTTACACATTACATCAACTTTACTTCATTTATTTACTTCACTCTTACCAAACACCACTGATTTAAGGTGATTTTAACATTTTACTCCGCTTTAACTTACTACACTTGCCAAACGGGGTATTAGATATTAATTAATTAGGTTGCTCAGTGCTCACCTGCAAAATATCAAGCCAGTAAGTAAGGGCTGATGGGAAACAAATTAAGGAGAGACTGAGAATTAAAATAATGCTGTCCCCTTCAATTTGGACAAAGAGGAGGCATGGATATGATGAGGTATATAGAATTGAGAATTGAGTAATGGGCAAATGTTTGCTGCTCTCTTCTTACTTACCTATATCTATTTATTATATATATATATATATCTCTCTCTCTTTTTAAAAAATAATAGGTGTACCTAAGTGCTCCTTGATCATTGGGCATTCCTCTATGTCGCCTGCTAACTCCTATGATCCTATCCATGTTTTGCTACACTGACAAGAGGCAACATACCTCTTTCTCTCTAGGTATTCATTATTAGCACAAACTTTGACAAGAGTGCTTTGTTGTTTAATAGTTAACAATACCCATTGTTGTGCTCTAGTCTGATGTATAGACAAGAAATTGTTTTTTGCAAGTAGAGAGCTTTTTCTGGGGCTTTTTGCATTAATTAAGATGAGTAAAAGCAGCAACTTATTCTGCCAATTTTATTTGATCTATCATTGTTTGTAGTTATATATACTGATTCTAAAGCAAGGATTGAGTAACAGAAATCAGTACTTGGGATAAGAAAAGGCATATCTGCAAAAGAAATTGGGATTAGATTTAGAAGAAACAGATTTCAGGAGTCACAGGTCCACAGGATTTCTTTTGCTATAAATTTTTGATACTGCGTTTTATCATTGATAATTTAATAACATAATCCATATATATTGCACAAAAAAAAAAAGATAGAAAGTATCACGTCATTTATTCCCCTGCATTTCGTCTAATTCCACTTGCATATCATGCTTTAGATTTTTTATACACGCATTAAAATTAACTAAAAGAGTCAGCTTTAGTCGAGTAGCAAAAGTCAATGCTCCTCAGATAAGGGCGGCGTACGAGTCGAGTTGGTTCAAGTCTGGGCTAGTTCAAACTCGGATTGAACATTATACGAGTTGGCTTGAACAAGCTTTAAAAGTCAATTTCGAGTCAAAAACTTCAACTCGAATGAACTCCAGCTAGCTGAGTTGGCTCATCTCAAATAATTTTTTTATTTAAATCTAATTTTATATATATATATATATATATATAGAGGAGGGATCCATTGACAATGGATAACTTGACAATCTTGACAATGCATCTTTTAAAAAATTTATAAAAAATTATAAAAAATCTTAAAAATGAAAAATGATTTATAGACGTATTACTTGACTTATAGATTGATAGTGTTTCAAATTTCAATCAATTTGAACACTGTTTAATGACTTATCAAATTTTTGTGCACTTTTCAACGGTTATAATTTAACGGATTTTTAAAGAGCTATCAAACGTTGTTTAAATTGAATATAATCAGATACATAATCAATCTATAAGTTAAGCAATACTTCCGTAAACTTTTTTCTATTTTTAAGATTTTTTATGATTTTTTATAAATTTTTAAAAAGTGTGATTGTCAAGATTGTCAAGTTATCCATTGTCAATGGATCCCTCCTCATATATATATATATATATATATATATATATATATATATATATATATATATATATTTTTTTTTTTTTTTTTTTGAGAAAAATCCTTCTCAATATAATTTCTATTAGTTGAACTTCGGTCCACAAACTTTGCAAACCCTGTATATTATGAAATCAAATTACATTGGAAATACAAAATAAAATAAAAAATCTAGCAACACATAATTATTGGAGCGCAGTTTGATGTACACATGCGAAATTCTATCACTATTTTCCTGATGAGACGGTAAAGAGTAAAAAAAAGTACAAGAGGAACAGCCCTGGTCAAGAGAACAGACGAACATGGCTGTACAAACACAGAAAATTAGTGAACCATAAAATCAGAGGATAAACAAACAAACAAACACTGACTGACATAAAATAGTTTGCAATTGACTTTGAGACCTTAACATACAGGATCGATCATATTCATATATACTCCAGAAATAAACTTTGATTAGATAGCTTGGAAAATCAGATATCCTTTCATGGTGACCTTCTTCAAGCAAGCACAATGTTTAATTCTGGTCCCCCACACTGACTTGTCTCTGCCTAGTTACCTCTCTGCATTGAACTCTCACGCTCGCTCACTCACTCACTGTGCTTGTGTTTTGTCCTGGTGTCCAATTATGTTCTCATATATATGACATATCCGGCCAAATTCTTTTCTTTATTGATAATTGGTCATCCCCCAATGTTCAATTATGTTCTCAATGTATTTTCTTTTTCCTATTTTTTGCTGGGGGTTAGGTCTTTTCAATTAAACACATGTCAAGTTCTTGTAAAGCTTTTACTTGACTCTGTTTGGGTCCTCAAATTTTAATAGAACTTTCACTGTTGCGCCATTGGATATTTTTTATATATCTGGCATATATTTATTTACATTTACTAAATTATATTAATTTCGCATAGAAAATTTCATGTTGTATTGAACTCATTTGTGAGGTGAAATCATGAGCTTGTACATATATTTACAGATAAAACAAAAATATCAAAAATGTCTTGTTTGATGCACAAAAATCTTAACTTGTACATTTTTCTGATTCACCAGTACTTTCACACTATTGAACTAAAATTAAATTAGGTTTGTCAGAAAAAAAAAAAACAGTATTTTTGAAATCTTGTAATTTTACTTACGCCTGCATCAACATTATGGAAAGTTCTGAATATTGCATAAGAACAGTTGTCTTTGGGTCGCTGCTACCTATCACAACTACACAAGTCACTGTAGAGCGTATGGAGCTTCCATGTTACTAATGCCAGTATATATAAAAGAATTTAAAATCTGAAATAAATATCTCAGACCATCATTTAATGTATATTGTATTATATTAGGTTATAATATATTAAAGTTTTTAACTTTCTAAAATATAATTAAGAATGACAAAATTTATAACAAAATAGAATTATTGGGTACTTTTTCTGCAATTATACTCTTATCTGTTTTTAAATTGGTCTCAAGAATCCTTAGAAAATTTACTATTTACTACATAAATAAATGTATATGTTATTTTCTTCAAATGTCTTATCTCTTAACAGAACAAATTGAAATATATATATTATTTTAATTGTAGGAACAATAGTATAGATCCAATCGACAAGTAACTATATCTTTTTTATTATTTTTAAGTAAACAAATACTCAAATAATTAAAAAAAAAAACACACATTGAATGGAGATTTAGAACATTAATGACGATCACAGGAAGCGTCAAATCAAACAGATACACTACAGTATCAATTCCCAGTCCACACTACTTATTTAGCAAAATTCCATTACGTTCATATATATCATACATGGCAGCTTAATTTAATTTGGGAGCCAAGAAAGAATATTCCACCCCTCTTAATTTGAAATGGGATAAATCATATCATAAATGGGTTTTATATATATATTCATTATTCATTTAACAGTACCCAAAAAAAGAGAAAAAAGGAATTGGCCGGCCTCTTTGTCTTTGGCACACTACACACGTGCAAGTTGGTGCAACCCTCGATCGATCGGCCTCTCTAGCTAGCCTTATAAAAAGGGACATATATACATCTGTGGAGCACTCAACATTTGTCAAGGGCAAGGCTCCTTTACATCTGAGAAAGTGGGCTTCTTTAATTTCTTCTCTCTTCATCAATTATTTAAGAGAGTGTGCTGTGTGTGTGTGTGTTCTGAGACTTGAGTTGAGAGAGGTAGCAAGCAAGCAAGCAAGAGATAGATAAGATGAGGGAGCCATCAAGGTTCAAGAGGATATGTGTGTTCTGTGGCAGCAGCCCTGGCAGGAAGAAGAGCTACCAAGATGCTGCTATTGAGCTTGGCAATGAGCTGGTACATATATAATAATATATACAGATCATTAATTCCTTAAGTGCATTTAATTCCCTGTTTATTATATATTTCTTTTTTTTTTCAATACTTAATATATAGTTCATACTTTCATAATATATATGTTCCTGATAGGTAGTAGTAGCATATATATTACCTGCACATGGATATGATGTTTAACATGTCTCATTTTATTGTATCTTAATTAAAGAAGTAGCTAGTAAACTAAATTAAATTTGCAACTAATATCTCAAGAAGAAATATGTTTAGTCAAGCTTAATATTGGTGTAACTCTACTCTTAACAAAAAAAAAATAAAGTTGTACGGTTGATCATTAGTGTACTAAAACAAAATCAACTTTTACATCCCTTAAGGTTTTAATTAAAACCTACCAGAAAAGCTGGTCTTTGCCTCTTTGTTACAACTTGAAATTAAAATTCTTGCCTTTCGTTGTCTCTTGTGAATAAAGGTTTCAAGGAATATAGATTTGGTGTATGGAGGGGGAAGCATAGGATTAATGGGTCTGGTGTCTCAAGCTGTTTATGATGGAGGCAGGCACGTCACTGGGTATGTACAAATTTTTCATTAAAATATATAATCACAGTTCAAATGTATTTAAGAAACCCAAAAACAGAGAATGTAATGATGCAGTTATATACTATTTAAATTGCTTATGTTTTGATTTGTTTTCTGTCCATGTGCAGTGTAATTCCCAAGACCCTCATGCAGAGAGAGGTATGTCTACAAGCATGTTTTTGTCTGTTACAAAACCTAATTATTCATAACAAAGATTAATTATGTGATTATAAAACAGAGCAATGTTATTTGGTTTTCACTGATTAAATCTTAACAAATGAAATATGGTCCTGATAAAACAGAAATAAAATAAAATAAAACAGAGGTTGCAATTATGACATAAAAGAGGAATAATGTATCCTAATAAAGATGTTTCTCTTTTGTGATTGTGGTTGGTGACATGCATGTTTGGGTCATTGACTATGAATAAGTGCACTTTCTGCTGTATTTGCAATATAATGAACTGGACAAGATCAGATCAATGAACATGCCCCACCAATTACCAAATGTTAGTTTAAGTTAGCAATTATCTCTGGGTCATCCAATGACTGATTCCCTCTGTGACTCATAAATGTAGGTTATTGGCGCACCCAGTTTATCTACTTGTTTTTTTTATGGTTTCAAAAGGTGGTGCATGTTTTGACTTTGTTGGTCATCTCATCATCATAATTCATTAGCTGTTTTCATTTTGCAGATAAGTGGAGTGACTGTGGGGGAGGTGATGCCTGTTGCAGATATGCACCAAAGGAAAGCTGAGATGGCTAGGCAGTCTGATGCATTCATAGCCTTACCAGGTTTATTTCCAAAAGTTCCTTTTATGTGCCCCCCAGAACCAACAAAATATCATATATCATTGTGTCCATTGAAAAAAAAAAAAAAAAAATGCACACTGATCATGTATATGATATTTTGGTATTGTTAAGGGGTATATCTGAAAACAAATATTGGCTTATACAGATAAATCAGTTATTACAGTGTTAATTCAGCAACAAATGAATTTAATCAATTTTTAATCTTTGTTATCTATCTTGTAGGAGGATATGGAACTCTAGAGGAATTGCTTGAAGTAATAACTTGGGCTCAACTCGGCATCCACAACAAGCCGGTACTTTCTCTCAACTCTGCCTTTGTTTCCAGTGACTGCCTGAACTGTACCACTCTCTGCACAAAACCAACCATCTATATGTTAAGATTGTTTTGCTCAGAGCTTCTTGTTTATGAAAATACATAGGTTGGATTGCTAAATGTAGATGGCTATTACAACTCATTACTGACATTCATCGACAAAGCCGTCGAAGAAGGTTTTATCAGCCCCAGCGCACGTCATATCTTTGTTCTGGCTCCAACCGCAAAGGAACTTATGGAGAAAATGGAGGTATTAATTCAGTAAAACTAATTATGTTTAGTGATTCCAATTTACATAACTTCTAATTAACCTTTTTTTTTTTATTTCTTCTCTTGTAGGAATATATGCCATATCATGATAGAGTTGCATCGAAGCTAAATTGGGAAGTGGATAGGCCTAGAAGGAGCTTCTAAAACTCAAGAGAAATCAAAAGAACTAATCAATATTCCTAGTTCGTAATAGAAGCAAATTTCTGAGGGATATTTATAGCCAGTAGCCTAATTAATCTCAAAGAATTGTCAAATTTATCTTAGAATATGGGTGGTCAATTTATTCAGTTTCTGTAAATTTTCATCAAGTACCTACAAAGTTTGTATAACTCCAGTTTCTGTTAAAGTACTATAGTTTCCTTCTGACTTATCCTAAGCTATATTGCGTTTCCTTTATAGTGATCTATATCTTCCTCATTATGACATGTTGTAAAGTTGAACAACTTTTTTATGGTATAATCAGAGATCACAGCAACATGAAAACCAAATTTATTTGAAGTGATGGATACCTATTTACTTTTAAGAAAGCAGATCCTTACATGGGCTAAAGATATTTCTGTGCTCTCTGAGACCTAACTGGCCCAATACAAACTTTTTGAGGCCCATAAACTGTCAAGGAAAACAAGATAGATATTGATTTGACGAATAAGGGTTACAATCATCTTAATTTGTCAACATACATTTATCCGGACAGCAATCCTAAATAGGTATGTATACATTTTGAATTGTTGGGCCTCTATTTCTTTCCTCATGATCTAAGCCCATAATATCGCTTTATTTATTTTTAACCTTTCTTCTGGATTCTTCGTCGAGTTCTCTGCTTCTTTGTCTAGAGAAAACAAAACCAAAAAAAAAAAAAAAGAGTTTCTGGTGAACTCTCTCTCGACGGACGAAAGCGCGATTCTATTCTTTTCCTCTCTTTTATCCTGTGATTATCAGAAGCCGATCGGTAGGCTGCAAACAAGGAGTCATGGTTCGTTTTTATTATTATTTTTTTTTTTTGGTGCTGATTTTGTTTGGTTGGTCAATTTAGTTTTTGGGGAATTTTGTTTGGCTCTCTCTTGATTGGCTTGATGCAAGTAGGGTTAGAACCTTGACTTATTGCTTGTTTCTTACCATTTGCAATCAGGGCGAAATTGGGTGTTTACTGTTAAAACTGTATGATTCAGACCTTTTTTTTATGTGATTCAGACCTGTTAAAAAACCAGGCAATTTAACACGATCTGTTGTGCAATTGTTCCCCCTTTCTTCTGAGGTTCTGTTTACCACCATGGCCTTTAATGAAATTGGATCCCCAGTGCAAATTTGGTTTGATTAGGGTAATTTAGTGGTAAAAGTTAAGGGATTTTCGTCGTTCTATGTCCAGAGGATTTGAATTTGATCCATATTCAGATTTTGTTTGACTGTTAGAATATAATTTTTTTTTTGTAGGCAGCTAAACTTCTTGCAAATTTAATTGTTATGGGCTCTACAATTTTGGGGAGAGCAGTTCTGCAGGCATATCGCAAGGCCCTTGACAGTAAGTTCTATCTTCTCAGAAACCCTTTTTTCATATTTCAGAAAATATTATATATATCGGTCAATTGTAATAGATGCCAAAGTCCAAATGGAGCTATAAAGTTGAGCAAAAGTTTTTGTCGTTCTTTTATGAATTTGAAATTAAGTAATTGAAGCCAACAGGACCATGAAGTTTCACCATGAACAACTAAGATTTCCCATGAAATTTCACCATGAACAACTAAGTTTTGTATTTCAATGTAGGGAGAATTATATATTTGCCACTCCAAAACTTCATCTTTAGAAATTTGCCATTAAAAAGTTGAGTTTAGAAATTTGCCACTCCAAACTAGTTTTTGTTATAAATTTGCCCTTTTTGTATTATAAATAAGTTAAAGCAATAACGAAACGACTGTACAATTTTCTGTATTTTCGTATTTCCAAAATTAGCCTTGAACCATTTATGTACAATCTTCTCATGCCAGCTACAACCTTCACTTGATCCCACTTTGCAGTTCGCACAGAAGCCTCTTCTCTCTCTCACTGTCCTCATCCCTTTCTCCGGTATATTAAATGGTTCTCCTCTCCTCATCCTTTCTCACTCTCGTACAGTTCTTTGTCTCTCTGAATCGATTGAGAGCGATAATAAAATTTGGAACTATTATTTTCTTTTGCTCAGTTCCAGTGTCAATCAAAGGAAGCATTTTGCAACATTGCTTTATGCAAATGGAAAATCTAAAGAGTAAGAAAAAAGAAAAAGAAGTTGCTTGACGGGTGAAATGAATACCAGCTTGACAAGGAATTAATCCTGTCATATTCAATCAATGTATGAGCTGCATTTTTTTTTTTTTTTGGAATGTTACTTACTTGTGGTATAATAAGTTTATGTTACCAGTTTGACTATTTTTACCAATTCTAACTTTGAATTTGTATATATTGCATTCTCATTAGCATGTTATTGCTCCATTTATATTGTTGTTTTGTTTTTGAATGATAAAATAAATCAAACAACAACCGGATGTTATTTAATGGGTTATCTTTACTGGATTAGAATTTATTTTTTGCCGGAGTCCTGCGAGAGAGAGTTCATAAGAAGACAATGGGTATCGATTAGATTTGTCCACAGTTTTATATTTGTCTTCTCGCATCTCTTGAAATTGTCTCGAAATTATTTGGACTAGGGCAAGGATCAAGAAATGGAGGAATGGTCTGGTGGAAGGGGTGGGGGTATTTTTGGGAATAACAACAGAAAATTATATTTTTATATGAAAGTTATGATTCTATAGATGATGGATGGCAAATTTATAACAAAAACTAGTTTGGAGTGGCAAATTTCTAAACTCAACTTTTGTAATGGCAAATTTCTAAAGGTGAAGTTTTGGAGTGGCAAATATATAATTCTCCCTTGAATGTATGATGGGTTGTGAACCTATCGGTAGTAATACCCTAAAAATACTTAATTTGGTCGCAAGTATATGGCCATGTTAAGTAATAGTTGGAGTGTGTCGAATCCATAGGTTCGAGCTCTTAAATTACTAATTCTTGTCAAGTCACTTATCTAAACAAACAATTGTTGGTTGTTTTGCAAAATAAAGAAAACAAAAGAGAATAAATGCTTTATAACAATGATAAAGATTCTTGGGGCTTTGGCATTCCCATCCACTAGGGGTTTAATCTACTTTGTTTGTGTTTAACTTAGGCTTAGTGCAGTTTTATCTAGTCTAAAATGGTACTAGCGATCATGATTCGTGGGCTACTACCATAATTTCAAATTATATCAAACTTCATGGTTAGGTACTTCATCCATTTTGATTCAGAATCATAAAATGAATTGGAGAGATGATTCATGAACAAGGCGCTCTCCCTTGCTTTTTTTCTTAGTGTAATGTGTGCCAGTTGGCTAGACTAGGCATTCTGTTGTATGGAACATTAGATTTCAGGACCAATAAGTGCAAACCTGGGGCAGAAACTGTTTTTTTTTTAATTATGTTTTAATTACCAATTTGGTTCCCTGCCTGGTTCAGATTCAATAGATGAGAACTTTGTGATTTTACATTCAGTCAGTGCGAACCTTGTGGTCCGCATTCATTAAATGCGAACTTCATGGCTTGCATGTGCTGGATGTGAACTTCCTTGTCCACTAATTTTATTAATCCATGTCCCTGTCCTATTAACATCTAAGATTTGGTTTGTTAGAAATGTAATTGCATAATTGTTTAGTCACTCACACAATAACTAAGAAATTGCAAATCATATATACAGGTAAACGAAGATGCAGATCGTGTTGTGGTTTTGTTCACTTTTCGTTTGTAAAACCCTTTGGAAGGACTAAAATAAGCAACATGTGACTATCAAATGGTCCCATAATCCTATGAACTATCATAAGTGTTCTTGATATTTTGAATGTGCCTTATTGCATGTTAAAGCAACTGTCAGTATTAAGTATTATGTTATGTAAATATTTAAGACATTCTGGAATCAATTTATTTCATTTAACTTATTGTGTTTTTTAACTTCTAGATGCTAATAAGACGGGTGTTGCTCATGAAACAATAAATAACATAAGAAGAGCTAGCAGCAAAGTCATGACTGAGCAAGAAGCCAGACAGATTTTGGGCGTCTCTGAACAATCTTCATGGGAAGAGATCTTACACGTCAGCTCTTTCTCTCTATCTCTCTCTCTCTGCCCCCACCAACCTCTCACCCCGAAAATAAATGGTGTTTCTTGCTGAAAATGATTCATGGTTGTTAAACCACCGGATATGCCAAATGTAGACAGGAATGTGTGATGAAACTTTTATGATGTATGTTCCAGTACCAAGTGGTACATCATGCAGAGCTCTGGAGTGATTTCTACTTCAGAAGCAGAATTTTCCAAATAAGTTGCATTCCGGGATAATACATGTCTTACAGAAAATTTATATCATTTTTCAGAGATATGATGTCTTGTTTGAGAGAAATGCGAAGAATGGGAGCTTCTACCTGCAGTCGAAAGTGCACAGAGCGAAGGAACGGCTGGAAGAAATTTACAAAAAGAATGATGAAGCTCCTAGTTGAATCTACAAACACTTAATCCTTTTTTTTTTTTGTCTTTTAATTTTTTAATGGCGAATCCATGGGTAGGACATGTACATATAACATATATTTGCCCCCCTTGTTGGAAAAATAAAAGATAAGGTTTATAACTATGGAGAATTTTATTTAGGAGCTTTCCTTGGGACCTTGACAGACTAAATTTTTGCTTGTTAATTTATTGTTTTGTTACCAACTCTTTCTGCAATGCAAGGAATGAGCTATACAAGTTCATCTTACTACATGATGTATTGATGTGTGCAAATCATATGTACCCATGTTTGTCACAGTTACACCTGTGTAACTTGTGCTGAGCACACTGGTGGAGCTGAATTTGGTCCATGAACAGATAAACTCCTGCTTCATGATTTCATGGGTCACGAGTCCTATCACTTGAAGACTATCATACTGATTCATACAACTTCAATATTCACAATGTTTTTCAGAAGGTGCATTTGGTACAAGCATAATATAATAGCCCATTTAAAACACAAGCTTAAGACCTACTTTGAATTTTGGGGGCTGCCGCTACTGTGAGGATTATTGGTGTTACTTTACTGCCCCTGGCAATTAAAGCTAGGTCAGCCTGTGAAATTCACTCTTTTACTCCCTTGGCACTTGCAAGTTGCAAATGCTATGTTAGGTTATAAACATGGAGATTAAGTGAGCTGGTATAATTTATAATGGATTGAAATTGAGTACTGATTGAATCAAGTTGAAATAAGAATAGTCCCGGTCAATGCGTGATCTACCAGCACCAGCAGGTTCATCTAGGGACTAGGGAATCATATAACATGCATAATAATTGTTAAAAAATACAGTTTATGTATGGAAAAAGTATATTAACCGGTGTGAATATAATTAAATTGATGTCCCTTGTTTTCTGGCACTGAACGTTCCAGCTTGCTTAATGCTTATTATACGCCTTGGAATTTGTGTTTGTTTTGTTGATTAATTAAGTTGCTCAGCAGGTTCAAATCCCAATTCAATTACTTCACTAATTGCAACCTCATTACCTTATAGTATTATTATGTGAATGTGTTTTGTATTATGACTTATTAGAAGCATCCATCAAGAATTATTTATCTTGATAATAACCACTCACAAATAAATTTATAAAAGAATTCAATTTACATAAAAAAATTTTTACAAACATATTCATGTACTCATATAATACTGAACATGCTTGTACATAATATTTCTATGTTTATTGTTTAGGATTTTCTATGAATTTGTTTGAGATTGTTTGTTATGATTTCCAAGATAAAAAGTTGCCATGAATCTCTACCCTTATATTAATTGTAGTATTTTTTATTTCAAATTCCGCGGAACAAAATGTTGCAGGGTACTTAATGCAGGGGATCCATTTTAATTTAACTGATAGGGCACTAGAATAATCTATAGTACACTAGTACCCTTTAATTTACATATTAAATTTCAACTTGGGTCAAGACACCAGCCAATTCCATCTTAATTAATGTTAGACTTGTAGAAACTTCCAAAATTTATACTGCGTTACCAGATTGCACAGTTCATCAATAAAATACTCTCATATAGAGCCTTAGTTTTAACTAGAAGATTATAAACAGGACATATGATGATGATCTTTGTTTCTTAGAATTATGAAATAGAGTAATGCTTGTTTAGTTTGTTTTTCCCCCCTCTAAATTACTCTTTAGTGCAAGCATTGTTCCCACAAGGAATGTATTACTACTTGGCTGAAGATAAATAAGGTGATATACACTTCTTTCAATTAGGTCAACAATTCATAAGAATATTTTTCCCATGCTAGATATATTATGAATTGAATTCTTGAGGGTTAATATTTTGTGTAGCATGTTATATCATAGCAATTCTTAAATGCTAATTGCTTACACTTGTGAAGTTTGAGGAACTTATTTTCAAACTTGTATTATTTTCAACAAGTGTATTGCTATATGAGAACCCCCAAAGGCCAGAAGGAAAATAAATTTCATTAAATTTGTCATCTTATAATGCAAGTTATAAAATAAGATTTCAGTAACGGATGCAAATATCAGGTAGACTGCGCGCGCACTCACTGTTTAAAGTTACGGAAAATCCCATTAATCAAATTTAAATGATAAAATTAATCCATCTAATATAGCTGTTTAAAGTTGAGACAACTGCCGGATCATGCCTTACAAAAAATGAAATAAATATAAAAATTCCAGCTTTCAGATAAGACAGAGTCTAGGGCCGTTAGTAAGCTCCAATTACTCACCAACATAACCAAACCCCATGATATGAGAACACGGCCTTAGCTTACATTCCTGGTACAAAACAAATTAAGAGTTGCTTTCATTTCAAGAGGGTCCCAATTGAAGATGCAACTCATGACATGATTTGGGATATAACTTATAAGAAAGTATTGTTTATAAAAAATCAGGACCTAATGGTCTGTATATAGAAGTAGTAGAACTGTTCTTAATAATTATTTGATCAGAATAATAATAAGAATAAGAAGAGTCGATAAATAGAGTATAAACACAAGTCATCTCTGTCTCTCTTCCTCAGGCTCAGTTCGTTCGTTGCCTTGCTGAGCTCTGACTTGTCTCTCCCTCCCTCCCTCCATTAATTTTGTCCCCCAGTACTCTCAAGGTCTATTTTGGATATATATCAGGAGCATCTGCACTTGCACTGAGAAGAGGTTTTTCCAGGAATTACAAGGTTCGGTTATGTTTATATCTCTTTTGACTTATTAATTACCTTTTTTCTTTATGCAATTTCATAAGCTTGATATATACATGGATGAAATTGGTGGCACATATCACAATTGATTCTCAAGTATGTCTTCCTTAATTCCAAAGGGATGATCAACATTTATTTGTCTACCATATTGATTGATAATTTTCCTCCTGGATTGTCCTTCTCATTTGATTTAATTTGGTCTTATGTTATGTTTCTTTGTCTCCCATTCTCTAATTCATAATAATTCATATCCATCTTCAATTAGTAGTTAAGTTAATTACTTGAGTGCAACTTTATCTCAAAAAAAAAAAAAAATTACTTAAGTGCAATTACTAATCAACACATACCACATCACTGTTTGGTACATAGTACGTACCAATTAGGTACTATACTAGTATAGTACAATTAATCAATCATCCCTAGTTCATAATTTTGTCATCTTTTGTATTTGGCAACATCATGAATGGAAATCTGGAAAACGATGTTTGCTTGCAATTGCAAAGGTGCAATTAGCAAGAGTCTTAATTTGTTTCCAGCTGTACTTGCTGGTAACAGCAGAAGGTGCAAGTCACTAATTACTTTTCAGCTGCGACTTTAGAATTTTAATTGTGACGGGTTTAGAAGCTGACTTGACAGCTTTTATGTGTTAATTAGATTAGCTAGGAGCACTCAATCAAGAACCAAACTTTTTATGTTGGTTTTACTGTTGTAGA
This sequence comes from Cyperus esculentus, assembly GCA_030179965.1. Classification (NCBI taxonomy): domain Eukaryota; kingdom Viridiplantae; phylum Streptophyta; class Magnoliopsida; order Poales; family Cyperaceae; genus Cyperus; species Cyperus esculentus. Next base: position 5,740,630 of record JASGLE010000012.1, read on the forward strand.
GCTCTCACCACAATTCATATCCTCTACTGCACTGTCAATTTACTGCACTTCAACGGTTGGATCTGCTTTGAGATTCGTGCAGGCCAATTTCAAAAAAACGCTCCTTTAATCCAAATCGTTGATTCGTTGTGCAGTAAAAATTGTGCAGCGGAGGATGAGCACGCACATCAGCACATCACATTGAAGTGCTTAATTACTTTTTAAATGTATTGCGGCTCCACATTTTTTGTCCGAATTGCACCATCCATTATTTCTTGTTTGTGTGTGTATATATAGGTAAAATGCAGGGAAAATATTCTAAAATAGAGGCAAAATTTTAAATTTGTTTTCTGTTGATCTATCGCTTTAGTTATATTGGGAGTAATTAATTGAACAAGTTAGGTGTCAAATGTTTATTTTAAGACAATTCTGAAATGGTAAGAGCTTATCTATTGGTTGTTGTTGTTAACTAACGATGTCTATATATGAATATTAACTAGAATTAAGAAGTCAAATGACCAAAAATAAAATGAAAAAGGTGTTTGTAGTACCTTAGGTGTCTGTTGATCTATCACCTTAATACATTTTTTTTGTCTATATAGATTTTTCAGTACGGAATATGCCTAATTAATAATGTGGTTTTTAATTTTTTTATAAATAATTAACTTAATTGTATATTAAAAGTAATTAAATTAATTTTATATAAAAATAAATAAATAAATAAATTTCATATGTAACTACTTGGGCTATGACTTTGTAACTATATCTTATGCTATTGCCGAGTCTTCCCATTATATATACTAGACTGTAACTCGGGCTTCGCCCCGAAATATGATAACAAAAATATAATAAAACTTATAAAATATAAATATTTATTTTTAAAAAATTAAACATAATTTTAAAATTTTTGATGTGAATTATGATGTGTATAATTTATAAATAATAGCACATAAATGTTGGACTATTTAAGGATTAAATTTTATCTTAGACATATCATATCATCTTATTAAATGGGGAAATAGAATAAATATAAACCATTGGATCAAAGTAGATGAAAAGATTTAAACAAAATCAATGGTTAATAATATTGATGATGTGGCATAGTTGAGGTGCTTGGAGAGTTACCCTTTTATTTATTTTATAGATTGCTATGAATATTAGGTGAGCGGTGGATGTTGAGGGCGATTTCTGGCAATTAATTAATGAGGAGGGATCCATTGACAATGCTTATCTTGACAATCTTGACAATAGAAATTTTAAAAAATTTGTAAAAATAGTTAAAAATTCTAAAAAATAGAAAAAAGTTTATAGAGATATTGTTTAACTTATAGATTGATTATGTTTCAAATTATGTTCAATTTAAGTGACGTTTGATAGCTCTTTAAAGCTCGTTAAATTTCAACCGTTAAAAAATGTATAAACTTTTGATAAACCATCAAACGATGTTCAAATTAATTGAAATTTGAAACACTCTTAATCTATAAGTTAAAGAATGCATCCATAAAAGTTTTTTTATTTTTAAGATTTTTTATGAATTATTATAAATTTTTCAAAATCCCCATTGTTAAAATTGTCATTATAAGTATTGTCAATGGATCCCTCCTCTTAATTAATTGGATGTCATTATCAGACTATCTTTATTCTTTAGAGCACAAGACTACACTTGGTCCTTTGCATATACATACTCACAAATTTGTTAGAATAAAAATATATATTTAAAGCATGAATTCCTATGACGGATAGTGATACAACACTAACTAGTATTATTTGAATATATATTTTTTTAAATTAGATTATAAAGTTTTGTTACAGTACAACAGATGCATTTGGTATTAATTAACTAGGGAGAACTAGAGGTCTGTCTATTAATTGCGCTTATTGACTTGAGTTGAGGAGATGGAATCGATCGATACTGCATTACTGCTGTACTGTACCATTGAGAAACGAGAACTCGGTATACAATACTAATAATGCACGCAAGATTAGAAAGTTTCTTTCCATCATATGATTCCATTCCATATTTCCATGTGAAGAATTGTGAACACTATATATAATATTTTTCGTGGTGTTTGCTGATGCATGCAGCATGCTCCACTGTTTCTGTTTCGCATAAACCTGAGTCTTAATTTGTACCTGTCAATTGTTAGTCTAAAGATATGTGCGGAATTAAATTATGAGTGCTGCCTAGTATCTATAATAATGGAGGTTTATATATTACAAATTTGAGGTAGAAATTACAAAATTGATGTAGTGGTTACAAAATTTGTATGTTTATAGAGGTATGAACAGATATTTTATGGACCCTTGATGTTTGCGTTAAATTATTTGTTGCCACTAAATTCTTCGTACATTTTCTAAGAAGAACAGTTAGTTATTTTTTCTTGAGAAATTGAAGAAGAAGAGGAAGAAATGAATTGTAATGAAAATGTTTGTAACAAGAAGAAGATTAATAGGCATAATTAACTCATTATGGTTTATGTGGGACCATAAATGTTATATAAATAGTTATAGGGTCACGGCCAGAGAAGAACTGATCAACTTCGGATTTGCGTGCAACATTTTCTCTCTTTCTTTTTTTTTTTCCATTGAACAATTTTTTTTTCTCTGTTTATATTATATTTATTGTTTATACTGTCTAATTTCATACTTGGAGCTTAATTAATTGGAGGTATGGCTTTGAATTGGACTCCCACGAACATAGTGTCCGGTACATACTTGATAATTACTTCCTCAACTTTTGATCCTTAATATAATAATTGTAAAGATTTTTAATCATAATATCATGGGCAGGGACTTTCTAAATTTTCTAATATTACGATATATATACGTTCTTAATTATCAAATTTGTAAACTGAGTGACATGACCTGTAGATTGAAGATATTTTGGAAGCTTCTCATCTTGAATTAGACAACCGTTAGCTGGTCAAATACTAGGTCTTGATTCATGCATCACATGGAGTGACATATTATTAATAAGTAAATACCTGATTAAATCTAAATGAAATGATCATGTGAAAATCACGTGATATAGTCAGTTAATTAATATTTTCAATTGTATGTTTTTCATTATTAATTAATTTCCAAATTTTGTTTATTTTACTGTATGCCTCCAATTTTGCAAATTAACACTACCCTCATACAGTCATACATCATGATTTTGTGATGATTAACTAATCTGTAAATTAACTGCTTCTTAGCTCCTGTTTTTATTTTTTTTCTGCATTAATTTAATATATTTGGGATACAATAAATTGTTACATATCGATTATTTCATCTTTGTTCGAACCTTTTTCATATAAAATGGTTGCTTTGATCATATGTTCTTTTACAATAAACTTTGGCCACAGAAGATAAAGAGTGAAATGTGTCACTGGAATAATTCTCTTTTCATTTTTTGGTTATAAAATATATATGCTGCTTTCAACGCACCTATATATATAGTACAAATTTTAATACTATCATTATCATATTATAAGCGATCAGAAATCACACAATCTCCAAGAATGGTATATTAAATGCAAAGTCAAACTAGACAATGATCTGGGTCATATAACTTGGAAACAAATCAAGGCATGTCTAGTAAATCATGGCACACATGATAACTCCACGACCTCATCAGCAAACTGGTATGCAGATCGAGCTCAAAGTCTGAAACCAAACCAAACAAAACCTATATCATTCATTTCAATCATCATCAAATAGAGAAACAAATGAATGTACGTTTTGCATAACATGATCACAATACTATGTCTCTAATCAAGAGGTATTTACCAGGTAAGCACAGGGAGAACAAAGCCAGTACCGTGGAGAAGATGTCATCCGACGGGTCGTCGCAGATGAGTGTTGTCGGGTCGCTCGCGCTCTCTGTTACATCGTCGGTGGCCATTGTTATCTGCAACAAGTACCTCATCAGCTCACTTGGCTTCCTTTTTGGTCAGTGTTGATGACTTATTACTTCTTCTTTTATATCTTTTCTTTTGTACATTCATTACTTTTCAAAAAAATTTGTTTGATTTTGGAAATAATTGTTCCCATTGTATCAACGATTTGGGAACTATGAAACTTATTCAACACTTACTGGTAAAAAAAAAAAAACACTCCATGTGGCGTCTGAGATTTTAATTTTTGCTCTTTTGCTTTCATTGTTCTTCTGGAAGTACCTATAGTACCATTTTCTGGTATTTTCTCGAAGTACCTATAATCTAAGTTGTAAGGCATACTTAAAGGATGCCATTTTCATTATTAGCTTATATGCCCCTGGTATACAAGATCGATATAAATAAAATGAGATTATTAGCAAGAAAATGAAAATAAGAAGAAGAAAGAAAAGAAAACTGGCAGGATACAGATTTACTTGATGAAAGTGAACTCAGTTTTTTTAATTGCTGTCAACTTAAGTCCTTAAATCATATAATTACTAAATCTAAACATCTTTCTATGAAAATATGAAATTAACTTCTGAAACTTGGTGCTATGTACAGCCACGACACTGACGAGCTGGCATCTACTTGTCACATTCCTCACGCTCCATGTGGCACAGCGACTGAAATTTTTCGAGCCAAAGCCGATCGATACACAAACAAATATCCTCTTTGGTCTTCTAAACGGAACTTGCATCGGCCTTCTTAATCTCTGTCTCGGTTTCAATTCTGTCGGCTTCTATCAGGTAAATTATTCATTACCTTGCTATGCTTTTCGAATGTCAGAAACAATCTTATTATTGTAAAAAGGTCAGTTTTGCACATTTGAAACTAATGTTGAATATATATTGGTACTTGTAAAAGTACATCTATCTAATTGTAGAGATTTCTAGAAAGGCAGTATAAAATTTCAATAGAAGTTCATATTTTTTTTCTTTTTCTTTTTCTTTTTTTGTGGAAATACAAGATCCATTTTTTAATCTCTAATGTCAGGTAATAATATTCATTGTTCAAGGTTAGTAAATGACACTATAAAGTACAAAGTTTGGTGGGAAAGATTAAATGTGGGGATAATTCAGTCACTTTTTTATTGGCTTAACTGATTATACCTGGTAAACATCAGTTGAGCTCTTCCATGAAAGACTACCAAAGAGCGTTCGGTTTTAGTAGAATAGAAATGTGGCTGTTCCCCCCTTGCAATACTTTGTTAAATATGTTTTGATACATTTTGTAACAGCAACCTTTATAATGATTCAGTAATATTACTTTCCAGCAAGTCATTATATCAATGTGCTTTTGTAGATGACAAAGTTGGCCATCATACCATTCACAGTTTTACTGGAAACTCTCTTCCTTCACAAAAGATTCAGGTCATGAGAATTTAATTTAAATTCTTATGTAATTTAATTTCTTATAAAATTCTAACAGCAGAGTTTCTGAATAATTTTTCAGCCAGAGCATAAAGATGTCTCTTATGGTACTGTTGTTTGGAGTTGGCATTGCATCTGTCACTGATCTTCAGCTCAATTTCCTTGGCTCAGTTATAGCTGTTTTGGCTATTTTCACCACTTGTATCAGCCAAATTGTATCCTTTATGTTAAAATTTCATCATTTACAGCTATAAAATACATTTTTGAGGAAAATACATGCAGTGTTGAATACTTGATAATTGTTGGCCTTGATTTCGAACATAGCTAACGAACACGATACAAAAGAAGCTGAAGGTCTCCTCCACTCAGCTCTTGTACCAGTCATCACCATACCAGTCAGCAATATTGTTCATCACTGGGCCTTTCGTGGACAAGATGCTGACGCGCCGTAGTGTCTTTGCCTTCAACTACACAATCCCAGTTTTGGTACATTCTTTAAACATAATCCACAGCCCTTACTGCTTCAAGCTATCTTTGTATCAGTGTGTTCAATCGCAAATTTCGATACTTCTTGCCAGAATGGTCTCACAATCTCAGTAATTACAATCCGGCTGGATTGGTCAGTATGTTCAGCACTTTGCAGAACAAACTAACTAACTAATGAGAAAACACATTTATTGCCAATGCAGATATTCATCACCCTATCATGCCTGATAGCCGTCTCTGTCAACTTCAGCACATTCCTGGTGATTGGTACAACATCCCCAGTAACATACCAGGTTTTGGGACATCTGAAGACCTGTCTCATACTGTCATTTGGGTATATGCTCCTCAAGGACCCATTCACAGCCCGCAACATCCTCGGTATCCTCGTTGCCATCTTCGGGATGGGGCTTTACTCTTACTTCTCTGTGCAAGAGAGCCGGAACAAGAAATTGGAATCGAAAGATAGCATCAACGGTAGCAGTGACTCCCTCCCCATTACTCAGGTATAAAATTTAAGTTTGAATTTTGCCGTAACCATAAGGATGGCATATTGAGGACAATTTCCTATCTATTGTGCATTTCCTGTTAAAATCGTACCTTGTTTTTGAATCTGCAGTTGACTGACAAGGAGGGGGCTCCACTGCTCAGCACAAAGCTTTCAGGGCTTGATGAAGAAAATGGCAACTTACCAGAAGAAGCAAACTTGTCGAAAAATGCTAAGAATGTTTACTAGACATGACATGCTAGCAGTTACAGAGAGAAGATGGAACAAAACCATGCATTTGTGGTTGATTTCTTCCTTTAAATTTGTTTGGTTTATTGATTACTACTACGCCGTCGTTGTTCCCGTTGCTAGTTTAGCTCAACAAAGTTGAATCCCAATAAGAGGAAGGGGAACTCAGCTTAGATTAGTTATGGTGTAATTGGTATTTATATTGTCCTTTTTGTCCTTCTATTTATTAGCTCTCCCCTGTTCTTGTTGTATTCTGTATAACTGTTGAGATATAGTTTTGTTTATTAAATTTGTTTCATGCACATTGCACGCACTTCTTTCATAGAGATACCAGAATAATCAACTTTAATGAAGCTAACTTTGTTTTATGAACAACCGATCGATGATTTACTCCAACAATATATATGGGCCTATGTACGTAACCGATGATTTCTCTGTAAATTTAATAAATATATATAAACAACTGATGACTCAAATATATATGGATGGGCCTATGAAAAAGAAATCTCAAGATATATATGGGCCGAAGAAAATAAGAGAATATTAATTAGCACATAACCTCCGTTTCTATTTTTTTTTCCTTGTTGACTAGTTATCGAATAATTGTTATGCTGATCCGATTATATTATTTAGCTGTCTCCGTTAGTTGTATAAAGTTATGAAGTTGAAAATTTATACAACTTAAGACAGCTAAATTAAATAAGGATACGACTTAGGTGTCTCACTCTCATCGGCATATATAAGGATTGTGGATTCTAATTTCTATATCATTACATAATTAATAAGTATCATTTTAGTTTACCTACAACAGATATATAGTAGTGCTGCCCATCAAACAAAAAGTATCATAATGAAAACAAAATAAATAAAATAACATTGTGCGTGCACACACAAGTCGTGGTTCGGATTTTAATTTATATTGGCCAACACGACGAAAACCTGCTCGGTGAACTGTTGAAGCAATCAAAAAGATCTCACACGAATTTTAAAATGGGAACACATCAAATGATAATAAAATCGATACCGACTATATTAATATTCATATTAAATGTACCGGTATTCAAATTAACTCATTAATATATTCAACCTTATTTGCATAATATATCAATACACTGGACAAAGTATATAAGTTGCACAACTATTAATTTTAAATGCACATCTAGTTAATATAATAATAACACAGCCCGTATCATATTTTGGTATCTCTATAAAAAATTTTCTTTTAAAAATGCAGGAGAATAACAATATTTTCCTGTGCACGATCAATTTATCCAAATCGAGTAATAAAGTTTGTGTATCATAATCGTTATACATGTAACATGCTCCTGAGCCATATGTTATCAGCTTGTTTTATTTGTTTATCCTCAGACCTCAACGTTTTTTTTTTTTTTTTTTTTTTTTTTTTTTTTTTTTTTTTTTTTTTTTTTTTTTTCCTTTTGTTTTATTGTGAGAAGTATCAACGTCTTCGTTATCTTGTTCACTCAATTGTAAATTTTAAACATCGCAGAGGCTAGTGGGGATGAAGCAAAAGAAAGCTAACAAGTAACGTAACAACAACCAACCTAATGAATGATGTTTCAGTATCAGAAAGGCCTAGAAACTTAGCATTAAATAGATAGGAAAATCAGAAACCCAAATCCAAAGGTATATGACTATTTGCATATGGAGTAATACCTAGCGTTTATAGAATATTTGTCCATAGCGTCTATAGATTACAAAATCAGATTAATTTGTTATAAAATCGAATGTGTTTGTTACATTTTGAATGTATCTATGACATACAAATACATTCTCAGTGAACGCAAGATGTTTCTCTTGCATATTTGGTAATAGTCTAACGGACCTATCTAGTCAGGACTCAGGACTGAGGATGATTATCCTCTGACGCTGTGCATTCTCAGGAGGCATTCTCAGGAGGCAATCATGATGCTGTGCATTTGGATGACGAATCATGGATCCAGCAGCCTGGTAACTGGTAAGCTGAATATTATATGTTCCTTCCTGTGACCCGCCTTTATTTATTTATTTGTTGTATGTTGTTTGTTCAGTCCGAAAATAATCAAAATATTATGAATTCAATTTTATATAGTCTTATGATGTTTTTTCTCTTTTTCAAAACCGATCTAGAGCTTGTATTTATAATTCATCACAAGTTCACAAAGTCACAACAAAAAAAAAATAGACCGAAGGAAATAAATATTCCAGGGGTTAGAAAAGTATGATCCATCTTTTTTATGCTGAATAATTTTTCAAACCTCAGAAGGAAATAAAAATCGAAATTTTCATATATTTTTTTTCAATGTGTTACCATCATATAGGTGAAAACAAAGAATTGAACACTCCATTCCTAAATTCCAAGTGACTGTACATTTGTAATTCTTAAGTTGTTGCATTTGCATGTGTTGAATATATAAAAAATAAAAAATTATTTGTCGTGCTTCAATAATTTTCGCCTATTTTATGACTTATCCAAGTCCCTATCACCAATTTTTAATTTACTACGTGTACAAACTTTCCTTGACATGTATTTAACCTTTAGCAATAGGTAGCAGTTATGACTTATGACTATGTTTTTGACATTTTGCCGCTAGCTTGCAACTTGCAAACAAGAAAATATAGCCTTTTTAATTGCTTTTAGATTTGATGTCTCAAAAAAAAAAAAAAAAAGAAATCATGGTGGTCATTTTCGATATGGTTCCTTAATCCTTATTGTAATCTCTTCTTACCTTATAATTCAAGGGGCTTAAGACTCTACTATGAATCTACCATCGATTTTTTTTAGATAAAAATGAGGTCAAACCACTCAAATTTAGGTATCTATAAAAGACGTCTCCATCCGGGTTTTGAACCCGTGACTTTTTTTACGGAGACCGTTGTCCTTAGCCACACAATAAGTATATCCGTCATAAGATATTCATCAGAGATTTTCTTAATTGATCTCACAATACGAACCAAATCGAATCAAGAAAAAAAAAATTCAAATCGAGCTACATCAAATTCGAGCTGACAAAAAATAAACCCGAACAAACAATAATTAAATTTTATTATAGCTCTATACATGGCGTAACCGCGTAAGCCCAGTATGGGGGTAAAGTAAAGGGGTTGTTTAAAGTCAGGATTCTGGGCCAGGGCTTAATTTTTTAATTGTTAAAATTTAATAATTAATTATACGATTATATGGATTAATCCCTAGCAATGAATAATGATGCAAGGGACAAGCTAGGGATTAGGCTCAGAAAATGGCAATAAAGGTTGTCTCCACTCTCCATGATTGCACTGTGCTTTTGAGTCAAATATGGAGGCAGGTCAATAATTAAACAACACTTCATTGTATGGCACATTTGAGACAACTTAAGCGAGATTATGTTATTTCGTTTGAGCTCAATTTGAAAATAAAAGCTCCTCTGATTTTGTATATTTTTTTCTAAATTTTTTTCATGGTAATTTTCATAAAAATTATAGAATACCGTATGTTTAGAACTAAGAATTAATTAATTTGAAGGGAATACATCTTTTGCTGTACTGAATAATATCTAGCACAATCTGCCTATGAATTTCTTTTCTTAATCAAGATTCAAGATGAAGCCGAAAGTGGCCGAGTTTTTAATATTACGAAATACTCTTTCATGGAACTTCGAGGCTGCAGGCTGCAGCGTTCCACATAAAATAACCTCAGTCGTTAGACTGAAAAACCAGAATTTTAAGAAAATTTTGTACGAATTTATTTGAGATTAGCTGTGAAAGATTTTAAGATAAGTTGTTATAAAGTGATCACTCATCACTCCCATAAATTATAATCGTGATAATTAACTCGATCAAGTATAGTATATGAACCGACTTTTCCTAACACGTACGTACTAATTCCAGCTTTCATAAATAGATCACAACCTTTTTGAGCTGCTGTCACTTGTTGGCATAGAGGGCCGGCAGAACTTATTTCTTATATATCATTATATATTCTTTAATCTTTAATCTTTAGACCGCTATAATTTTTTTACGAGAAAATGCCATCATCCCCTCAGCCCTGTCCCCGCTAAAATCTCCCAAGGCTCCAACTGGTTTCAAGCCAGTTCATTTGTTGAACATTTGCCTCACATCTTTTACTTTTCCCATTTTGCTCCTCTTTTCTCTCATCCAAGGCAATCCCTCCGTCGCTTGTGACGGTCGCGATACCTCCCTCGCCTCCAACGAGCAATATAAACACTTATACTTGTCTAAACATTTTTCTGAGAAAACTAAACACTTTTCAAAGCTATATAAACACTTTTCAATCGTACATAAACACTTTTTAGGTTTATGTAAACACTTTTGAAAGCAATATAAACACTTTTCTTATAATGATTAATTGAAAAGGCGCATCCTTTTTTTAATTAAATTATTAATAATTGAATTAAACTACTTGAAGCTTAATAGAATATCAATATTCATGAAATTAAAAAGATTCTAATCAGCTTTCGAATATCAATTAATATTCATGAAATTAATTGTCTCGTCTTTTAATAAATGTTCAAGAACTAAAAATTAAGTTAAGTTGTAATGGACGGGACAGGTATTAAACGTACTCTTGATCTTTGGAAGGACAGAGATTCTAGACTCGATCTACTAACCAACTGATCAGCTAGCTACCACCAGTTTCCTATAAATTCTCGTTGTTAAGTTGGAAATAGCTAGTGCCCTACGGGTTTTTCTCAAAAAAAAAAAAAAAAGAAATAGCTAGTGCGGCTTTCCCGAGTCATATACGACAGAGTGATATATATATATATATAGGCACAATAATAGTTCTTGAGAACGGCAATTACATATATATATATATGGTTGCCAGTTTGCCACCACGATATATATGGTGATGGTGCATGAGTCAAACAATTAAGCAGTCATTAAATTAGCCATGAATGTTCTTTAATAGAGACTAGCTAGGGATCTGTGTATGGGCTAATCAGCTAATGGTAAACCTTGCATGTGCTGATGACTGATGTGCATGCCACCCATCATCTCAATCTCATCCAGCTTATTTAAATGCTCAACAATTAATATATATAGTGTAGCTAGCTAGGTAGGACGTTATAAATAAGCCAAATGAATTAACATCACCATGCATTCATACATAATATATATATTTCTTCATGTCAGAACGTTTTAAGTTTCCTTTATGTTTACTTCAATTCAATTTCACTTGCAAAAAGCCACAGAGAACAAACAAAGACAAGTTTGCATTGATGCAGTGAAGCATGTCACGTTGTCACTACTCACTGTACCCAGGTTGCAAAATTGTTCTCAACAGAGTACAACAGTCAACAGTGCTGGTACTAATAATTATCCAAATATATAGCATGTGCTTATACTGTCCTGTATTAATTATTATATATATGTTGTGCTGATATATAGTTGATTTTGATAAGCATATATATGAAAAAAATGTGATTAAGATATATATATGTTTGTTGAGCTCTCTTCTTCTTTAAGTCTTGACTGTGAAAGCAACACTTAATTTATATCTTCAATGAGTGGAAAATTGACGCATGCATGTACTAATTTAGTGCAAATTTAAAGCAATGGTTAATGCCTAATTAATGGCTAGCAAGTAGCAAGTACCAGTACAGTACTACTGTTGCAAGTATTGTGCTGCTACTGACAAATGACAATTGACATGCTATATCACATTAACACAGCTTCATAAAGGTGAACTGCTGTAGATGATCGATCATATATGAGCTGAGCTCTCTTTTTCCAGCTTCTTTCGAAAGTATAATGCCATTAATTAATTGTCAGTATTGTATTGCAAGCCTAACTTAATATAAATTTAAATCCCGGATACTGACTGTGTACGTAATCTATAAAGCTAATCTTAGATTGCGTGGAATTATTACATATGCATCCTGCGTATCAAAAAGAAACAAATAAAAAATATTGGGTTAGGACATGTGGTTAGGAATCGTCTCATTAATTCAATGTAAGATCTGTTGTCATGCTAATTTATCTATCTCAAGGTAAATGATATTATGATATTAATTCTGAGGAGAGGAGTGATATTGATTGTTCAGAAAGCTACCTTTGCTTTGCTAGCTCAAGCCTCAAATTAAATTTTGTCCTGTCTGATATATATCGAGTTAATTAAGCTTTTTTTCATCTGGGAGGTTTTAGTTACACATTTACAATGGATCAAAATTTTATAGTTTTTCATCGAGTTAATTAAGTCTATTGTGTAATTTGTCCGTCTGCAATTAAAATTCATATCTATCACGTACAAAGTATAACGTACCATATATTTAACCATTCAATTTGTGCCGGAAAATTCAAGCAATTCAGAAATAAAATACTAAAATCCAAAATAAAATACTCCTCTCATTGGTTGTATAGGAAAGTAATTACACCTTAACAAAGGACTAAATAGCAACAGTTGTGCATCCTAATTAACCCCTACTCAAGCAAATCCTTCTTTATGAATAAATCAGGGTCCAAATTAATTAATGTGATGTGATGATTGGGACTTGGGAGCTAGGAAGGAAGGTAAAGGTAAAGGTTGAACCAAATACGACAAGTCCAAAATATTCAAAAGGGGCTCGTCTATTCCCTTTTATTTTTTTTAAATAAACAAGGTTGGTGTGCTCATCTATTTTCAAAAATAAAAAATTGTTTAATTTTTTTAGTAAAAGGAAACGGGTAGCACTGCAGGTCTGGTCTGCAGCAACCTTACCTTAACTTGAGGCCAATAAAAAATGTCATCTCGACCAACACATCATCTGCCCTTTCTTGTCTTTACACATATATACATATGGTTTTTCTGTGCAGCTTTCTTGTACCCAACTCCACGTCGCATTACGATTTAGGGGTGTTGGTACTTGCCTACTTGCTTGGTTGGCTGGTCAGTATTATTTACTTACACACAAGACATAATCACATAGTATATGTAATTGTATGTATTGTTATCTGATTATATATATTTGATATATTAGCTAGCTAGTATGATGTCAAATTAATTCAAGCTAACAAGATTTTTGACACATTTGTTGTTGTTGATGTCAAACTTGAGCTGACAAGATATGATTACATAGTGTTTGACATGATGGTAGTAAATTTATTGAGTATGATATCAAAATCAAGCTAATAATAATTAAGATGTTCAGTAATCTATTGGATACCAACTAAAGCTAACGAGACACTTAGTACATTTTATTGAGCATAATGCCAAACACACAAGTCATTAAGTCATATCAATATCAATATATTCAACTTAAATTATATTTTATTAATATATGAGATGGACTAATTACCATTCATTTGTATAGATATAATCTAAGATGTTTATTTTATAATACCTAGTTACTTTATTATTCAAATTGAGGATTACTCTTTTTTAGAAAAAAAATTCAAAAGGAAATGATCGGTGTTATGCCGGCCGGTATATATTGTAGGGATTTTTTTTAAAAATATTGAAATTGAAGTAAGGCTATATAAATTGATTCATAAAATTAAATTTAAATGGCTGCATTTTAATTAATCTGAAAAGAAAAGTGTATTATTTATAAATCCAAGAGGGATGAATGAATCCAAGAGTGCAACTAAAACCGCACACTTGCACACAGATACACGTAAGACACAGGTAGAAGCGCCGCAGAGAAAAGTGGCAGTTCATAACGTTGCAGTGACCATTCTGAGGAGAAAGACTCTTTCTTTCTGGGTGTCCCGTCCCGTCCCGTGTCCGACTGTCCGTTCCGTTTCAAACCCCAAGGCCCATTCCCCCTTCTCCAGTCCCATCCCAGTATCCCACTCCCTCCCTCCCTCCCTCCCTAACCGTCCGATCAGGTGACATCCCCACAAACGGACAGTTTCAGTTATTACAAATGGAGAGGTATTCATGTGCGGTTGGCAGGCAGGCAGGCAGGCAGGCAGCGGGGAGAGAGAGGGGAGGAAGAAGGAAATAAAAACCCAAGTGGACCAATGATGACCTGACGCCGCTGACCGTCTGCGTCTCCGTCTGCATCGCTTATTCGCTTGCTTCAAAATCAAAGTCATCATCGTCAATTACACTTACAAATTTACAATTCCATCATCCTATTTCATATTTCATACTCGGATCATATACTAATTTCCTATCACCCTGTCTGTCTGTCCGTCTGTTTCTCTTCTCTTTAAACAACCAACCAAACCAACCAACCATCCCTTCTTCCATTCCATCCCATAATTCCATAATTCCATAATTCCATTCCTCTCCGCGTTCGCCACCTCTGAGCGGGGGGTCCCTCCCATTCGGGCATTCCCCCCTCAGATCATCCATCCAACAACCGCCCAGGGTTTCATTGCCGGCTAAGACCATCTAGAGGGATGGCCGGGCCAGCCGCGGGGGCACCGGATGTCTCGGCCGCAGCCGACGAGAACCGCAGGATGGAGGGATGGCTCTACCTCATCAGATCGAACCGCTTCGGCCTGCAGTACTCCAGGAAGAGGTACTTTCTGCTCGACGGCAATTGCCTCCGCTGCTTCAAAACCGTCCCCAGCTCCAACAAGGAGGTACCTAATTCATCAATCAATTCATTCTTCTTCAATGTGAATATATGGAAATCATCAAATCAATGTGCCGGCATTGCAGGGGATTTATTTGTTGGATAATAATTGAGAAAAGGGAAACTGCAAATTGGAGATGGTTTTGTTTAGGAATTAGGACTACATTTGGGAATTTCAGAGTTTGATTCCTAGGTCTGGTACTTGTACATCTGTTTCGATCACAATGAATTGTTGCTTGGAAAATGATAACTCAAGCTTGTCATTCTTGAAAATTCTATCGCGTCCTTATTAAATTTTCCTATTTATCAGTATTTATTTACTTCCCAGTTCTGCATGATCAATTCCGCAATTCTAATTTCTACTATGAAATTGCGTGAGTATCTTTCCCTTTGTAACATGTTATCATCCAATTTCTATGTTGGAATGCTCTAAATGTTGCGGTAGTTATGTGAGTTGTTGCAATGCATTTTCGTCTCTACTTGTGTATTACTTGTACCGATTCTAGGCACTAGAAAGGTCGTTGGTTATTTGTTATTTGACAATAACATACTTGTATTATTTTTCTTACCAAAAATAGTTTGTAAAGTAGGTATGAACTTTTCCTCTTTTTTCCAAATTATTTTTAGAAACCATTGTGGCATATAATGTACATATCTGGGGAGGTAGCATCCATTTTTCCACAATTTATATCTGGGGTAGTAGCAACTGTCTTTCCACATTTTATGCTTATAAATCAAAACCTTTAAGAAAGTTGTACTCCTTCTATTGGTGCATGTAGCAACAAAAATGTATGTCTTAGTATTTCAATTCTTTCTAAAGATACTTTGGTTGCTAGTTCTTTGGCTCAGTTATTTCAAGAGAAATCCTGATAAGATTCTGATAGCTTGGATGAAAAATTGTACTTTCTGTTTCTTAGGGCAGAGACAGAGGCAGACCTTTAATTAACCCTAGGATATGTATTATCTTAGATGTCTCAATGGTTTCCTTCTACCTTGGCTCTCTGAATTCATGAATCAACGACTTCTAATGGAAGTAAAGCTGGAATTTTTCACTAGGACATTATTGTTTTGTAGCTGTCTTTGATATTTTGAAGATAATTTGGTGTTTGCATTGAATTGAAAAGCATAAAAAATCTTATTGCATTTTTTTAAAAAGCCAACTGTAATCTTTGATTTTAGTTTGACTTGCACCAAGTATGTGTGGTACTCCATGCTCAATATTTTTCTTTTTTCTTTTTAGTTGTTGAGTGCTACAATTATATTATTTTTTTTTATGTTGAAATGGTCAGTTTTATGATATTGTGTTTAGTATTAGAACATGTCTTTCAATCCTAGGCTACTTTTCAAATTCGGGTTCCTCTCTTTTAGAACATTTCTGTTATCTTCTCTATATTAATATTGCTCGAGCTCTTTATAGTAAAGATATAGATACATCCAAAACAAAGTGCAACACTCAGGATTTGGGATTTCCACAAAGGAGCAGACAATAGTCACAAATCATGGCAATAAAAAGTTTCTGGACAAAGTTACCAGCATGAAACTGAAAACTTCCATTGTCTATATATATTTTTCTTAGACTCGGACCTTCCTTTTTTGTATCCTGCATCAGGTTATGAGCATCTTAGGAGTACTCACAGGTTTTTGTCAGCATCATATATTGCATGTACCAGTACCTACCTCGACTGCTCAGTTCTGACCAAATTCTTTATTATAATGGCTTCCTCAAATGTTATTCGAAGTTAATTGCGCATCCTTTTTAAAATTTTTCAGGATCCAGTGAGAAGTGCTCTTTTAGATTCCTGCATACGTGTCACAGATAATGGCAGAGAGAGTGTGCATAGAAGTGTAAACCTTCCCCCCTGCTGTCAACTAGTGACAAACTATGTATTTTTTTTTTATTTTGGCACCTGATTATGTTTGTGTTCACAAAATTTTCAGGTTTTTTACATTTTTACACTGTATAATGCTGCTAACCACAATGATCAATTAAAGGTACACACATCATTGATTATTTGAAGCTATTAAAGAATCTAAAATCAGAATTAATGTACATATGTAGATAAAGCTTTTATCATTTTACAGTTGGGAGCTAGAAGCTCAGAAGAGGCAGCGAGGTGGATTCGATCCCTGATGGAAGCAGCCTTAAAGGTATGATTCTTATATTGTCTGTGTCTCAGTCAACAGGGATGAATCAGAAACATATATGATAAACCAAGTAAGCTTATAATTGAGTACCTACCCCGTGCTGGAGGCATATATTGTCTTGGGGGGTCAGTTGACGCCCTCTCAATTTCTCTTTTTTCCAATATATACCTTAAAAATTTTGAAAAATATGCTGTAGATTTAATATAACTGTGATAATATGCCCTTCCCCTGAAAACTGCAACATCATGCCCTGACATGATATATGATCGAACAAAAAGTTGGTGTACTTTTTGTTACAGTGAGTCTAAAGGAGAGACTTTGTAATCCTTCATTCCTACAACAACAACAACAACAATAACAACCAAGCCTTTAGTCCGAAACAAGTTGGGGTAGGCCAGAAATGAAACCAAGTAGGATCACATGAATCAAATGATGATGGCGGTGGTAAAAATGATGATGATCTTGAAAATAATAGTATTCCGATAGTATTATTTTCAAGATCATCATCATTTTTACCACCGCCATCATCATTTGCTTCATGTGGTCCTACTTGGTTTCATTTCTAGCCTACCCCAACTTGTTTGATAGCCATTTATTGCAGTTTGCTAAAATAGATAGTTTTCAGCATACCTAAATTTGTAGTTGTTATTTTGTTTAATATGTTCTCATTGTAGGGGTGCCCTGTCAAGGATGAAAAGGCAGTACCTTGTCTCAAGAGAAGGTGGCAACCTTTTAGGTCTTTATATTTCTCTTTAGTGCCTGATTTGATCAATTATATAACAGTTTTCAGACTTGAAGATGAAATTCAGAATGCCGTAAGCATTCTTTTTGTGCCGATATAAGTGATTAAATCTTGCTTTCTTATAACAGGCTGAGCCGCGGTCGGAGCCGCATGCACTCTATTGGTATTCTTTTTCATCAATAATTGAGTTTTTAAATATTTTCTTCGATAGCTGTATGTAACTTGGCTCATAAATTGACTGATACATTTGATTCTAGATTGGACAATGTTTTCATCTGTCCATGCTGACCCCATGCAATCTGATGTTATAGCACCATCTTCTTGGACAATTTTTGGTTGCAAAAATGGTACTTCCTTTTGCCAATTCTTTTAGATTCTATTTAAGATAAGACACTTCTTTTAGATATAAATGGACTGCTTTTTGATGTTCCATCTGACTACGTATGTTCGTTTCTCATCCACAGGTCTACGGCTATTTAAAGAGGCAAAAGATGGTGATTTTCATGAAAAGGTACACTTCATAGTTGTGACGAGCTTAACAATATGATATTCTTTTTAATTAATTATGCGCATATGTTTTAATTAAATATGTGATTTTTGTTAGTATTGGGATGACCACCCTGCCATAATGGCTGTGGGAGTGGTGGATGCAAATTCCGAGGCAGTATTTCAAGCCCTCATGTCCCTTGGCCAATCCCGTTCTGAGTAATTTACCTATGTATTCTATGAATTTTATTTTTGTTATATACTTTATTTTGATGTAAATTAAACAAGTACCATGCAATTTGTTTTTTCTCATCTTATTTGTAGGTGGGATTTTTGCTTGCAAGAAGGAAAAGTTGTGGAGCACTTAGATGGTCATACTGACATTATTCACAAAAAACTCAGAAGCGATTGGTTGCCATGGTAAGATTGCCTTAGAGCAAGTCCAAAATCCAACACACTTTAAGTTCACAACTTGAACTCCTTTTTACCTAAATTGTTACTATATGTGTACAAATTTAAATGTCCAGGGGAATGAAGAGAAGAGATCTTTTGTTGCGGCGTTATTGGAGAAGAGAAGATGATGGAACTTATGGTATTATCACTTTTAAAAGAATAAAGATAACGAGTTGAATTGCTGTTAATTCTTAAACAATTCATATGGTGATACAATTTTTATATTTTCTTTGTTGCTTTTGTTGAGCAGTGATTCTTTACCATTCTGTGTTCCATCAGAAGTGTGAACAAGAAAAAGGCTATATTCGCGCCTGCCTTAAAAGTAATGTATGCTTTCAAATTTAAAATTCGTTAAGCTATAAATGAGTATTTTAATCCAAAATGAAATTAATTTTATGGAATAATTTTCATTTGAAACTTTATTTTAGGTGGCGGGTACGTTATATCTCCAGTTAATCAAGGGAAACAGTCCGTTGTGAAACACATGTTAGCAATAGATTGGAAATTTTGGAAATCATACCTCCTACCCTCATCGGCAAAGTATATTACCCTCCGGATGCTCGGTCGAGTTGCCGGTACATATTATGTTTCTTCAATTTTTTTTTTTTTTTTTAGGAAATTGTCAGACCAAGAACATGAAAACCAAAATCATCTTTAGCAAAGTGAAGTTTCTTCTTCATCCGTTTGATGAAAAAAAATATTAATGTATGTGTAAAATTGATTGGTTATAAGTAGTTATAACCAAAAGCTGCTAAAAAGCGGGTATAGTACAAGGTTGGGAAATAACCATTTCCGTTTCTTATACTTTGTTTCATGACAAACCACAGCTTTGCGGGAGTTCTTCAGAGCCAAACTGGGAGGATATTCAGAGACTGAGTTCTCATCAGGGGAGCTGACGAGGGACATTGGGCTGATGCAGAGCCAGATAAAACTTGAGGTGAACGCCCAGTTATCTCCCATAAAGACGGAAAATGATGATACTGTGCCAGAAACTGATGAGAACTTGCTGAACAAGCATTCTAGCAGCACAGGGTCCATTTTGCAATTGAATGATGCCGCTGACGAATTCTTTGATGTACCTGACGAAGCTGAATATGAATTAGATGAGGCCCCCTGGTCTTCTGCAGACAGTGTTGCATCTTCGGTTGGTGTTTCATTCCATCTCTATGTCACTTTTTGCATATTGTCTGTTGGGTTAAGCTTTGGACCATAGCCAGTACTGGTATGGACTTAGGATGTCCGTACAGGATTTTGATTGTAGCAATTGTACATGAATTTCTAATTTTCTGCTCCATTGTCTTACTACAGTAATTACTGTTTCTTTTTTCTCCTTTCTTTCTTGTCGCATTTATAGTTCTATATAGTGACTACATAAGAACTCAATTTATTTTATTACTTGAGCATAGGAAAATGTTAAATTGGCTCCTATGAAAAATATCCAAGGCTTTTCCATCCTGTACAATGAAATTTTGTGTCAGAAAAGTACAATAGGTGTTTGCACTTATTGCTTCGCAACCTTGAACCTTTCATGGTTCTAGCCATGCATTTCATATATATTTTTGGTAAATCAAACCAATTCAGTGTTTAAATTTTATTAGCTTTCTTTGATTATGCAGGAACGTCCTGCAAGACTATCTACTGCTGCTGTTCTTGTGAAGCGGCTTCACGACCTTACAGGTATGTGACTTAGCTATGTATTCCATATTATTATTATTATTATTATTAATTTTCCACCTGTGTTTGAAACTTTGAATGAAAGCAAAGTTCAATGTTGATTTTACAATTGTCTTTTTTGTATAACCTCCCTGTAGTTCAAAAAAAGGGCTACATGGATTTGCAAGGAACAGCACCAGAGGACGTGTTGCCTTGTTTCTATGGTGCTACCTTACCAAAAGATCCAACTTGTACAGCATTGTCGACCTGGGCCATGGCTGAACCATCTACGTTTCTAATCCGTGGTGAATCTTATTTACATGACAGTCACAAGGTAATGAAAATTAATCATTCTTTTTGTGTAACTTCTCTATTGGGATACTGAAGCTGATCATATCTGGTTTGTTTTAACAGATCAAAGCAAATAATACGTTGATGCAAATGGTTGGGGCTGACTGGATTAAGTCTGATAAACGGGAAGACGATTTAGCTGGACGTCCAGGCGGCATTGTTCATGTATGGTTTACATAATAAATAGAATTGATTCCTTACTAAAGACTAACACAATATGCATCTTTGTTGTGCTGAAAATCTATATTTGATGTGCAGAAACATGCAGCACAGGGTGGCAGCGAGTTTTTCTTTATTGTGAATATACAGGTACTTTTTTATCTTTTGATCTCCAACTTTATGCATGGAAATGTTAAATGGTACTAATAGAATAGGGTTTTTTTTTTTTCCCTATCATAGGTGCCAGGTACAACGACATATAGCCTTGCATTATACTACATGATGACGACTCCATTAGAGAAGGTCCCACTTTTGGAAAAATTCGTCAAAGGTGATGATGCCTTCAGAAATTCACGGTTCAAACTCATTCCTTATATCTCCAAGGTAAGTATAGCTGCATTTTGGCCTTTTTTCATTTACTAATGGTGCTCTTCCCAGCATTTTCTATTCATTGAGAAACCCATTTAATATGTCTATCAGTCTTAAGCATTATGGTTACTAGTGGTTGGTTGATACATAGCTAAACATATTGTATATTTTAAAGATGAGGAGGGATCCCTTGACAATGGTAACTTTGACAATCTTAACAATGCAACATTTTAAAAATTCATAAAAATTCATAAAAATCTTAAAATTGAAAAAAGACTTATGGATGCATTAGTTAACTTGTAGATCGATAGTATTCCAAATTTCAACCAATTTGAACATCGTTTGATGGCTTATCAAAATTTTGTGTATTTTTTAACGGTTGTAATTTAACGGATCTTTGAAAGGCTATCAAATATAACTTAAATTGAATCGGAAATATAATCAATCTACAAGTCAAGAAATAATTCCATGAACTTTTTTCTATTTTTGAGAATTGATATGATTTTTTACAAATTTTTGAAATATCAAATTGTCAAGATTGTCAAGTTAAGGATTGTCAATGGATCCCTCCTCTTTAAAGATTTGACTTGCATAGGTAAATAATCAAATGTTGTGTTGGTTTTGTAGGGTTCATGGATAGTGAAGCAGAGTGTTGGCAAGAAGGCATGTTTGGTGGGTCAGGCACTCGAAATAAATTATTTCCGTGGATCAAATTACTTGGAGGTTGGTAGTAACTTTCTTATCTTTTTAATGTATAATTATATCATGAAGTTATCTGTTGCTAATTTTTTTTTTTTTTTATATAAACATTCAGCTTGGTGTTGATGTTGGTTCCTCGACTGTGGCTAGAGGTGTGGTCAGTCTTGTACTAGGTTACTTGAACAACCTTGTCATTGAAATGGCATTCTTAGTTCAGGTAGGGACATTTTTGGGAAGAAATTGCTACCAAATTAGAAAGCTTGGTAAAATCTTGGCTAACTGTATCATCAACTGCAGGGTAATACGGAAGAAGAGCTTCCAGAGGTCCTTCTCGGCACATGCAGGCTAAACCACCTAGATGCCTCCAAGTCAATTCCGGTTGACAGTCTTGTATCATCCAAAACGCTTCTCAATTAATAGGTGGTGACCATTTAACCATCCGTTAACTCCATATATCTGTTCACCATCCACCAAGGGAAGGTGAAACCGTTGTATATTCCGTTCCTGTTGTGCATTTCGATCTATCGGATAAACCGTGTCATATTCTTTTTACCATTTTTCAAGGAAAAAAAAAAAAAACTAATTCGAATTGGGACTCTTTCTTCTTCCTGTTTTGTGTTCTCTGTGCATTTTCTATATTTGACATAATATAATACCTAACACTAACAGTGTAGTGTCTAATGGCAAGTCTTAAACAACATTCCCACCCCACCCCAACAAATTGCTGTGTTAGTTAGGGGTCTTGTATTGTATGGTAAACAGGATATTCGGAGCAATGAGTTAAACAAGATCAGAACATTCCAAGCCCCTTGTTGAATATAATGACCACATAAAGTTTAGTCAATATGACTGCTATTTTTAGAAATTTTCTTTTCTTTATTTTTGTTTTATCCCTAAAGTAGTCCATAAAAAAAAAGGTAAAAAAATAAAGCATTGGAAAGAGTTCTTTATGCCAAGTCTTGACCATGCAACCTATTAAGGGTTTGTTGTTGCTAATTTGCTATGTTTCCCTCGGGCTGTTTAACATTACATGTGTGATTCGTGTTAAAATTAAGTTGGCACTAGTTTGTTAGAATCTTGGAGTGATGAACCAGCAGTTATTTGGGATCGTGCACTCTAATTAAATGTCTCATATTCTTGCCATTCTTTTACCAGTATTAAAACAGGCTTATGGGATTAGATCGTTAGCTACTGGGCTCACCTAGGCCCACTAAACCCATATCTGCATAACCTAGACAACACAGCAGTGAACAGTACCATGTTCAAACTTCAGACAGTAGTAACAAGTTGAAACAAATACACATTGAACACAGTACTGCTGAGATATCAATAATTTAGACAAAAAAGAAGACCATATTCGGATCCAACATATACACGTTAAAACAGTGGTACCAACTCCCACGTTTTGGTACCAGCACAACACCGTAGAGTGTGTCGACTTTGTGTTGTTATGGTTCCATACTTCCATTCCTTGAGTTCTAGCCCAGCATCTGCATGATGCCAAACTGCAATCAGCTGCTGTGGTACTGTACTAGTCAGATTTGAAGCATTACATTTCCATCTTTTTCAAACAAAATTGGAGATGATCCAATGAGCTAGACACCATTCAAATTCTTTGCCTTCGTTATGTACAAGCGAAATATAACCAACAGAAAAAAAAATAAAATTCATACTGGCATATACAATGCAGATAATGTGCAAATTAATCAGGTGAAAAATTACAAAACAGCTGTGTACTAGATAAACAAACCATGAACCATCCATCCGCTACAGAAATCAGACCCAATTACCCAACAAACAAACTGACAGGAAAACGGACAGTTCCATTTCAAACAAACAAAAGTAGAGAATTGTTATTGTTATTTGTTACACAGGCAGGAGCTTCTACTGGCAAGGGACATGGCGGGTCAGTGGTGTGAAACATAATGCCAAACAAACATGGTGTCGATTAAAGTGGGACTGACAGTGATGTTCCCAAACCGGACAAATTTAGTTGCCCTGCGTTTCATTTCATCTGTCATGCTTCTTTCTTACGATAGCATATTTTTATACTCACTCACTCAATTATGTTAACGAGTTATTAATCCACCTTTTTGCCCCTTTTTCATATTTGCTCTGTAGTCAAAATCATTACTACAACTAAGAGAAAAAAAAAAAAAAAAAAACCAAGTAGTTCTTCCTGCAGAGTCCAACACACTATCTAACTTATTGGAGAGTTAAACTGTTTGATTTGAATCTGGCTAAAAGAACAAAAAGGTGGATCATATTGAGATTATTTCCATATATATGAAATATCATTGTTAGAGTGTCAAAATAACCATTGGCAAGTCATTTGTCACCTTTTTTGAAATTTGATAGTTTGGACAATAATTGGGTGTCTCATGTATAACTTAAATATTGGTTAACACTTAACAGTCTCGTAGAGAAAGTATTTTTGCATTTCATGTTACATTATATTATATGAGTGAGCGTGTTTATATATATTTAACATGTATGTTATTAAGATATAATATAAGAATAAAAATATATTTTTGAGACGAAGTGCAGACGCTTCAATAAATTATCTTATTAAAATCTTATATAATACAAGAATTTCTAAATTATGGTTCTTAATTCTTTTCAGAATTTTCTTATACGACTTTGAAATTAATAACAATGAGATATTTACACAACAAAGTTTGTCACTTTTAGAAAAAAAAAATAATAATAATTTCAAGTTGAGGATCACAAACTCGCCACCTCTTATCATCCTGTTATCGTAATATATAATTATCACAGAATCACCTACTTAGGATGCAAATTACAATAGTAATGATATAGTTCCAGTTATTATTAATTAGTAAAAGGGATACAAGTATCACTTACTTGCTAATTTTTATAATTAAAAAGGGAATTAAAGTTTATCATAGTCATAATCATAAACTCACCACCTCTTATATATATCATCCTGTTCTCGTAATAATTATTGAAGAATCACCTACTTGTAGGATTCAAATTACAACAGTAATGATAGTAGGAGTACTAATTAGTGGAAAACTGGAAATTAATAAAAAAGGGGTATGGTATGCATATATGGTGCATTTATAATTTTGTCACTTTCTCTCCGTAGGTTTCTTTTTAACTAATCATGAACTACAAAAGGGTGTCAATCATGTGCGTTAGTTAAATGTTCATCATCATAACAACGGAAGAATTAATGTAGAGATTTGTTTGAAGGAAATACCGTTTTAGCTAGAGCTAGAGAGAAAAGTGTAGAGATTTCTTTCCTTAGCTAATATAGCTAGCCTGGTCCAATGCATGCTTACGAGCTAGCCTAAACATATAGTACAGTAAATCAACCAAAAATAAGTACATAAATTGAGCGAGTTGGAAGTTCAAGCAGACGTTTTAAAAATTAAAATTATCCTCTTCGTTTCCAAATGTAACTATCCATTTTATCTAATTTTGATTTTTCATTAAAAACAATTGGTAGGATTTTATAATCACCTCCAAAAAAAAAAAAAAAAAATCGTTACATGTAGAAACATGCTATATACATATTTAATTATTTAGATGTAAAAAAAAAACAGTTGCAATGCAAAATCAGGTGCATATATTTTGACTTGACAAGTCGAAGACGTCGATATACATTTGTCAATGGTCGTCTGACTATTGATCATCTTCATACGTCAAGCAAAATATTTTTATTTTTTACAGATGCTCTCAGCTCTCTCTCTCTATATATATATGCATGAATACAATAATCAATTGATATGGTCCACTGGGGGAAATAAATAAATAAACCGAACATGCTATGCTAATGGTAATGGTAATGGTAATGGTACGAAAAAAAGGCAATCCTTCAACTCCAAGTCAAGTGGCACGGGTGGCACGGGTGGCACGAGTGAGACGGGTGGCACGGTTGCACGGGTTAAGAGAGCCATGCGGGCATGGCAGGGTGTATGGATAATTGATTAATTGAGCAGAGCATAGCATGCAAATTCAAAGTACCCGAAGCTTAGCTTGTCATGCAATCAAAGTTAAGGCCTACTCCACTCCACTCCACTCTATATATGTACATATTATTATATCATCCATATGAAAAAAGAAAGGAAGGAAATGCTATTGCTGCGACAGACAGACTGAGAGACTTTGAGAGACTGAGCCAGTGACAGTGAGAGACAGGACCAAGTGTGCTCTGCAATCAAAGTCCAAAATTTGCACAGTTTGTCTCCTCTCCTCTCCCCTGCTTCCTGCTTCCTACCCATACCAATATTACCATATGATATGCCATCACAAATTGGCTGAGGTACTGAGGCACTGAGGCTCCCTCCTCTCCTCCCTGATTGCAATATTGCATCTTTCCTCAAAAAAAAAAAAAAAACAATATTGCATCTATCTATCCTATCCTATTTACTGCTTGCCTACTTTCATTTTGACTTCAAAACAATAGTTAATTTGTTACGGTGTATATTTGCTTTTGTAATTATATATATGTTGAGGAAGATATATAATTTAACTTAGTAACTGACTGTATAAGTAAATATTTTTATTTTCCTTTAGTTGAAAATGTCTATTATTACTTTAATATGTTTTAATAGTTTTGATTGATGCATGGCAATTGAATTAAGAATGGATTCAAATAAATTTAAACAAATACATACAACATTAATAATGATTTTATTTTCTTTTCTTTTATTGAGTAGCTTTTTAATTAAATAATATATCATAAAAAAAACTAAAATTTCACTAGAATCGTATTATTTTCAATTTGAATGTCCAAACTGTTTTTAAGTATATGTAGGTGCTGTGGATATCATAGGTAAAGAGTCTAAAGACTAAAGAGTAAGATCCAATTTACATAGGCAGTTGAGATATTTTTTGGAGACCTTTCATAGTTTATTTATCATCATAAATATGTATGATAGGGAGAACATACATCTTCCAAAATCTCCCCTCTTCTCCGGTTTAAATTAAAAACTTTAAAATTATTCAGTATAAAGAGTTTTTATTAGTAAAAATAATAGTAAGGTGGCATCATATCATATTCTGAATTAATTTCTGCAACCAGATTCTGCAGCTAGCATTATTATGGCATCAAAATTGGATTTCCTGACTTCCTATGTGAGAGTGAGAGGAAATTAATTAGACCAACCTGTCGATCAATCGAGCTAAGACTCTGGGCGTGTTCGGTTGTCATGGGAATATGTGGGATGGGATTTTATAGATTCGGGAACTCACTTCTTAAAATCTGGGAACCTATATTCACGAGGTTGAAAACGGGAATGTGTGAATAGCCGTTCGGATGCACCATGGGAACTACTATGGGAATTAATAATATTATTACAATTGTTATAATAATAAATTTATTATTATTAATATTATTATCGTTGTTATAATTGTAAATTTATTATTATTATCATTATCATAAATATAATTATTATTGTTATTATTATTAATACTATTATTATTATTATTATTGATTTATTGTGTGTGGTGACAATAATAATATAAACTATAGTTGGATTTGGAAGTTTTCATTAAATTTTGATAATATGGAATGAATCATAAGAGCAACAAATGTTGACGGGAAGAAAATAATTGAGTCTCGTTGAATTAGTTTTTTCTCATCAATTTGTATAGAGATGGAAAGTAAAATGGATATAAAATCCTTTCCCACACTCATGCAACTTGACATCCTAACATGTTATGGGAATATTTATCCACCAAATAAAAAATCCCATCTCTACCCATGATTCCCACTCCATCCGAAGAGGGCCTAAGGGTGTATTTGTTAACACATAATAATGACGTTATTTCAATATACTTTTGAGCTACTCTTTTGCTCAATCAAATTCTTCTACAACTTTGGTCCGATTTAATTGTTCAAAATGTTTTCGACTGACTAATTGAACTATACAGTCAATAACCTAATCGAATCAATAACAAAACACACCATTCCAAAAATCAAAAACAACTTTATTGCTCTACACATATTTTCCATAATTAATAATGATATAAAAATAACTGAAAATAACTAGTTGATCTATCTAAAGCACAAATATTTCTGTGAAAGTGTATTTGTAAGTTTAAAAGGACGACGACGTCAGCATGAGCTTGCTCAGGTCAGGGGCTTTTGTGGAAATTAAAAAAAAAGAAAGGTCACGGTGCCATACGCAAAGGCAAAGCACTAATAAGTAATAATAATAAACTAAAATTTCAGCACCTTATCATTGGGATTGATTACGTTACAGGAAGGTTAGTATTAAAAAAATTAGAGAATGTTTTGGTTCCCTAATCCCTACTAACTAAACTTATAAATATTACTTGGCAAACCCCCATAAAGCAACACAAAGTCACACAATAACCCACCAATTTTTTATAACCATCCCCATGACATGATGAAAGGCTGAGATTTAGTAAATGTATGATTTAATGTAATGGTGCTATTATGGAGGTGATTAAGGGAAGGGCTTAAGAAATGTGATAGTGAGACATGCTTGCACTTTTGGTTAGTTCCTTGTAGTACTAGTGCTAACAAGGCCTTGCAATTGTATATAGAGAGAGAATGTACCTTTCGGCCTGTAGCCCCTCTGTCTTTTCCAATTGTTTTTTTTTCTCATGCATAGCCCCTTGTACTGTAGAATAATAGCCTCTCTTGGACTAGGACTAGGACTAGGACTGCAGCAGCCACATTCATTTATTTATTTTTGTTTTTGCTTGCAATCAGAGCCATTTATTGAGGGGAGTCCTTCATTTTCAATTTTTAATCCATTCATTCTCAATGATTTGTAGACTTGTAGTTCATATATTATAATTTGAATTTCTTATGCTAAATTAACACTTTAGTCTTCTCATACTTTCATGAAATTGATTTTTTTCTTCATAACTATAACTTTGTTTAATCTTACTAGTAAATAGTCCACGCCTTGCTTTATGCTGAAATTGTTATTTCTTATAATAAACTTTTAAAATAATATGTAATGGGCTTTAAATTGAGATAATTTATATGAGCTTTTAATTTTAATGGGCTGAAAACGTCAACGGGCATTAACGTATATCAACGGTTCTGAACTATCCAAGAAAATAATCAACGACTCAGGTTTCTTATTTGGGGAAGATAGTTCTTTTATGTTACTTTTTTCAATATGCTTTTATATATAGTAAGGATTAATTTGCTGGTGATATAATAATCATCTGAAGTTTACACGAATGAACCTAAAGCACAGAGGTAATAAAATTAAAGGCAAAGTGAGCATATTTTTTAATTGCTACAGTATTAGTCAATAGTCATGCATGATTAAATGCATATATCACATTTATTTATGCATTGAATATACTTATTATTTATTTTGGATTGCTTACCGCACGAATCAATTGATTGCTGCAAATTTCAACTTATGAGAAAATTTGATGTAGACAGACCGACTTATAAGAAAATTTGATGCAAATAGACGGCGGCTGACCTTGACACTCCGTGGCCCTCCCACGAACGCGCAGAAATCAGACTGATATGCTGTGATATTTCGACCATAACTTTTTTAATACAAACCTAAATGAGGTGATTCAAAATTCTATAGAAAGATAGAGAAATTAGTTACAACTTTTATGTTTTGGGTTTTCTCATAATCGGAAGGCATCCTAGTCCAAATCGTTCAAGTCAATCAATTGTGTTTAGTATTTTGAGAAGTCAAAATATAGTTAATGTTTATTTGGTATGGGCTGAGTTTTTCTTACTATGTCGGCCAATTTTTATATATAAAAAATAAAAAATCTTATTTTTAATATTTGAAAATAAAACAACTTATTTTGAAAAATAGTAAATCCGGGTTCCTAGAACCCAGCCTTACTGTTGGTAGGCCGATTTCTGGGAAAACGGCCTACTTTTATGAGGCTGTTTTCCCAGAAACCAGCCTACTGTTGGCAGGCCGGGTTCCCAGAAACCGGCCTACTTTTATGAGGCCGTTTTCCTAGAAACCGGCCTACTGTTGGCAGGCCGGTTCCTAGGAACCCGGCCTACCAATTTTTTTTTTTTTTTTGATATTTTTTCAGATAGATCTCGTTGTTAGCTTTCCGTAGCCGCGAAGTTTGCTCCGATCGGAGTTTCCTATCAAAAGTTATGCCCGTTTGAATGTTGAGTGCCCGAAATATAGGATAAGATTCTGTGTAAAATTCAGAACGGAATTCAGAAATGTTTCCAATGAATAATATTATAAATAAATATTAAGTATCACAAATAATATTAGAAAAAAGATATAAATAAATAATTTAAATTTTGAAATGAGCAAAAAGTTATAGGATTTTTTAAAAATTTATTGTGTAAATAACAGTCATGTATTAAATTTTATACTGAATTTTATACTGTCATATCTTAAATTTTGGGTACTCAACATTCAAACGGCCATAATTATCATACAATAAATTTAAATTATTTATTTATATCTTTTTTCTAATATTATTTGTGATACTTAATATTTATTTATAATGTTATTCATTGGAAACATTTCTGAATTCCGTTCTGAATTTTACATAGAATCTTATCCTATACTTCGGGCACTCAACATTCAAACGGGCATAACTTTTGATAGGAAACTCCGATCGAAGCAAACTTCGCGGCTACGGAAAGCTAACAACGAGATCTATCTGAAACAAATATCAAAAAAATAATAATTTTTTTTGGTAGACCGGCCTGCCAACAGTAGGCCGGTTTCTGAGAAAACGGCCTCATAAAAGTAGGCCGGTTTCTGGGAATCCGGCCTGCCAACAGTAGGCCGGTTTCTAGGAAAACGGCCTCATAAAAGTAGGCCGTTTTTCTAGAAACCGGCCTACCAATAGTAAGGCCGGGTTCTAGGAACTCAGATTTACTATTTTTCAAAATAAGTTGTTTTATTTTCGAAAATTAAAAATAAGATTTTTTTATTTTTTATATATAAAAATTGTCCTACTATTTCAATACTTTTAGATTGTTTTATCTTTTTAGGGTTTTCTTTCTTTCTATGTAAGTAGTGGACATGCCTTTTGACAGACAACAGTTGTTTTTGTATCAGTTATCCAGAAAAACGAGATTCTGTGTGAATTCTCAAAAAAATCTCTCTTTTCTCGCACTCTTCCATGACTTTCTCTAACGTTTCGTGTATCAATTGGTATCAGAGCAACCAGGTTGATGGCGGATGCGAACCGTGGTCGTGGTAGAGGTCAAGACTGAGGTCGGGGTCGTGGAGTCGATCCTAAAGATGAAGGACTGCCTAACCGCCATTGAGACCAACGGGATCTAGATATTGCAATAATGCGAAGATAGATTCGAGAGTTAGAGCGCCAACTCGCAAAGGCAATAACATGCTCTACTTATGATGAAGAGAACATCTTCTTCCACGACATCAACCCTTTGATGTCTTGTGTCGAAGAGGCTCGTCACCAATACCATACCCAAAGGAGTATTCATCTCCGATAGGCCATTGACTCTACGGTGACTATTCCAATGGAATAACACCAACAACAACCGATTGGGTTTGTTAATATTCTCCGGTTGATGAAAGTGAAGGTATAAATTTTGATTCTCCACCAATTTTTGATGACTATCCTGAAGAAAATGAGAATGGAAAAAATCTTTGTTAGCGAGTCCCAAACAGAAATTAAACCCTTTGAAAATTGTCCAACCTTTGGCAAAGACCTTGTTTATGATGTAGCGCTGTCCAAAAACTCCCCGTCGATTTTTACAAGTATCACAAGCTTGGAGACGCATTTCATGTCAACAAAAGAAGTTTCTAAAGAGTTGAAAGATGAGAATCCCGTTGAGATCAAAATTTCAAAATATGGTTGCAAAGATTCTTTCCACAAACCGAGAAAAGAACCAACAAGTAAACTACAAGTTTCAAGAGTTTGTTTGATCCAACCTTGGCGGAAGTAATTTTTTTTGTTGATATGTTAAGGAGAATGATGAAAGAAAAAGTTATTTATTTCATGAGCAACATTGGACCTCTTCATAATGTTTTGGTGTTTGCTCTCATATTGTATAACTTACAAGAAGTCTACAAAGACAAAAAGAAGTTGATCTGAACTCGAGGACGAGTTCTTTTCTTAAAGGGGGAGAATGATGCAGACAGATGGCGGTCTGCCCTTGACACTCTGTGGCCCTCCCACGAACGCGCAAAAATCAGAGACAAGACCGGCGGACTGCCCTCTGAGCCCGGTCCGCCCTCGCTGTGATCCAAAGACAGAGACGAATCCGGCGGTTCGCCCTCAAACTGGTCAGACTGATATGCTGTGGTATTTCGACTATAGCTTTCTCAATACAGGCCCAAATGGGGTGATTCAAAATTCTGTAGAAAGATGGAGAAATGAGCTACAACTTTTATGTTTTGGGTTTTCTCAGAATCGGAAGGCATCCTAGTCCAAATCGTTTAAGTCAATCAATTGTGTTTAGTATTTTGAGGAATCAAAAGATAGTTAATGTTTATTTGGTATGGGCTGGACTTTTCTTATTGTTTCAATACTTTTAGATTGTTTTATCTTTTTAGGGTTTTTTTCTTTCTATTTAAGTAGCGATCATGTCTTTTGACATACAACAGTTATTTTTGTATCAGTTATCCAGAAAAACGAGATTATGTGTGAATTCTAAAAAAAAATATCTCTTTCCTTGTACTCTTCCATTACTTTCTCAACCGTTTCGTCCTTCAAAATTTGCGTGACATATATTGGAGAAAATAAGAATTAAAATATAATTTCAATTGGAAACTTTAGAATTGTTAAATCATTTTATTTTATCAAAAATAAAAAGGCATTTGCAGCTGTGATTGAAATGACCTTGGCTACAAATTCTCGTACTTAAAAATAAAAACCTCAAGTGAGGGTGTGAACGAAAACTTCTGATTATCTGATATCATTGACAGATTATTATAATATAAAAATTAAAATAGGCCTGGTTGGTGATGTTCGCCGAAGCAGGAAAGAACATAAATAAAACTATGCTTCCTCAAATTCCAAACACTAAAGAAAGGCTTATCAGAAGAGATTAAAGACTAAATAAAAAAGTTGAATGAAGCCGTACATCTACTTAAATATTTGGCCCACAAATACAATTCATATTCTCTTGCACGATTCGATTCGGGACTCCCGTATAATTGAATTAAAATTCATGCAAGCAGAGCAGAGCAGAGCAGAGCAGAATTGGAACCCACGTGCCTCTGCTATTTACTTTTCTGGCGTGCTATTGCTAACTAGAATATTCACGATTAACAAGTAACAACCACCCAAACATCGTAATTTAATTTAAGAGACACACACACACACATATATATATGCCTCACTTTAAATTTTAAAGTTCTCAAATTTCTTTATTTAAAATTTGACCTTTAGTGAGAGACTTGTATATGATTTGTATTAAATAAATTAACCGCTTCAATACATATATACAATGTGTATACTATACAGTTATATACACTACTTTACCCGACATAATTTCTGACTTCAGTCACGGTTATTTTTATTTTTTTCTTTCCCATGACGGATCGTGGTAATTATATTAGTAAATATTTTCACTTGTGCAGACAAGGATGGACTATGGAAATAATTTAGAACCGCGAGATATTTATTTAAAAAATTATGGGATAAAAACTCAGTAAATTTAATTGTTATGTTCTGATATGTCATATGTGTCGGCTTTGTGAGAATTGGTGGAAATTTTTATCCAAGTGATTAGGGACAATATTCTTTTAAAATGATACTTGGGAATTATTTTTCAAATGACGCAGAAAATTATCAATCAAAATATTATTTGGAATATATTTTCCATTACTCAAATATTTATATTTGATGCATCCACTTGTGAAAAGACAAAACTTGCCAAGTAACTGAGGCAAACTGTGCTAGCTCTTTCGTATTCTTACAAAAATGAAGTCGTCCAAATTTGACACAAATGTGAATCATGTGATTGTGTTAATGCACAGATTAACAAAGATATTATCCCACCCAGCAATTAATCAAAATAATAATTTGTTTGCAGTTCTAAACTTCACTAGAAAAATAATATATTATTGGGTAAATTTCCTGGGAGGTCACCGAATTTTATCTCAAAATCTATAATTGGTCACTGAACTTTCATTTATCTATTTTTAGTCACTGAACTTAAATGTTTATCCAAATTTGGTCACTCCGTCAGTTTTTCCATCCAATTTAACGAATTATTAATATGACCCTAATTTTAAACTTTGGAAATCAATTTTTTACATAAAAGTATATAACATCTGATCATGTAAGACCAATTAAAATATTTTTATTTAATTTCTTTCATAAATTTATTTTATTCCATAATCATTATTTTTATTTATTTTTTCATATAGGGTGTACAATTTATAACATGTCTAAAAATTTGAAAGTTTTGAATTGTCATAAAGAAAATAAATAAATAATTTTTTTCTTTATATTTTTATATTTTTGACATGAAAAAATATATGTCCAAATCATAAAACTGATGTCATGTCAACTATTCCGTTAAGTTGGATGGAAAAACTAACGGAGTGACTAAATTTGGATAAATATAATATCAAAGTTTACTGACAAAAAATGGATAAACAGAAGTTTAGTAACCAATTATCGATTTAAGGTAAAGTTCAATGACCTTCCAAAAATTTACCCTATATTATTTGAAAATAGCAATTTAAAATTTACCTCCAGTAGGAGTAGGACAATTTTGTATACACTATAGCTGGCCAGTACAACTACATCATCACTATCATGTCTCAACACAGTCAACACAGAAATACGGTCGCTCTGTTTGTTGTATTATGGAAGTACAGAAAAAATGTTGAAAATAAAATAAAAAGGGTACATTACATTACATAAATATAATTATATAAATTCATAAATTCGTTGGTGAAGGAATTAAATATTGCTTTCTGGTCCGACATGGGGTCATAACTGATAACAAGCATATGAATTCAAGTCATTAAATAAGGAGAGGGGGAGAGGAGAGGAGAGGAGTAGAGTAATTTATTATTGTATTGTACACCCACCTACTAAAATTCTAAAAAGAGGAGGCACGTAACACATTGACATTGAGGCCTTGGCCTTGCTTATACTTTACTACTGCTACTTGGTGAGTGGTGACTGACTGACTGTGGCAAAAAAAGAAAAGAAAAGAAAAGAAACCGCCAAGCTCTGAAGCTATAGGAGGAGCAAGGAGAGCCCATGCGACCATGATCCATGCCAATATCAATCTGAATCTGTGTTGTTCCTTGAATGAAAAGGCTCCTTAATTTCCCTTTGTCTTGGGGATACTAAACAAAACTAGTGCACATTTGGTGGTGGTATGTGATTATTACTCAATCAATGGGCGTGCTATTATTGTAGCGAGTTATTAAGTTGTGCTCTCAAAATATTTACCTGTACGAATGGATGAATGAATATTTAAGGGCTCTAATACATTTTATTAACTATTTATGGACATCATGACCTTTTCATTCTACAAATTTGAAATTCTTATATGAGTTAGCTCGACAATGTCTGCCATTTAAAAGAGTGTGTTTCCGATTATTTTAAGGGAAATACGGAGTAACCAGCTTTGGTCTAGTGGCAAAGCAACGCTCTCTATGTAGGAGATCGCAGGTTTAAAATCTGCATGGGGGCCTTTATGGATATTTAAGAGTTTGGTAGCTTAGACTCCCAACCTTATCTGAAAAAAAAAAAATATAAGATGAATAAGGATAATAAAAGATAACACGAAGAAAAGGAAAAAATTGCCCATCTTACTCTATGTTATTCTATTGACAGGTACATAACATAAGAATTAATATTACTATAAATAACGCGTACGTGTTACATTATATCTTATTAATATATATTTAACATGTATTATTTCAAGTGATCGTATATATCTAATTGTGCATGCATAATTTCCTTGGGGAGTGATCTTGATTTGGCAATGAACATAGGGATGCATCAAACAAGTGGCAAATAAATAGTGATTTTAAAGTGGAATATATTTCTTAATCGAACAACAGCACAGCAAGAACAATTTTATTTCACTTAATTTACAAGATAATTGGAATTTAATTGAAGCTTGGCTCGATCAGTCTGATTATACTTTACTTTGGGTCACTTGTAAGTTGTAATTGAGGGTTGTACTTGAATAACCTGGAGTAATTACATTACAATTACATAGATTTAACTAGGACTGGACTGACTGCACGTGGAGACATTATCACAATATCTATCCTGGTAGTGGTAGGTGAAGTAAAATTAAATCATCTTGTTGCGTTAGAGTATTAGGGGTTGTTTGGCACCATCAAAATAGAGTGGAATAGTAGAATAGCACACTCTTCCAATCAAAAGTTCATGCCAAACACAAATTAGAAATTTAGAATAGTGTACAAGAAGAGCTAATCCGGTATTCCAACAATTTGGTCGAATAGCGGATTAGTCTTAAAATTTGAGTGAAGAATAGCGGCTTGATTCTTTTTGTGCCCTTGATGAAGATAATTTTTTCTCCACCCGCTATCTATTTGACCTTTCATATAATATTTTATTTTATAACAAGTATATATATTAGAAAGATAAAAAGAAACAATGTTTAGATTTTGTTTGTTACCGATTTTATTTTATCAATTTTTGTGTGCTACCACTTTAGTAGGGTTTTTAAAATTAAATAAAAAAGATTATTGGATCTAATTTTTATTTTTATTATTTAAAATAATAAAGGAAAAATATTTAAGTGGCTTGTATTAAAATAGTTCTAACTATAATATATATGATATGTTATGTGGGCATTTTTGTCTTTCATATTATTTTCAATATAATATGCATATCATCATATGACTATTCCAATGATAATTTGCCAAACAACATTTTCACTCTTCCGAATAGCTGAAGATTATACTATTTTTTTTACTCTTTCAACAACTACTAATCCATTTTTACTAATCGGACAGCACTATTCTATTGCTATTCCTTGATTTGCTAAACGGACCCTTAGGGTATGTATGCTTGTGTATTCAGAAACTGTTTTTTTATAATTTAATTTGTTGCCAAAATTAAACATAACTTTTCTCTTGGCAAATATTGGATTTTTTAGATAATGATAAGTCAGTTAAATAATGGATGAGACACAAAACAATATAGAAAATTATAATCTAAATTAAGTTTCTAAAACTAGTAATCTCACCTGCCACCGGAAAGATCTGCTGAGATAACAGCTCTTGTGGTGATCTGATCTGATCCTAAGTTCCTAACCTATCGATCTCGATTTGATGGGATATCCGTTAAATTTTGATCAAACGGCTGATATTTAACTTTTTTGTAAGCCCCACAAAATAGCACCTCACCTGAACAGTACCAAAATAAAAAAAAAAAGTATTAGCGTACGCTAATTTCATACGCCTCTCTTATTAATTATTATTATAAAAAAGAACAAAAGAACGCCAGAAGAATCTGCATTTCATTAAATTAAACAAATAATTGGGCAACCATTTTCCACGGGATAATGATGGATCAGGTGCAAAATTTTGTTCTTGTTTAGGAATAGGAATAGACCAGGCTCTGCAATTCACTCCATTGCTGGTTTGAATTAATTGAGCTAATGGACAAACAGTTAAAGCGATTTATTGGCACTGGTCCTCTTTGTCCTAATCCCCCCTTGCCCCTGAGCTGGTGGATTAATTGGATTTGGATACCCTTTACAAGAAACTATAATCCCTTCAATTATTTATACATTATTTTTTATTTATAATAATAATAAATTAATTAGTTACCAAAGCTCTCATTCATTTGTATTGCAAAAATATAAAAAAATTTAAATGAGGTCGAATAACTTTTTGAAACAGAAGTACAAAATAGAGGTTATAATGACATTTATTTTGCAGAAATTAAATTTCTTACGTGTAAAGAAAGGAGATTTTATAATTTTACTGAGAGGGTTTGCAGATAAACACGGGACAGAGCTCCATAAAATAGGGATCTATCCATTTACCAAGTTACTGTGACTATTTAATGAACAGAGATCTCGGATGTCCATATGTATTGCTGCAGTAATTTCCCTTTTTTATTCTTTTCTTTTTTTTTTTTATCTTCTCCAAAACCAGAAAAAAAAAATATATATATATTTAGAGCCAGCTGGGCCTGGATATTAATATATCCAGAAAAAAAGAAATTTCTTGTTTGACAACCTAAACGATTATATAAGCCATGCAAACATGCCACTATGCTTGGATGGGGATTAATATGATTAACAATTTAACATTAAACTGTCTACTATTCTTTTTCCAATATACTAATATAATGTAACATCGTAACATGATTCATAGCCTTGACATAATTGTTTTTCTCCAGGACATTAATAAAGAGTAATACAGTAACACTACCTGACAATTAAGGTTCACAAATAGAACGAAGAAGCCAACTAGACAATTATGGGGGAGTTTGACTGACGGACAGTGCAGTCAGCACCTGACAACACAGAAAGCCGTACGGAATCTGCAACAGAAGAATAACCAATGAGCAGTTCACCTTGAGGCTTCAGTCAATGAGTCCTTGTCCTTGAAAGGAAATCAATCCCACTCGACTCGCTACATAAATAGCGGCAGCAAACGGGGTAACGGAGGAGCGTGAACTAACGGCCTCGCTGAGCTCTCTCTACTCTCTAGTCTCTACTCTCTAGCCATACTGCCATAGCCACTCGCAGTAGCCTAGCCTGTCACCTACCGGCCATTTGTCCATTTTAGCCCCCCAGCAGACAGCAGTAGCAGAGGTCACTTCGTAAGGGCATTTCCGTCACTTGCTACAGCCTCGGCATTCTCTCTCTCTCTCTGTTACTCCATTCCGAGCCCGCCCTTGGATCTAATCAACGATCTTTCCAAGTTTCAAAAGCGAAGCGATCCTATCCGTTGGTTGGTATGTTATCTATCACTAGTGAGTAGTGTAGCGACTAGTGACGGAGGGAAGAACATGCATAACATAACATAACATAACATAACATTAATCACACAGAAAAACACAGTGCGGGGGTGGGGGGTGTCATGTCAGAGGGAGAGGGAGAGGGAGAGGGAGAGGGAGTGCTGGGTGCTGGCTCCTCCTGTTGGCGCTTCTTTAAAGCTGTCAGCTGCTTTTACTTCCTTCCTTGCTTCCCCTATCTATCTATCTATCTATCTATCGATCGATCTCTCTCTCTTCCCTTCCCTTCCCTTGCCTTTTTATTTCTTCTCCTTCTCTTCGCCTTTTCACTCCCTCCCTCCCTCCCTCCCTCCCTCTTCAACAAAACCCTAGCTCTCTCTCTCTCTCTCTCTCTCACTCTCACTCACCCCAACTCAGCTCTAGTCTCTTTCTCCATCTCCATCTCCATCTCCATCTCCATCTCCATCTCTATCCACCCCCACACTCTCTCTTTCTCTCTTTAACAACCGCAACCCCACTTCCCTTCCTACTTCCTACATCTTTCTCCTCTCCTCTCCTCTCCTCTTCTCTTCTTTGCTACTTCCATTGTTTGCTTTGCTTTTTCTGATTTCATGTGACGGGGGATGGTCTCGGTGGCCCTTCCATCCTCTCCTTCGCCGTTGCCAGCTCCTGAGCTCAAACCTCTCTGATGCGCCTTCTCGCGGGCTCTCCTTAGAGAGCCTCTATCTCTCTCTCTCTCTCTCTACCATCTGTAAGCACTCTGCTTTATGAGACTGATTTTGAAATAAGTGTTCTTTACCATCAAATTCAAACGCCTCTCATCAGTTTTTTGCTCTGTTTTTGTGCTTTGGATTGAGATCCAGGCGCAATTGTTTGGGGATCAGTGACAATTTTTCCCTTTGTTAAAAGAGGAAAAAAAAAAAAACATATATAGGAACAAATGAACAGTGCGCATGTTTAGTGGGTTTTTTACTGCACATTTTGATTAATTCTCAGCCTTTACTTTTCCTCATCTGTGTGCTGTGTTTTTCGTTTTTCCCTTTTATTTACTTTCTGTGTTTTTGGGAAAGTTGCCTCCTTTGGGCTTTATTCAGTTGCCTACAAAGAGAAATAGAATATTAACCTCTTTTAAATGGCAGTTCTTGCTAGTCAAATTTAACCTGTTACTTATTACTTATCTATTTTATTTAATTTAATTTAATTTCTCTTTGGTTCCAACAGGATCTTAAAGGAAAAAGGGAAAGCGGAAAGAGGCAGAGGAAAGCAAAAGAGGAATAAGTTTGGTGGTACAATAATAAGGAGAACAAGAGGGAGATACAAGTACTTGTACTGGTGTTCTTGCTTTGAGTGTGTTGGTTTAGGATCTGTTGCAGCCCGGGAAGAATGGCTGCTGCCGTGGCTACCAGAAGTGGTAGTAGCAGTGGTGGAATGGTGGATAAGCATGCCATGGATGCTGGCAAATATGTCAGGTTAGTAATTTTCTCTTCATGACTTACATTATATATTATATATAGCACCTTTTTTATAGTGTTGGTAAATTATTTCTAGCTCTTTGCTACTCTTGTTTTAATGCAACCATCTAAACTTGTTTGCATTTAGGAATTGTAAACGTTGATTAATATGTTGTAGTATCTTGTTCACCTTTTTGCTTATGTTCACTGAAATTTGTGAAAATTGTAAACTTTACCAATCTTAATAGCATTAAATTTCTTTTTGTTTTTTATGTTTTCCTGATTTAATTTTCATTTCTTGTTAAAGGTATACACCAGAGCAAGTGGAGGCACTAGAGCGTGTCTATGCCGAGTGCCCTAAACCAAGTTCAGCCAGGCGCCAGCAATTGTTACGAGAATGTCCCATTCTCGCCAACATTGAGCCCAAGCAAATCAAGGTCTGGTTTCAGAATAGAAGGTAAGGCTGGGATCAGTTTGGAATGCTTTCAAAATTTTACCAACTCAAGGTATTATTTCCACCACTTACAAATATGTTGGATAAATTTACAGATGCCGCGACAAACAGAGAAAAGAGGCATCAAGGCTTCAGGCAGTAAATCGAAAACTGACAGCCATGAATAAGCTTTTAATGGAGGAGAATGAAAGGCTCCAGAAGCAGGTCTCCCAACTTGTACATGAAAATGCATACATGCGTCAACAGTTACAAAGTGTATGTCTTATTGCTATTACAAAAATCTATGAACTCAATGATCTGTGTATAGTTATATTTTTCTAAAATGAATACTCTTATTTTTCATGAAGGCATCAATGGGGAATGATACAAGCTGTGAGTCTGCTGTGACAACACCTCAGAACCCGCTTAGGGATGCAAATAATCCTTCTGGGTAAAAATTTATAACAAGATTAATGATCTTTGGTCTGTGCTCGGTTATTTGCATGTTCATCACTATTTATTGTTTTCCAGACTCCTGTCCTTAGCGGAGGAGACCTTGACAGAGTTCCTATCCAAGGCTACAGGGACTGCTGTTGATTGGGTCCAGATGCCTGGGATGAAGGTTTTGTAACTAGCAAATTCTTATTTTTTTTTTTCAGTTTGTGAAAATAAATCAATTGTACTCTGTATTTTATTGACTAACACTTATATAATTTGATTGATTGAAACAAATGTAGCCTGGTCCGGATTCGGTTGGTATAGTTGCTGTTTCACATGGTTGTCGCGGTGTGGCCGCACGTGCCTGTGGTCTAGTCAACTTGGAGCCGTCTAAGGTACAGTTTTCCTCATTTAACTGCATCCCAAGTAAAGTATTAGACACCGAACTTGATTGTTTTAGTGTCTATTGTAGATTGTGGAGATACTTAAAGATCGACCTTCATGGTTTCGAGATTGTCGGAGCCTGGAAGTATATACGATGTTTCCAGCTGGAAATGGTGGCACAGTTGAACTTGTTTATATGCAAGTAAGAACTATATGTAAATTTTTCACTGGTATGCAATAGCCCTTTTGGTGAATTGTATGTCCCATCATTGTACTTATTGCCAAAAGTTTTGTCAAGCAATCCCATAATCAGTTCTAATTAGGAGGATGTGACTTAAGTCTCTTAGCGATTTCCTTTGTATTTGTCATCACTATTAATGGTAGCGAAGTCTTTATATATATATATATATTTTTTTTTTTTTTTTGAAATCTTGGTTTGTCTTATGAACGCCTTTATATAATGTTAAATCTCTATTTGGATTTTATAGATGTATGCACCAACTACACTTGTACCAGCACGTGATTTCTGGACCCTGAGATACACGACAACTCTAGAGGATGGGAGCCTTGTGGTATGAATGAATAAATGATTCCGAAAAAATTTTTCTAAGATTTCGTGCAGAATGTGATATAGTGTTGCATTTTACTACTATTTCTAACTGTATTACTTAAATATGAAAGGTTTGTGAAAGATCTCTGAGTGGTACTGGTGGGGGCCCTAATGCGGCTGCAGCCCATCAGTTTGTCAGAGCAGAGATGCTGCCAAGTGGCTATCTGGTTCGGCCATGTGAAGGAGGAGGGTCAATTGTTCACATTGTAGATCACCTTGATCTTGAGGTATATATGCGAAATTGTATTCTTAATCAGAAGATTCTGCTTAATTTACATGTCATTTTCATTTTGTTAATGGCTTTCCTCTTCTTTTTCATCTGCAGGCATGGAGTGTGCCAGAAGTGCTGAGACCACTTTATGAATCATCTCGTGTTGTTGCTCAAAAGATGACAACAGCTGTACATGCTTAACACCCCATTTTCTTTAAAAGTTTTGCCTAGCCTATCATATTTTGTGCCATGGCATACTTAGTTTAGAATTGGAGCAAATCATGGTGCAAAAATCTACTTTGACCTAAATTTTGCAAAACCTGGTATTTATTTCTGTGCAAGTCATGGCAAAATCTTGTTTTTCAAATCACTATAGAACACTCAATACTCAATTTAAAATTACAGCCATGGTTTGCAAACTTGGGTAATTGAGTGTTCTATAGTGGAACACATTACTATTGTCTTGATACTCTTGTCACCTTTTTGAACTTCATTTCATGTCAACTTCCAAGTCACTAATGTGGTTAATTAAGCTTCTTCATGGGATTGACTTACTGAACTTCTTGTACATTCTTTTATTGAAGGCTCTACGCCACATCAGACAGATTGCACAGGAGACAAGTGGTGAAGTTGTGTATGCCTTGGGTCGGCAACCTGCTGTCTTGCGTACCTTCAGTCAAAGATTGAGCAGGTATTACTCAGCTGCTGCGAAGTGCTCGATAAACTTGTTGATAAATGAAAGATAATGCACCCTTATTCCTGTAAAGGTAGCTTCAATATACAGCCATTTGATTGAGTTGAATTTTTGATATTTCAGGGGGTTCAATGATGCAATTAGTGGTTTCAATGATGATGGATGGTCACTGATGGTTGGTGATGGGGTTGAAGATGTTACAATTACTGCAAATTCAACTAAGAAACTAAGGAGCTGTGCAAATTCTCCTAACAATACCTTCTCTGTACCAGGAGGCATAATCTGTGCCAAGGCATCCATGTTACTTCAGGTGAACCCATATTTCTTCAGTCTTTTCGTATCCTGTTGTTGCTAATATATTGGCATCTCAACTCATGTGATCTATCTTTTTGAATGATAGAGTGTGCCACCAGCATTACTTGTGCGGTTCCTTAGGGAGCATCGGTCAGAGTGGGCAGATTATAATGTAGATGCTTACTCAGCTGCATCACTTAAGGCTGCAACTTGTGCACTTCCAGGGATGAGGCCTGTCCGTTTCTCTGGCAGTCAGATAATCATGCCTCTTGCTCACACAATTGAGAATGAGGAGGTACATTTTGTTTTTTTTGCTTTTCAAATTGTCATTTGACTCTTACCTTCAGTGAAGTTGACATTGTAACTTTCTGTATTAGATTCTCGAAGTTGTACGCCTTGAGGGCCAGCCCCTTACTCAAGAGGAGGTCGTGCTATCCAGAGATGTCCATCTGTTGCAGGTGCCTTGTTATCGTACAGCTTAAACTTTACAAAGACCTTTTGTTACTCTTGTATTGACAATTGACATTTTTTTCTTGCATCAGCTTTGTAGCGGGATAGATGAGAATGCACTTGGTTCCTGCTTTCAGCTTGTTTTTGCACCCATAGATGAGCTCTTTCCTGAT
Source organism: Cyperus esculentus (assembly GCA_030179965.1). Lineage (NCBI taxonomy): Eukaryota > Viridiplantae > Streptophyta > Magnoliopsida > Poales > Cyperaceae > Cyperus > Cyperus esculentus. Next base: position 5,784,674 of record JASGLE010000012.1, read on the forward strand.
GATGCTCCCCTTGTGTCATCAGGATTCCGTGTCATCCCGCTGGATTTGAAATCAGTTGAGCAAAATATACTTGTACAACAGAAAATAGTTTGCTAGCTTTCAACTATCATGTGGAATGTATATAATATTTCTTTTAATAAATGTTTTATGTAGGATGGATTACCTTCAAGCCGCACTCTAGACCTGGCTTCGAGCCTGGAAGTGGGGTCAACCACAAACCCCAACACTGATGCACCACCTGATGGCTGTGTCACCAACTCACGATCTGTTCTGACGATTGCATTCCAGTTCCCCTACGAGGCCCACCTGCAGGACAATGTAGCTGCAATAGCGCGTCAATATGTGCGTGGTGTTGTCTCTGCAGTCCAGCGTGTCTCAATAGCTCTGACGCCTTCTCACCCTGGTAGTGGTCGTTTGGTTGGTGGTGGGCAGGGACTTTTACCAGGTTCACCACAGGCTGGGACCCTTGCCCGTTGGATTTGCCAGAGCTACAAGTAAAGCCTTTTTGACCTTTTAAAATTGTACCAACCTTTCCTTTTGACTACTATGTAATTCATTGTGCTTTATTGATTTGCTGTGTAGCTACCACTTGGGTGTTGACTTGTTGAGCTGTGGGGATGATTCTGGGGATGAATTGCTGAAGATGCTTTGGCACCACCAAGATGCTATACTATGCTGCTCTTTTAAGGTATGCTCGCTCAGCTGATAGAATTATATGTAGTGATCTTACTTATATTGACTGTAGTTAACCTAACATGTTTTGAATGTTTCTTATGTAGGCCAAGCCGGTTTTTACTTTTGCAAACCAGTCGGGCCTTGACATGTTAGAAACATCACTTGTTGCACTACAAGACATCTCTCTGGATAAGATATTTGATGAACCTGGCCAAAAAGCACTGTATGCTGAGTTTGGCAAGCTAATGGAGCAGGTACATTCACAAGAGCGAAGCTCTTTTTGTATCTGTTGCTTGTGTAGGTTTGGAAATTTGTGTTTAATCAACTATGCATTGAATTTACCAGGGCTACGCATATCTACCAGCTGGCGGCTTGTGCTTCTCAGGAATGGGTCGGCAGGTGTCATATGATCAGGCTGTTGCTTGGAAGGTCCTAGGTGAAGATGGGAATGTGCACTGCCTTGCATTTTGTTTTTCGAACTGGTCCTTTGTTTAGAGTTTGTTCAGAATGTTAACTTATCCCTTTTTGGGTATATTTATTAGAAAGGATTTGCATGGGCTTCTTTTTGTCAGATTAGGGTCTTAGGCTGATCTTAGAAACTGTGGTAATCTATATGGGGAAAAGCTTGTACTTTATTCTGCCCTCTGTTTAAAGTTGGCACTGGACATGTAATTTAGCAAGGGCAGTTTGAGATCAGTGAAGATATAATTTTTTGTTATCTTATCTGTGTGTCAAAGTGCAGCATACAAAATAATCATACAAGTTCTCTTGCAAAATATTGCTAATGAAGTTTCAGCAATATGTGACCAGAAATTTAAGAAGAGATTAAGAATCTTTTGTATGGTGAAGCTAAAAAGTTTTGTAAAGCTCTGAAGTCCTTGAATTATAGCATCTTCTAATAAAGTTTCAGAAATATGTGAGCAGATCATATACGCAAAGACATCAAAAACAAACGTTGGCGTTGAACCGGGTTTTAATTACGATTGTCGTAAACAAGCAACTACGAGCTGCTGCATTTTTGAAACGAGAGATTAGAACAAAAAAAATGGAACTAAGGCGCATATTTAACCTACTGTCTGATATCTGCTTATCAAAGGCTATTATCTTTAGACATACAAGGTATCAACCTGCCCAAAACCCTAAGCTTTTTTAAAACAGACTAGAAAAGATGGAGACAAAAGCCCCCATTATCATGCACTGCAACAAGAGAACAGGCACCATATGCTGCGTGCCCCTCGATACTATCACTTTATCTCTATATCTCAAGCTGCTTCAGGCTCTCCATTGTAGCCTCTTTCGCAACTTCATCTCGCTTTTCAATACTTTCCTTGCAAATACCAGTAATACTCTCCACACAGGGAGGTTGTTGAACAGTAGCTGCTGTATCCACCTGAACAAGTGTTGGAACAGCAGCCACTGCAGATGATGGAACAACAGCTGGTGCATCATCTTTAATCTTAACAGAAGGCGATGGAGCTGGAGCTGCCCCGATAAGACCTGTTGATGTCTCTAAAGAGACGGATCTTGGAATGTCCTTTTCTGCAATCTCTTTTACTGCGACAGGAGCGTCAACCTGAACTGATGGCCTAAACGACCTTTCCTTTACCTGAACAGGTATCACAGGATTGGAAGCATGCACCTGAGCAGGGGATGAAAATACTGGTATCGCTGGCCTGATCCGCACTGGGGAAGCCATACGGATAGACGGTGGTAGTCCCATAATTGGTGGCAAATTATGGCCCACTCCAGTTGAAGGTGGCGGGAGTGGTGGAGCAGAGAATACAGGTACAGCTGTCCGGACAGTGACAGGTGGTGCCATAGCATGACATGGGATACGGTAATGACGTACTGGAACATATGGGGGTGCACCGGGTGCTGGAAATTTAGGTCTCGGTGAAGAGGCTTGTGACATGTCGGTGGAAGAGTCCGGTCTGGGTCGAGGGTTTGATTTGGGGCGGATGAGAGGAAGTATTTTAGAGTGATTGGCTTGTGCTGGTTGGAGATGGATGGATTGTGGTCGGCGACTCGAGTCGGTAGGTGGTTGCATCGGGAATTTCTTTGGGAAGGGAGAAGCATAAGGGTTGGAAGGGTTGCTGGCTGCCATGGCAATCTTTTCCTGAAGACGGTAGTTGAGCAAAGCACGGGCAATGCGAATCTGCTCCAGCTCATCACTATTTTCAGGTTCTGTTGAAGAATTTGCGGTTTGTTGTGCTACTGTATAGCATGATGCACAAGGTATTAGAATTTCGTCATGCAACTAATTTAATATTTATTACAGAAAACTTTTTTCAAATAGAAATAACACTTGATTCTTCTATATATTTTTAAATCACAAATCAGAACACCCACTAACACAAAAAAGACCGACAAATTTATTTCTCAACAGAAGTTCTTCAATGTTCTTGATCACCATATTCAACATTCACATTTGTTAGATCTGATCTTACTTTAAACAACCCTTATAAGGAGAAAAGACCCACTAAAGGACAGTTTGGTAGGAAAATATATTCAGTCAATTAATGACAATACAATTATTATCAACATACTTATTATTGTTTACAAGCATCTCTCAAGACATTAATACTAGATGCTGATGTATGATAACAAACAGGTATTATATCAGGCAGTACCGATTTACATTTGATGATGTAATTGTAAGCACTTACATTGTTTTAAAGACGCCCAAGCAGCGGAGGCAGCATTCTTCTCAGCTTGTTTCTTATTTTTAGCAGGGTCACCAGTGAATGTGATTCCTGCCAATTCAACGGTGCATGTAAAAACCGGTAAATGGCCAAGACCAGAACGTACTGTAGTGTATGATGGTAATGGCGCACCAACTCTTTGTGCCACCTCCTGTAATAGGTTCTTATATACCCCAGTTTCATCCTGAATAAAAAAAAAATAAACCAATCATCTCAGTTTCCTCATTTTCTTTTATTGTCCAAAGGGGACCAAATAAATATAACAGCTACAACAGTAACCTTGGCACTGTTCAAACTCCAACGTAAAATCTTATTTTTCTAAAACACAATGAGATGGAAGTTTTAATGTGGTTTCTATTAGGTTTGGGTGTAAACTGTAACCAATCACATCTGAAAACTTGTGCAAGTCAACACAGTGCATTAACTCAATGGTTCTGGTATACAGCAAACCAGATCCAAAAGTTGGAACATCTGAATGTTCAAAAGAGTGATTAATTCACACGTTAAGAGACCCAAAATGAGGACCATCTCTTACAAGTAGTCGAAGTTGGAAAAGTCCATTTTGGACTCCATTTTCTATGAAATCATCTGGAATCCATGTTTAAAATATCCGTGCTCATTAGTAATATAATCGTTACTTGAAGGATCCATGACACATATTTTGAATCCATGGGAACTGTTTTTAGTGGATAAAGAAAAGCAAGGGAACTAAATATGATAACCTAACATTGAGAAGTCCAAGTGTTAAAGTCTACTCAATGTGGCTGTCTAGCACTAAGTGATGGGGTCCACATTTCTTGACTAATGTGATTATGTGAGGGATTAGGTGACAGGTGGACCCCTAAATATCTTTCAAATTCAATTTCAAAACCACCCAACCAAATCTTTTTATTATTTAACTATAGCCCTCGATTTAATCCCACCTCTTTTCCTGGTCAACACACTATAAATATTGGAGTCAAATTTCTACACCCCACTTTCATTGTTTGACTTGTCTATAAGTTTTGGCACTAGCTTTATTGGAGGCCCCAATGCTTCAACTCAAATCTCAAACTTTTTACAAGGAGCAAATAAATGGAGATGGTAAATTTGGGTTTTGAGAAAAAAAAATCAATATGACCTGCTCTGATCTACAATAGTAGCAGACCACCAAAATACTTAGATTCCATCACAGCATTCATTGGACAACCTAACTAAACTTAAATTTGGTAGTTACAGACTTCATCAATAGTTTAAGTTAACTAACCTTACAAAAGCAAACAGTTCATTAGCAAAGGAAGTAAAATTATAGAGTTATTCCTAATAATTTAATTAAGAAATAGGATGAAGCAAATGGCATTCTTATTTCTTAATTAAAAAACTTGTGTGTACTTGGATGCCAATCTATATCTATACATGATGAATAAATAAAAAGTAACAAAATTAGGGTTATAAAAGTAAAAGTTGCAAGGTTATAAATATAAGCTTCTGTGACTGTGATGAAAGACGCTGAAAAAGGGCGAGAGAGAGACACGCAAGAAGAGGTTGAAGAATATGTAGTGAAGCCAGGGCCGTAAATGCAAAAGTTGTGATATATATACAAATACAAAACGAATGAAGTAGAGGGAGAGGGAGGGAGAGGGAGACTAGGGTCGCTAACGAGTGGGGGCACGGAACCCTAGCCGACCGCTACTAAATAAGCATTAATATTAAGAAGATATATGCAATTAATTAATTAATAAGTTTAAATTAAATTAAATGAGGAGAGGAGAGGAGAGGAGAGGCATCTAAGATGGGCACGAAAAATAAAGCACCGAACTATAAAGTGGCAGCATTAAAAAAGGAGGACAAGGTAATAAATGCGGAATTAAAAGCCCCCCTCGTCTCGTCTCTCCGTCCAACCAACCTCCATTCCGTCGCCGTCCCGACTAAACTAACCACACTAGCTCGTTTACTGTTAATTAATTGGCTGCTGCTAAATAATGTAATGGTTTTGCTTCACTTCACTGTTCGACGAGTATGCAAAGTCTCCTCTCCTCTCCTCTCCTCTCCTCTCGTCTCTCATCGCCTCATCGGAAGTCGAGGAGCGCCCTTTTCTTTTTTCAACCTTTCTTTCTCCTGTCTGCACTCTCCACAGGACAGCACTGCTTATTATTATTATTATTATACTATAATTTTTACTCGATAAGAGCACCAATTAATTGACGGAGTAAATGAAAATTTCACTCTATTCAGACTTCTCACAGCTTTTCAGAATGCCCAGCTCATTCAACTCCTCAACCTTTTTTCTTTTTCTTTTTTGACAAAATTTTAGGAGATTTTCAGAAAATCTAAATGATTAAGAAAATGTGATAATCTCTAACTTCTTAATCCCACGGTAATAACTAATAAGCTGGAAAAATTGGATACGGCACTGTTTTTTTTCTCTCCCACCACAAAAAAAAAATAAAAAAAAAATCAGGTGAGTATGTAAACTAAACTAAAATCCCTTTCCCAAACTCTGTTTTCAACCAAAAGAGCATTTTCCCTTAATTTCCCGGCAATCAGAAGTTTCCCAACTCCATTTCATGATCGACATATCTTTTTCGGAAATAATTATTATTGTTACTCATGACACACTTACATTAACATTGCTCTCAATCAACAGCAATTTTCACAAATAAAATAAATAATTAACAACATCTAAATCTAAATAGAAGGAAATAAAAAATAAAAAGAGATAAAGAAGGATGAATACTGACCAGGATTCGGGCGGCGAGGGAGTACGAGGGGCCACGCTGGGAGAGGGCCGTGAGAGCGGCCTCCGCGGCGGAGTGCTCGGCCTGGCGGAGCGTTGTGCAGAACCCCGGGCTCTCGAAGATCTCGCCGTTAAAATTCACGGCCGCCTTGAAGCGCGGCGCGTGATCCGGGCCCTCCCTTATGCTGGTGTACGATGGCAGATTGAAGCAGCTCCTCTGCGCGAGCTCTTGCAATTGGTTCTTATACATCTCTCTTTTGATTAATTTATCTATTATCTCTGGATATGTTTATATGAATGAATCCCTCTTTTTCGCTCTTGAATAAGATTTCTCACTCGAATTAGGAATGATGCAGAGGAATGGAGGAACAAATGGGAGATTCCTATATATCACTGATTTCTTGCCTTATCTCCTTGCGAAAAGGAAGAACTTGTAACTCTTTGTTAAGTTGTTTGTACTTGGATCGACCGCCGCCGGGCAAAAATGTATAAACTATACAAGAAATCAGTCTTTTCTTAGCCTTTTTTGCAATATTCCTTTGCAGGTGGCTTTGAACAAATCTGAGCTCCAAATCCGCGTTGGCCGGTCCAATATCGCGGAAAGAGAAGAGAAACTGTGTAGGCACGGCTAGTGGGTGCTAATGCAGGACCGATCAGGCAGGTGGGAGGGCCTCGGAGCGAGCCGCGACACCATCTCGGGCGATGCGGCGGTGCTGAGGCGCCGTGGAGAGCGAGCGATCGATCGCTGAGGTTGGAGAGAGTGGATGAGAGGGAGAGGGAGATATTGACTAGGGTTTGGTTTCGAAGTAAGTGACTTACCTTTCGCTCGCTCGCTCGCTCGCTCTTTTTTGTTCGTTTTATTTAGTTTTGGGTTTTTGGGAGAAGTAAAGAAGGAAGAAAGAAGGAAAGAGATCTGAAGCTGGAGGAAAAAGAGGAGAAGAGAAAAGAAAAGAGAAGGGAGAGACCGAGGCTGGCCAGGGAGCTATTGACTAGGGCAGCCCAGTAATTTTTTATTTTTTTTGTTTTTGGTTTGGTTTTCTGAGTTTCGTACTAATTTTATTTTATTCGGACTGAGTTTTTTATTTTTTAATTCTCTTTTATTTATTTTTTTTGATACAGGCGAATAATTTTTTTATTTTGTTTTTTGTTTTGATTTTTTGATATTCTGAGTAATTTTAATATTTTGTTCGGAGTGAGTACTGTGAGTGAATAAATTTTAAATTTTAATTCTATTGATTTTTTTTATTATTTTATTTTGCTTTTTTGATACAGCTGGTAAAAAGCAAAGGATGGGGATGGAGTCGATTTTTTTTTTTTTTTTGAAATAAACCCGTAGGTATATTATTAAAAGGGGTTTAAATTACATTACCATCCTACTTAACATACCTAAACAATACTCTCCAGTACCATGCTGCTTTGATAGCAGCATTAGCAAATGAACCTACGAACAGATAACAGTCTACTACAAAAACATAATGAGAGACAGAAACAATGAAAAGCACTACAATTACTTGCTAAATATTCCTAAATTACCCCTAAGGCACTTCCCCCTGAGTGCCAGTTGTGTTAGCTCCAAGGTAGAAACCAGATTGTTCCCCTTCATAAGATCATTTTACAGACCCTCTCTTTGCCATGCAATGCGATCGTAATCTCCAATCCCTGCACGGCCATCTATTCTTGCCCATTCGCCATGTGCTGCAAATTTTTCGTTCGACAATCTTGCCCATTTTGCCCATCGGTGTGCCGGCTCTGTGTGCTTTCTTGGCATGAACTCAAATTCCACACAATTTCCACCTTGAGATACCACTGCCAGGGTGTTTGCTACAATACCCGCGCCCCTCCATGATGGCAGCTCCGCTTCGATCGTCTGCCCCTTCAAAGCTCTGATCAAAACTTTGCAATCTGAGATCAGTGTTAACCCTCTTCCTTGCATTCGATCTCTCTCCATGCAAAACCAACGAACTGCCTCCAAAACCGCCATGGCCTCCGCTTCAAAGGGGTCTGCTGCATTGACCGGCTCAGCACTAATCCACTGCATTTTATCATGTTCGTCGAATGCCACCATTGCCACGGCTGCTGTACCGTTTGCTGCCCATGCGCCATCTACTATTATCACCCAATTTCCAACCAACACTGCTATTTCAGAGATTGTTTCCATCACCAGAGACGAGCAGTGTACCGGGTCCGCTTCCCTGACCTCAATAGATTTTGCCTCCATCAGCACCTTCCTTGGATGTACCGGCTTTTGTTCAAACACTTCTACGTTACGAGCCTTCCATATGCACCACATCAAGTTCGCCGCCATCGCTCGCATATCCTCTGGGAGGTTAAAAAATACATGCCTCATGCACAACTTGATGTCAAGTGGTAAACCATCAACTCTGTATGATAGATCTGAAGCAAACCATATGGCTCGAGATGTGGGACAGAAGAACAAAAGATGTGTGACAAATTCGTTCTCCCCTCTGCATCTACCACACTGAGGGCTGATGCTCTGAATTCTTCTGTTCAGACTTGCCGATGTGGGTAGGGCACCTTGACACGCGCGCCATAAGAAGGTTTTGACCTTTGGTGAGACTCCTTGGAGTTTCCATATCAAGTCCCAGAGGTCCTGATTCGGATCAGTCTGCACTACAAGATTGCCAATCGCACAATATCCTTCCTTGACTGAGTAATTACCATTCTTCGCTCTCATCCATATGAGTCTATCTACCATCCCAGTATTCCGGTTTGGCACCAGAACATTTTGCATGATCTCATTTGCCCTTGTCTCTCCAAATAAGGTGTACAAATGTTCCCTATCCCACTGCCCGGTATTCCTATCTACAAGATTGGCAACCTTGACTGTTTCATCTGGTATGCCAAACCTAGACACCCCTTCCCACCCTAAGAACCATGGTTGCCCGACTGCATCTACTTGCTCCCCATCTCCCAGGACCCATGTAATATCCCCCCTCAAATTCTGCCTCATTTCAAGCATTTTTTTCCATAGAGGAGTGCAACCCCCGACTGCCTGACATTCCCATACACTCACCCCTCTACAGTATTTCGCTCTCATCACCCCCACCCAGATTCTATTCTGCCCTTGCGCAAACTGCCATAATATCTTCGTCACCAATGCATCATTCATGACAGTTAAATCTCGCATGCCCAGCCCCCCTTGATCCCTTGGCTTACAAATCTTTTCCCAACTAATTAAAGCAAGATATCTCTCTTTATCTAATTTACCCCAGAAAAATTTTCGCATTAGAGATGTTATGCTTACAATTGTTTTTTTGAGTAGAGGCGACACGGACATGTAATACACGGGCAAGGTTGACATCACTGATTGTATAAGAACTGCTCTCCCCGGGTGAGACAAAAGATTTATTTTCCAACCACCAAACCGATCCCAACACTTCTCCTCTAGCATTGCCTGTGTTTGATCTTTTGCTCTCGGATTAGCAGACATGAACACACCCAAATACTTTTCTGTGGCTGCCGCATTTCTAGCCTGCATTGCTCCCATCACCTCTGCTTTGTCCGGTTCTCGACATTTCTTGCTGAACCACAGTGTTGATTTAGCCGGATTTACCTTGAGACCCGAAACTCTGCCAAATTCATCTAGCACCTCCTTCAGTCTCAGCACCTCTTGGCTGCTAGCTTGGCCAAAAATTATAACATCATCCGCATAAAGAGCATGAGTAAGAGTAGGGGCTCCTGGTGCTATTGTGATCCCTGTAATTTCACCGCATTCCTGTTTTTTGTGCAGCGCCTTAGTCAGAAACTCCATGGCGACAATGAATAAGTACGGTGACATCGGGCATCCTTGTCTCAAGCCTCGAGACGGCGTGAGATACCCGTCTCCCTTGCCATTTACTAGCACCTTCACCTTACTCGACTTCAGGGACGACATTATCAATTTAATCAGAATTTCCGGAAATCCCAACTTTTTGATTGCACACTCAATAAAGCTCCACTCTACCGTGTCAAAGGCTTTATTAATATCGGCCTTGAGTGCAAATGATTTTTCCGTGTACCCATCTGAGCCGTACGAGTGCAAGATTTCTCTCATCAGTATGGTGTTATCCGCAATGTTTCGTCCCTTGATGAAAGCAGTTTGTTCAGGTGAGATGATATTGCGCATGTGAGGCATGAGTCGGTTTGCCACCAATTTCATTAACAGCCGGTATAGAACATTGCCAATACTGAGTGGCCTGTAGTCTTTAGGAGTTTTGGGCTCGTCTCCCTTAGGCAGAAGCACAATATGGGCTTTGGTCCACTCCTTAGGTGCCTCTCCCAATAGGAAAGCCCTTTGGATGATTTCACAAATATCAGGCCCAATAATTTGCCAATTACTTAGCAAGAATCTCACAGTGAGCCCGTCCGGCCCAGGGGCTTTATCCGGGCCCATCTGTTTGAGTCCTTCTAGAATTTCAGTCATAGTGGGCCTGCGCACTAGGCCTGCTTGTGCTTCAAGTGGGATGTACATGCCACGGCCCAGCTCAAAACTCTCAATATAATCAGCTATCTCCTGCCGGGCCTGACTGGTATCACATTGAGCCTGATATAAAGATTGGAAATAATCCAGAAAAACCCGAATTACCTCTTTCTCCTCATTCTGTGTGTTACCATTGCTATCCTGGATATTAACGATCAGATTTCGTCTCCTCCTCTGTGATGCCATGGCATGAAAAAATTTCGTATTTCTGTCTCCATCAAGAGCCCAAGCTATGCGTGATCTCTGCCTCCAATATAGATTCAACTCATCCTCAGCACCCTCATACTCCTTCCGTAAACGTTCTTCCTCATCAACTTGCTGCAGTGTTGGGTGCCGACTTTGGAATTTAACGATCTCATCCTGCAGCTTAACAACTTTCTCCTGCGGGGTGACTACTTTACGCCTCCATTGCATGATATTGGCCTTCATCTTTTTATATTTTTGCTCCCATCCAGCTCTTTTTTCGCTTTGCCAGTCACCTTCCCACACCCCTCTAAAGTCTGGCCTCTGCATCCACCAATTCTCTATCTTAAAGCTTCGACCCGACTTGATCTCCCCTCGGGTTCTCAACAAAATAGGACAGTGGTCGCTATGTTGCCTCATCAAATGAGTCACATATGCGTCCGGATATAAATTGCACCAGCTAGCATTGGCTACCACACGGTCTAAGCGAACATGAACCGCTACGGCAACCTTCGGTTTATTCGTCCATGTGTATGCCGGGCCCTTGAAGCCAAGATCAATTAATTCTGCATCGAACAAGAATTCCTTAAACCGATTGCTGTTTGCGTTCAATTGTTGACTACCCCCAAATTTTTCACCGATGTCCGTTATGGCGTTAAAGTCGCCAACGCAGCATAACGGATAGTTCCAACCTGCTATCTGTTTGATCTCTTGCCAAATTCTAGGATTTTGGCGGTACGATGCATCCCCATACACACACGCAAGAATCCACGCCGGTTTATCTACCGGCTCAATCCAAGCGAACATAAAGAACCTATTCTTCCTGAAAACCCGAACCTTCACATGATTCCCCCACAGTAACCATAAACCACCCGACAACCCGGTCGCCGGAATGATTTCAAAATTTCCCATAGGTACCGTGATAAGGTACTTTCTGGAGTTTCGAAGCGAGCACTTAGATTCAGATATGAAAGCGATATCCGCTCGCGTTGAGAGGAGTAGAGATCTTAGGAATTTTTGCGTCCGCGGCCCCCCCCCACCACGGACATTCCATGCCAGTATGTTCATAATTTATTAGGCGACAGGACCACTTGGTCCTCTTCCGTCGCCTTTGCTTTCTTGTTGTGAATGTTGTCACCGGCTTGCCCATCCACCATCCCACCCCCTCCACTGCTTTCCTCATCTGCACTGCGCTTTCCTAATGCCTGCACGGGCACAATGTTCAAATCCACTCGCCCTTGCTCCTGGTTCCCACTCGGACTCCAATTGTCATTCCTCCCCAAACTTCCCGACCCGACTCCTGGCACCCCCCCTTTACTCCCCCCGGCATGCCTCGGAATCAAGGCAGAGCAGGTCACCCATGGTCCCACCCTAGCATTAAGTATGGTTTGGAGGTCTGGTCTATCTTTATATTCATCATTCTGCTGTAGTCGGGCCAGTTTCAAGTGGTCTTGGCATGTATCAGTTTCATGTCCCACCACCCCACAAAAACCACATATTCTCTGTATACGTTCATAAACCAGGTATACCACAATTTTACCAACCCCCGGAATTTTAGTAATTACCTTATCTTTGAGCCGCGCATCAATAGGAAGCCTCAGTCGAGTTTTCATGTATCTGCCTCCACTTGTAAAAACCTCCTTTGGCTCAGTTAGTGATTACATGGACTGAGACTGAGAGACAGCGAAACTGAGTGACGGAGTGAGTGATGTCGTCTGATTGGTGATTAGTGATTAGTGATTACTCTCTCAGCTGAAGTCTGAAGATGAAGATGAAGAACGAGCAAAAGTTAAGTATGTATGTTATGTTATGTGCGGTGGATCAAATTTCTCATTTTTGCTTATTTTGGGGACGGTGATAATTCATGTGGAGTTACATCACTAACTAATTACTCTTAATGGGTTTAATGGTGAAGACAAGTATAATCTCAATTAATTAAGTGTAACAATTTTTTTTGGGAAATAAGGTTTAATTAAGTGTCTTGTTTGGAATAGTTGAATTATAATTCATACTCTAGAAAGAGGGGGCATCTCTTAGAGATGCCCAAAACCATTCATAAAACCAATTATTGAGAATTAGACACAAAATTCAGACTCCAATAGAAGCCCAAAACATTTTCCAATTTTTGGGCTATTCCCAAATCATCTCCAATATTAGCTATATTTGGGGAATTCGTCCGCACTCCCAATCCAATCTCAACCGCAACATCCAGCGATCTTCCCTTGTTGTCTCCTCTCAAATCACCTCGTATATCAAATCAGAGAGAGAAGTTTGTGTGTGAGTGTGTGTGAGGGAATGACAGAGGCAGACAAAATCATGAAGATGATGCATGTTTATTGCTTAATGACATGAGTCTCTCCGTATGATTTTTTTGTTTTTTTGGGGTAGAACTAGTATAGACTGTAGACAAACTGTTGCAAAAATTGACTCGACCGATTTTTTTTAGAAGAACTGTTATCTGTCTATATGCTTAAATGATATGACACAAACTAGTACTTAAACTTTGCTTAAACTCAAGAGGGTTGGTTTACTCTCTTCTATAGCCCCGGCCCCCTATTGGTGATACCAGTATAACCAATTAATTCATAATAGGCATTTTATTTTCTTAGCAATACCATACAATTGGGATCCATGTTTAGGGAAACTGTTGGAGTTTGAGGTATAATTTGGATTCCTAAAATTTTGAGGAGCTCCCAATATGATCATATAGGGAATAAATTATTGGGCTTTTCTTGGAGATGCTCTTAGCTTCCAAGCTTTTGAGCTATGCCATATCTATCATTCATCTCAACCATTGATTTTGTTTCTCTCTCTTCATTTATCTTAATCTAATGACTCAACTTAATTTTTTTTATTATAGAGATAATATCATGATGTGGCTAAAAAACAATTTAAGACTCAAAATATTTGCAACTCTTTATATTCTTTTATATAAATTGAGATGTAGCTAAAAATATATTAAGTCTAATATTATCTAATAAAATATATTTATGAAAAATATGTATTTATTTTTAATATTTGTTAGTTTATGTAATATTATTTTTTTCGAGGCGAAGCGGATTCACAGCTTCAGTAATAATAATTAAGGTTGAGAAGAGTCTAATCGGTGTTAAATGTTAGTTTGACTGTTTTAAAACGATTACACTGTCACTAGTTTTAGTTTGACCGTTTGCTTCAAAGTATTAGCGAGTGATTCTCTGTTACAAGAAATTTGTCATGTGATTTTCTTCTCTTGGCCCCGATTTATTATACAACTTGTGTATATGATTATGATCTGGCAAGATATTTGATTTTCAAGCCCTTACCATGGATAAATGTAAAAATATCAAATCCCTCTTGCTACTAACAACAATTAGTTGTATCTAATTAATGGTTATTTAAGAAAATTGTACCGATTGTAGTGACGATAATAAATAATGGGGACACTGATATAATTGGTGATGATAACATACAATATATAACTATCATCGGACTATATGATATTATTTCAATTGTTATAAGTACATAATGATAAAAAAAATTACAATAATTCTCGTCATCATTATTTTTTACTAAAATTATCAAATTCATTATTATTCTTGTAAGAGCATGCATACCAAAATAATGATTGCATATGTTAACGAAGAAATTCATAAGTGAGATAATGGTAATATAATGGAATGGAAGGACTTTGTTTCATTTTTATATGTACATCCTTACTCCTAATAAAAGGATATTGAATTTTTTGACATGAAAGTTCTATCTTCTTCAAAGAGGAAACCTTAACCGTCGATTATTTACTTAGATTGATCATCACCGTTGACGTACATTAATGTCCCGGCTCATTAAAATTTAAGGCCCATATCTCATAAGGGATGAGCTTTCGGCTATTTATTATAAGATATAATAATTTTAGCTCAAAGCAAGACGTGAGCTCTTTACTAGTGTCTAAAGAAATGTTTTATACGAAGATTATATCCTTTAACCACTAGATCAAAGGTTAATCTTAAAACTTGTTAGACTAGATTAGCAACTGAGTAAGAACCGGTATTTTTCAAGATTATTCTTGTGATCCGGCACATCATGTACCACCCGTTAGAATTAATAATTATACATTTTTTTTAATAGAGATGACGGCCGAGCCACTCAAAATTAAATGCATATAAAAAAATCCCCACTCAAGTTTCAAACCTGCTTTACCATACAGAGAGCGTTGCCCTTAGCCACTGGATCAAAGGCTGTTCTTAGAACTATACAATTAATTATAAATGACTAATTAGTGTCTAGTTAGGGCTATTATTAGCATTGAAAAGCATCATCACGCGACTGATAGTAATAATCATTGATCATCAGTATATGATCTTTGGCCATTGCTTGTATATAATTAGCAGTAGATATAATTTTTACTGAATTTTTGGATGGCATATGATCATACGCATCAACGAGCCACCATTCTTGAAATTACTTTAGGAAACAAGGAAACCGTATGCTTGATCCTTAAAAATGTAAAAATAAAATATATAGAACGGCAGTATGGAGGTTGTGCTATTTGTAATAAATATAAGGGATATCGATATTTAGTGTTCTCTGATCGATCATATTATTTCCGGCCTATATATTAAATAAATAGTTATATTTTCGTTATGGCACAGTTACATGACATTTATTTAATTTATGGGTTTGACCCAGTCAAAAAGCAGTTAATTAAAAAACCATTAATTAATTAATTCATTACAGTCCACAATATTAAAATTTGCATTAGCTATATATATAGCTGGCGCTTCAAATTTTTGGAGTGTGTAAACAATTGGAAAATAAAATGTCTTAATTAAGAATTAATGATGGCATAGACCTATATATATATATATATATATATATATATATGCGCCTCCCCCTCCAATTATGGTGCGGTCAATCCAATAAATTAATTTCCACTAGCAGTTGGAAATAATATCCCCAATCTATCTATACACCGTTTTCAGATGGACTAAAAATGAAGTAATGAACAATGCTTATTAAAAAAAAAAGTATGAATAAAACATTAGTGGTGAGGACTAGTTGACTACTGCAATTAAACTGCTATCTACCCTAACACAAATTAAGATATATTTTAATTGTTCCAATACACCTATAATACTGCATTTATTTCATTTAGGAATTGGCGCTCTTTTAATTTATAGCACATTTTCGTATACTGAGTGAGTAGTCTAAGAATGACATGCGCCATAAACCATTATCTAATTAATTCTTACAGGAATTATGAAAAATATAATCAATTCTGTTTTTTCATTGCGGCTTACAGTTTGTTTAATTTGTTGGTTTCTGATTAGATTTACGTTTGAATCTGATTACATTAGCTATCAGTAAATCATTAATCATACTTTTTTTCTTATGACGTCTGCAGCCAAATTAATGTAAAATATAGTTCTTCATATCTATATATACAAAGATGATAAAATTACAAAGTTTGCTTGTCCGGTGGAATTCAATTCAGAAATCGTTTGACACTTGGTAATAATAATTAAATTTATTTCTTAAATTCAGTTAGTGACACCTCACCGATTTTAACAAATTCAGTTAAATCACTTTCAATACTACCACCACATCGCGCGCTGCAACTGCAAGTGCAATAGATCAAATCCACTCCTACCAACAGTCAAGTTAATTCTACCTACGGGTTTCAAATAAAAAAAAAAAAAAAAAACAGTCAAGTAGTTTTGTCTAGAAATAATTTCTGGTATGACTGGACTGGTGTTCCATATCTCAATTAAGCTACGTACATATGGGGTTGGTTAGTTACTGATGAGTTTCAGTTGTGATATATAATCTTAATTAATTAATTATTGCTACGATAGAAATTATGGCGATGCTTAATTGTTTTTAGAAGAAATTAAAGCTGAGCACAGGTGATCATGACTAGTCAATTAGTGATTCATGTCTCTCTCTCCCGTGAAACGGTGAAATTAGCAATCATAGCATAGATAGCAACCTTAATTGTCTTGTTCTAATTAACTAGTCATAACAAAATTCGCATTGTAGCGGAGGGATAATATATATAAGGATGACCGTCTCGTGAACAAGATCAAGGCCACAACTTTTCATTCCATATATATTGTTCTGCTTCGAAAAAATAATTCCATATTGTTTTCAATTGTCATGGGTATCGGAAATCAGAAAACGAGTCAATGAAATTGGTCGGCACAAGCACAGGCACACACAAACACAATTCACAAACCATGGTGAGTTGGTGACAGTGTGATACGCAGACAAATCGACATTGGTCTGACGCGGACGCCCACCATAAAACTAAGACTATATTATATACTAATATCTTGCCTATGCGTTGCAACGGGTCTTATTTAATAAATTTTTTTAAATGAATATTTTCATTATTGTTATAAGTAAATAAAATTATCCGTAACTAAAATGTTAAAATTTGAAGTCATTTTGTTTATTAGTTTTTAATAAGAACAATGTTTAATGTGAAGAAACAAAAAAATATACAACGTTAAAATAATATTGTAACATGTGACATCTAATTTATTTTATTTCATCTAATTGTTTCTAAATTAAATAATTTAGTAACAAAATCTAAAATGAGATTTGTGTTATTTTTTGGACTTATTGTTGTCCCCCTAATGGCGCCTAGAGGGGGGTGAATATGGTGCCTTAACCAATTTTTAACTTTTTTCACACAATTAACAATTTTGGCCAAATCCTAAATGCAATTCAATTCGATGTCAATTAAGTTTGCAATAAAATAAATAGAGAAGAGTAAGAGAAAGCAAACAAAGAGAGGTGACACGGGATGTGGTAACGAGGTTCGGCGAAACGGCCTACATCCCCGGGGTGCCGCAACCAACTCGGTGGTGCGCCTTTCCTATCACCCGAAAAGAAAATAGCTCACAAGCTAACACTCTTACAAGATACAAAAATCTTTGATGTAGTTGAGTCTTTTTCACAAAGATTTGGCTATGAAAAGCTCAAGCAACAATGACTAGTTTGAATCTAGGTTTTTGCTCTTTCTAAGCTGATTTTGGAATGGGAAAAGTCTTAGTTCGATTTGGGAGAGAGAAGGGTTTTTATATGGGTCCCGTAACAGCCAACCCAACAGTTCAGACTTCAGTTCTGTTATAACGGAAACTGGAATTTGTGCTGCTTTTAAGCAAATCAGAAGCATTGCGTTATAACGCAATGTGGTATTGCATTATAACGGAATTACTTCCTGTGCTACATAACGGCTCTTTGGATGTGACATTTGACCGTTTGGTATTTTTGTAATATGACCGTTATGTAGTTCCGTTATAACGGAAAAGAGTTATGTTATAACGGAATCTGGACTGGTACCATACCTAACCAATTTACTTGAGATTTCCAATGCTATCAATAGTGAATATCTAAATTATGTAACTCTACCTAAATTCACTATTATGTTCAAATTAAAAATACAAAGAAAAGCTAATCCAAATCTTGAGATATCGCCGTCTTCTTTAGCTCATCTTGTCTTCCAATATTGTTGCTTGTTTGCTTGTAAATTCTGGATAATTGCTTAAATGATTTCCTTACACAAACAACATTCTCAAAGAAATCGTTAGTAATATAATTTGATATTGTTTTGGAAATCGTCAAATAAGAAAGATTATTTGGAACAACACTTATATAATTTTGATATATGTTATATGTATAACGGGGCACCTAAAAATGTTAATCCATAATCAAACATCTAAGTGAATAATTATTTTTGACTTCTGATTCCCAAGTCATATAATTCCGTAATGTTATAAAATTTTTTATTTTAATTGAAATTTTTTTTTTGAAAAAAAAAAAACTTCAACCAATTATAAACTAAATGCACAAGATGCGTCGTCCTTCATAATTATAAACTTCGGGGTGATTTTAATTGAAACTAAATGCACAGGTCGACGGACAACTAAACTTCGGGGTGATTTTAATTGAAACTAAATGCACAGGTCGACGCGTTGTCCAGTAAAAACCAATTTAATTCAATCATCCCATACGCGTACACTTTTCTGTTTTTGGGAAAAAGCAACACGAACATCGAATCATCAAAATTAGATGATCAACGATAAAGATTAAAACAGATTGATATATCCAATGGCCGAAAATTAGTTTAGACAGATAGCTATTTCAATTTTCAAATCAACTCCTCCTTTTATAAGTAATAAGGATTTAGTTGTTCCTCATACAGATACAGTCAACTGTCAGTGTGAGGACTGAGGAGAGAGGTCCGAGAGGATACAACAAAACCGCGTTTGGAGCTTACCTGCGTACGTAAGTTCTTAATTTTCAAAAGATTATTAATTATTAATTTATTATTCATTGTTAATTATAAATTAAAAATATCATTCATAGTTGTTGGATTTTTAACGTCATAATATATAATTTCTCCATTTGATCCCATATGGAAGGACGATATTTATTTTCCCTGTTTCTTTATTTTCTTTGAAAATCGATACATTAATTATTGCTCTTATCAATAGAAGAATTGTATTAGCTAATGTGATGTTTATTCAACGTGAAAATCATATATATCTCTTGGAATTTAGTAACATTTTTATCTTGAACCCGCTTCGGCCAAATCAGAAATATATATATTTTAGGGACCTCATCATACTGATATTGTGTTGATATTGATGCCAATTCTAACTTTATTATTCACGTTAAATGTTTAATGAATTGGTATTCATGTCAAATATTTTTTATTCAATTTATTTTGTAATAGCTTTGTTATTCAACTTATATAAATGACGCACCAAAAAATGTACACTTTTATCTAGGAAAACAAACACCTACA
Source organism: Cyperus esculentus (assembly GCA_030179965.1). Classification (NCBI taxonomy): domain Eukaryota; kingdom Viridiplantae; phylum Streptophyta; class Magnoliopsida; order Poales; family Cyperaceae; genus Cyperus; species Cyperus esculentus. The sequence continues at coordinate 5,804,224 of JASGLE010000012.1, forward strand.
TATTTAATCCAAATCATTAGCATATGCACTCATTTACATGCATTTTTTAGTGTTTTCTAGTTACTGCTGTGTTTTTTGTTGTTTCAAGTCAGACGAAGCGAGAAGGGCCTATTTTTTAAAATAAAAAAATATTATTTTTAAAAGTAAAAAAGAAAAAAACTTATTTTCAAAACTAGTAAAACCGGGTCCTGGAAACCTAGCCCACGGGCCTAGGCCGGTTCCTGGGGACCCGGCCTAGTGCCTGAATTATTATTTTTTCTTTGATATTTTCTTTAGATAGATCTCGTTGTTAGCTTTATGTAGCCGCGGAGTTTGCTCCGATCAGAGTTTCCTATCAAAAGTTATGTCCGTTTGAATGTTGAGTGCCCGAAATATATGATAAGATTCAGTATAAAATTCAGAACAGAATTCAGAAATATTTTCAATGAATAATATTATAAATAAATATTAAATATCACAAATAATATTAGAAAAAAGAATATAAAGAACAAATCTTAAATTAATTTGAAATGAGCAAAAAGCTCTAGGATTTACTAAAAATTTATTGTGTAAACAGTCATGTACTAAATTTCGTACTGAATTTTATATTGAATCGTATCTTAAATTTTGAGTACTCAACATTCAAAGGCCATATTTTTCATGCAATAAATTTAAATTATTTCTTTATATCATTTTTCTAATATTATTTATAATATTTAATATTTATATATACAGTTTTATAAATAATTATCATGCAATGTATTTTGTTCTAAATTTTATACCAAATCTTATTTATTTAAATGTCATTTCAAATAAATTTAAAATTTGTTCTTTATATTTTTTTTCTAATATTATTTGTGATATTTAATATTTATTTATAATATTGTTCATTGAAAACTTCTGAATTATATTCTGAATTTTATACTGAATCTTATCATATATTTTGGGCACTCAACATTCAAACGAGCATAACTTTTGATAAGAAACTCCGATCGGAGCAAACTTTGCGGCTACAGAAAGCTAACAACGAGATCTATCTAAAGAAAATATCAAATAAAAAAAATAATTTAGGCACTAGGCCGGGTCCCCAGGAACCGGCCTAGGCCCGTGGGCCGGGTTTCCAAGATCTGGCTAAGGCTCGTGGGCCGGGTTTCCAGGTTCCGGTTTTACTAGTTTTGAAAATAAGTTTTTTTTTTCTTTTTTACTTTTAAAAATAAGATTTTTAATTTTTTTATTTTAAAAAATAGGCCAGCGAGAAGTGAAGAATATGGAGCATTTGGAGCAGATTCAGACCTGAAGCCCACCTTACGGTCCGTAAGCTATAAAACAGCCATCAGAGCAGCAATTTTGGCATCTCTTACACAGCATTCCAGCCTCCTTAGAGAGGTATTGAGAGGTTTTCTTAGAGAGGAAGCCAAGCCGAGTTGGTCGAGGCGTGACGGGTACGAGCCGGCGAGCCGAAGAGCGAGTACACGCGCGTGCAACCTTGGAGCTGATCTTCACATCTTTTTCTCTTCTTTACTCTTTCTTTGTGATTACTTGTGTGTTGTTTGGTTGTATGATGACTTATCTTACTCATTGTACTTGTTTGTTTGTTGCTGTTATGGCCATGTCAGGCTAAACTCATAGTTTCTAAGATTATGACAATGTTATAACTTGGTTTTTGGTTTTTATGTGATCTCTTGGTTATCCTTTATTAGTTCTTTGTGTACTGTGTATGAATTGAAATTGCATCTATGCCTGGATCTTGTGCTCGAACAGGTAACCAGTAGGTATTGGGCCATACCGTAGGTTTTAAGCCTTAGTACGCATGTGATTAGGTCTAGTTTGTATTCAGAGTGGGTTAGAGATCCGAGAGGGCAACCAAACAAAACGCGAGAGCTGAGTCTTACGCTACTCGAGAGGGGGTACACTTTGGGGCACCGATACTGGAACTTAGGTTGGGCTTTACAAGAGAGAGCTGCGGTATGTACCTTTGTTGGTTAAAACTGTGTTAGGAATTAAGTCAATAAGCGAGAGCTGAGGTTTGGTCCTTGATATTGTTTGATACCAGATTTAAACGTGTTAATACCAATAATTCATAAATACTTGTTAACTTGTGTTGCGCACCAGTCGTACACGAGACCGACGACTGGTACACTGCTATTTGACAGACGCGAGAGTGTGGTTTAGTAGTCGTGTGGATTGTACGTGACAGGTACAGTTAGCGTGACCCGAGGCCAAGTGACGACTAGTCCGAAGTCCTAAAAATGCTTTTTATCTTATTGCTTTAGTCGTTTATTGTTTTGCTTATTAATTTAGGAAAATACCAAAAATACCCCTTTGTGAACAAATCCTACTTTTAGAAATAACAAAAGTCTAGTCCGGTTTTGCCAATTGTCTATGTGGATTTTACCCCATACTATACCACAACTTGGTCGTACGCTTGCGATTGAATTGCAGTCTAGTTGGGATATTAAAAATAGTGTATTTTCGAGTGAACAATAAATGAGTATGATTCATGATATATGAATTGAATATTAAATATATTGTGCAAAAAATGGCATATCAATATCGCTAAATGAATGCTAACTTTTTTTTTATTGTGAATAATAGAGTTTATATTGATGGTAATATCAACTTTGATTAGTTGCTAAACTAATATTTGATTGGTCTATGAACATGACAACTATTCAAATACTGTGAAAAAGTATTCCTCTGTCAAATTGAATAACAAGCAAAAATAACCACTAACCCATCAGGCCATCCTATATATCAAAGTACATAGTGACTCTAAATTGGTAAATAAACAAGAGGTATATTATCGTCAAATTTAATGTATATTCATATTTCATGAACACGAAAGAGATCAACAATTCTTAAATTAAAGTTTCGATGCAAAATTTCAAAATAAAAGTGCAAAAGCAATTTAGTCCTTATAATTAAGTATAAGCGCAAAAACTATGTAAGAATTAAGATGGAAACAAAAAATATATGGATTGGAGCCGTTTGCTTACTACTTGATAGAGGGCAATATATCTTTGACTGTTCTGAAGACGTACAATGACATATAATAATATACTGTTCTTATAGAACCGGAGTGAACTTGATCTTTTTGCAAGGAGGATAGATAGTGGTGGACGTACGTACTGGTGGAAGAAGAAACAATTAGGAGAGGAGGCTTGGAATGATGGTAGGTATTTGAAGCCAATGAGCAATTAATTAGGGCAGTGGGAATGTGGGATCCATCCCCCACTTAATGAGTGGTACTATGTATGATGTGAATGTGAGCCCCATGACCATCCAATATCCATCCATCCACTCTGGGAGTGGGAGGCAGATGTTCAGATGTAGCTTATACTTAATAATGCGGAATCACATCCGCTGTTATCTTATCTTAATTCCGATAACAGTACCCTGTTATTTTCATATGGGCCGTCGGATACGTGATTAACTACAAAAGGCTCCTTATAATCTAAATGTTTTGATCCTATTATTCCTTCAGAATAACAGACAGCAGATACAGACTCATAATAATGCCAATTCAATTTGTGGTCGCCGTCGGCTACTATACTAAGCCTACAACAACTCTATATTATATTAATTTGAGCAATCAGTTTACATGCATGCTACATCATATATGATAGATGATGATATATTAGCTCCAAACAAAGATGCTCTCCTTCCAAACCCATATCTAAAAGCATTGTAAAGGATGATGCATTAGTCGAACTTTGTATTGATTTGTAATTAATAGCAAGGACATGGTATCATTATTCATTGGTATGGCTGTCAAGTCTCAAGTCTCAACTCTCTTCTCTTCTATAAATTATTAAATTAAATTACAATTGACCCCATGAAATTAATTAATATATTTATTTAGGTTATATTTTGTGATAGTGGGCCAAATTGGGCTAAGACTGACTGACTGACTAAGTGTTGAAACTAGAAGGGCCTACTAAAAGTCAGGACTTGGAATAGAAGCAAAGCAACCAGCTGTGTTTCAGAATTCAGAGTTTGGCATGGCATATATATTCAATTTGGATTTTGCTTAAATAAATTATGATCACAAAGTCAATGCCTGACGTGATGGCAAAATTGTCAAATGAGGAACCCAAGGCATGTAGATGTAGTTAGAATTAGAATGTTAGGTCAGTCCTGCAATGCATCATCTCGATCGTTTCAAGTTCAACCCTTGACCATTTTTAATACCAATAACCATGTTTCACATTTATCTACTTAATATTAATAGTCTATACTTTTTTTTTTTCATAGTACTTCAATACGCTGCAGCACATTAATATGGTTATAGTAAGAAGCTTAGATGTTGTCCCTACAGTACAGAAAATGGCAGTGACAGTTGAATTGCCCATGTAGATGCAGTTAATTAAGGAATTTAATTTATGAGAGTTCATCTCCTAACTTGGGAATTGGGAGCATGCATGGGCAAAATAAAAGAAGAACTTTACTCCATGAATGAATTGAATGTCAAAGTTTCCATTGGAAATATATATGTAGTGTATGCCATTTTCTTTCCTGGTTGCGTGTATGTATGTGCACGTGGGTAAGAAATATACATCAGTCCATAGATGTGGTCAAGATTCAAAAACCATTAACCCAAAATTAATATGCATGAATTATATCGTGATTAGCTCTCAAATCTCGAGTCTCAACACTTCCACATCAAGCAGGTACATCATCACATATATATCAATTCATGATTATTGAATTATATATTCTGGCTGTTTTAAAGAAACATGATAGGGAGATTTGTGGTACGTTCCATACAATTAAGTTTGTTGAAAACTTAATTGTAAAAAAATTTGTTGAATACTTTTAATTCGAGCGCAACTATTTGGTCAATATTACTTATGGGGTTAGTTATCCTCGTTCACATTTTATCACGTACGCCTCCTTAGTTGCTATGAGCAATTCACAGAAAAAGAAATATATATATATTGCTTGTTTTTTCTGTCATTTATTTTTCCCCAAAGATTGGAAAAATAGATAAAGTATTAAAGTACCAAAAAAAATTACAGAAAAGAAAATATTAAGCTGTAAAATTACAATGATACCCTTTTGAAACATTTTTTTTTTTTTGGTTGTGCGGCTCACCATACATAATTTCCCGCTGTCTAAACCCAGCATAAGTTCTATTAATACACATGGGCCTGGAGGCCTCTGTTCTGATTTGATTTCTTCTGGTCGACCTTCGTTGCATGCATGATGCATCTGATCTCCGTGTACATCCAATCACGGAGTCTTCCCTTTCGGGACATCGGCATGTCGTCCGGACCGACCTGTCTAAGGCGCAGAAAGTATGTGTAAACCTTGGACCCATAGACCAGACTATTGAGCCCTATCACAAGCCGAATTAAGTTGATATATAATTATATATATAGATAGGTGTTAGAAAGTATTTAATTTCTGGTAGGCAAATCGGGTCTATATATATTCACCACCGCCACCGGTGAGCAAAGGATTGACCTTGGTCAGAATCAGTCAATCAGATGCCAGAAATCTGGCCACGTCCACCGGGCACCGGCTATGTGTATGTCGGGGTAGGATGCTGCTGGTTTCAACATTCAATTAGAAATCTGGTGATCTCTTTTGGTTCTTATATAGCTTCAGCTAAGTATTGTCAAGAAGCAATGCATTAGGATAACAGTTTTAATTTTGAATTTTGAGTGGTTAATTTGAGCTGATTTACTCAACTGCTGTGCTCCATTTTGGGCCTATAGTTTTTGTATATATTTAAAGGCCCAATATGGTTCTTATGAAAGCAAAATTAGACATATATACTAGTCATTGACCCGCGCCATGCTGCGCATGACTATTTTATAACAAATCCCGTCTTTACATCCTAACTAGGCTGCTCGTTGTTGCTGCTTTGCAGCAACCAATATATGTATGAAATATTCGTTTCTAAGAGGGGGGCAGAGGATCATTTAAGATTAATTCATTTGCTAAAACTTTTTTATTATTTTATTTTGATATAGCAACAATTCTTTTTAAATGAATGAATTGAAATAAGACTTATAAAAAAAAGGAGAGATTTCATAACTCGCCGGCATCTGCCATCTACATTATTCATTGCTACCTCATTTATTTATTTTACATGATATTTTTTCTTTTAAAAAAAAATTTATTTGCTGCTCATATGAACTCAATGTAAGCTAATTTAACCCGCAAAGTCTACATACATCAATTTGTATAGAACAACATTGGCAAGAAATCTCAAATGACCACGAACCACTTTGGCACTCTTGTTGGACCCTCAAGCCTCCGACCATCAAGTTCATAGTATTTGGGAGCTTGTACCAGCAGACCACCAATTAAGCTCATTGCATTTTGGATCTTGTATCAGCCCATATAATCCTGGAGAAGATTTATCTCACAAAATTATTTATAGTGATTAACAAATTTATTTTGCCTGTCAGTAGATTATCACTGAGTTTATCAGCTTATAATGATTTCTACTAGAAGAATCTACCCACCAAAAATAAAACAGATTTAATTTGATCAGACACGTTCCTGACTTTCACAGACCCAATTTTTATCTTATCTACTCATATTATTTAACAAAAATTTACCTTGCATTTTTATTATGAAATTGTACCTCTATTTTCAGGTAGTAGTTTCATTCCTAGAAGATACGAAAATGTATATTGTTTGAAAAATGATCAATCTGCAAGATTTTCTCACTCTTCTAATTCTTCTCAAATTGAGTGGCACTGAACCTACAATTGGAAATGATTGTCAAGGTTCATACAAAATTATTGACAATTACAAGCTAATCAATAAAACTTCTCTTCAATGTAAGAAAGTTTTGTGGATAAAGAGGGGAGAAGAAAAATCACCTATGACCCTGTGGGAGTACTCTCTGCATTACCACCTATTGCTCTTTGATTTCAAAGAAGGGAGACAACCAAAAATTTCTTCCATCTGCCGAAAATAGAGAAGAAAATTAGTTCAAGATGTAAATGCGATTTCCAAAGATAAAATATTATCAGTCCTCAATCCTCATATTCTTTAAATATTACCAAAATTGTAAGGTAGAGCTTAAAGCATTGCTGTTAAACATCTGACAAAATTAAAAGAATAAATCCTCCAAATTTCTCCAGATTATAAACCTTGTCTTGACAAAAAGTAGACATCAATGTGATACAATGCTTTATAAAGATTTCAAATATGCACCTGCATTGCATATAGAGAGGCGACATCTACCTCCTTCCTTACTCCCTTGCCATAGCCACTGTAATTCAAAATTTTCTATATTGTGATTATAATTTGCAACTTCCACTGTTAGCATATTGAATTTGGAGAAGTGACTCAGTTTATAATACAGTGGGAACTTACTATGAAAGATGAAAATAATATAGTCTAAGGATGCCAGCACATACAAAATCGAATCCCACCAAGCGTCCTTCAACTTATGTGTTCATTAGAATCCCCTACAAAAAGTTCAATCACAGATTGAGTTTTTGCTAAAAACAAATTAATGTATTCCGGCACCAATATATCGAGTTATCCTTATCGATTTTTCCATTTGTGTTTACTTAAATTTCGGTTTTCTAACAATTAGTTTAACTATTATGCAAATTGATTAATCAAAAGAGGGTACAGGAAAAGGCTTACCAGGATCGAAGAAAGAAGATGTAGGGCGCAGGAAGGAGAGAAGAAACTATCCATTTATAGCACAGTAAAAAGGCGGTGCCCTCTGAGAGCGGCAACTTGGTACTGGCACAGATACGCGCCAGATGGGAGGCAACACGAAGGTGGATTAGATGAGAGAAGCCCACGTTGCGAGAGAGACAGGTGTTACAACGGAAGCGGCAGAGAAGGAAGACTTACCACGTTGTCGGCTTGTCGCAAGGTGGATCAGAAGAGGAGAAAGGGCGGAAACGAAGGGAACCACAAAGAGAAGAGGGGAAAGATCAGTGCGGCATCTGGATTCGGGAGAAGCAAGCGAACTACGAAGGGAAAGGGAAAGGGAAGGAGAGTAAAAGAGGGATGACAGAGCTTACCTCAGCATTGTGAATGATAACCATCAAATCTAGATCAGACGGCCCAATGGAGGCGTGTTACTATTCATCTGGAGGAAAACAGCCATCCCCAATTCACTATCTTTACATCCTAATATGCTGTGCTCCATTAAGCTGCTGATTTCATTATTTCAATCCTGCTCTAGCTAAGTATAGAAGAGATGTGAAAAAAAATTATTAATGCCATGCAGCGGGCTAGTTACAATTTATTTTGCAACAATAATATAATATTTTCACAACTTACAGGCTAATAAATTGATTCGTTATACAATTCGTGAAATAATGCGATGCGTGAGAAAAAAACATAAAAAATTGAAGCCACGGGCTTTTTTCTGTTGGTCTACAAGACTACAACGCATTTCAGACTTCTATAATTAAACGATCATTAAACTTGTCCATCTATAATTTCATTCCTTCTTAGTAATGTGTTCCCAATAAAGCATGAGCTTAAGAAAAAAAAAAAAAGAATCAGTAAATTTTACGTCCAATCATCAGTCAAGATAAAATGACAAAAGGATAACCAACAATTTGGACAAATCCATAGTTTTATTTACAAGCTCGTTGGAGCCGATATTTTTAATATTAATTAAATAGAAAATCAAAATTAAATAAAAAGGCATCCGTGAGTCAAATTTTGGGATTTAGGCCGGTCCGTGAACCAAATACCGGCCCCAAACACGGAATACGAAAAAATCACTGAATTTTCAAAAAAAGCAACTTTTTTGGGGCCAGTGTTTCTTTCGCGGACCCGAAGTTGGGGCCGGCGTTTCGTTCGCGTACCCGAATAAGTAAACACGGACCCAAACTTCGGGTCTGCGAACGAAACGCCGGCCCCAAAAAAGTTGCTTTTTTTGAAAATCCGGTGACTTTTTCGTATTATGTGTTTGGGGCCGGTATATGAAACGCCGACCAGACTAAATCCCGAAATTTGACTCACGAGTGCCTTTTTATTTAATTTTGATTTTCTATTTAATTAATATTAAAAATATCGGTCGTTGGAGTGATTCACCCAAAAAAAAAATAGTTGTTTTATCCTAAATTAGCCTAGCTCTATTCTGAGCTTCGCTGTTAAAAGTAAGCACCAACTTCATTCAGTTAACTTCCTTCAATTAATCAGTTAGAGTTACCAAAGTAGCCTGACTATTTCTAGGAGTCGCTAGGGATAATTATAAAATCCGATTTCCAAAAAAGCATGCCTTGTTAAAAATAAATTAAGGAATGGAGAAGAGTCAGGCAGCGGCCCTCAAAACCATCCAACCGTTGATTTAATTTTAGTTCATCATGCACCGCAGATTTGACGGCATGATACAATCTGACCCTCCATTGCAATCCCATCTAACCTTTTTCGCGAGACCGCAATGGAGATCTCCATTCCTTGCGTGTTTTTTAATATAGAGAGATGGGTACAGTACAATTTGAGATCTGGTCTCTTTTGGTTCAGCTAAGTATTGTCAAGAAACAATAATAATGCATTAGGATAACAGAACCATTTGTAGCTCTCACTGATCATCTTTATCGCCTCACATATATAGGAAGGTCTTAGGTATTTGAGTCTGATGCCAAACCAGTCGCCAGCAGGAGATGCGAGAAGCCGGCGCGCAGTGAGACCATAGCCAGCCCGAAACCAAGCATTGATAGATTTAGTACTGTGTCTGCTGTTCCCGATCCATAACTAAAGCTGTAAATCTGTAATTGTAAAGCAAGCACCCTCGTTGCTCAAGAGCTAAAAATGTTCTGCTATAATTGTCTGTTGGTGTGTTCGTTCTTTCTTAACCTGTGTTGTGAGTTTCGTTGTGACTATTACTTATGAGATTATAGTCAGTGGCAGAATCAGGAATGGTTTGTGGGGGGTGCCGAGAAGTCCTATATCTTAGTCTCTATATAATTTTCTAGAGGAAAATGCTATGGTGATACGGACGGAACTCATGTCATTGATACGTGCGCAATCAATTTTTTTTTATTGCTTTATTATGCAACGAAATCTGATAATTATGTAACGAAATTTGATAATTATGTATGTAAACTCAACTCACCGAATCAAACTTATTTTTCAATAATCAAGTTGTTGTTCAATATGCGGTTTATGACCCTTTCGTCCGGTTCATTATATCATCTCCCTTTTTTTCTTTTTATTTCACTACCACACTTTTTTATGCACACTATATAGCTAATTATGCAATGTGTTGGTTATAGAATGCTCGCAAATAAATTTTTTTTATGCATGTAAAAATGCTTAGTATGCAAATTGTGTAATGATTTTAAACTCAAGAAATTAGTTTTACATGCATAAAAAATAACTTTCGCACTCCATAATAAACAGATTTACATACATAAATCAAAAGTGCGGGATAAGTTTGACTAGTCAAATCATTCGTATCAACGATGAGAGTTACAAAGTTATCTTTGTATTAGCTCTCTTTTTCTAGATGTCAAATCAATTATGTATAAAGATCAAATGATAAAGAAATTTCTAGAATTGTCATGATATCCAAATTTCCAAAATATACATATTCAATTAATAAATTAATAGATTAAGAGGGATGAGAAAATTGCAACTCCTTGGGCTTTTGGAAAATTTTTTGGCCAATCCATGGTATGAATTGTATGGGGGGATGGAAAATATTTTGGGATCAAGGCAGTGCCCGGGCACGGCTTGGCACTGCCCTTGGTTCCGCCTCATATGCATCATCTGTTGCAACCTACACAAACATGATTTATTAAAGGAAGGCACATCATGGGGGGGCTTTCATTATGCGCAACAGCTGGTTACATGGGCATCAAAGCAAAGAATTCAAGTTGAATTGTTTAAACCTGATATCTTCAAGGCATTCGACTCCGTCAGTTGGAAATTTATCCTACAATGCTTGAGAGCAAGATGATTTCCAGAATCTTGTATTAACTGGATACATTATTTAGTGCTCAAAGGAAGATCACAGGTATTGCTCAACTCAGTCCTGGGAAGAGCAATTACATTAAAGCGGGGTTTACGGCAAGGCGATCCTCTATCCCCGTACATATTCAACCTGGTGATGGATTTTCTAGCTACTTGGATCTGCAAATTGAATGAGTTAAATCTACTTCAGCCTGTTATGCAAGGGTGTCGAAGCTGTTTGTTATACGCTGATGATATTCTTATAATAACAAAACCGGTACCTCAGCAATTGCAGATTTTAAACTTGGTCCTTGAGATTTTTGCTCAGCTGTCGGGTCTGAAAGTGAACTTACAGAAATCCGAGTTGCTAGTCACCTCTATGCCTCATCAGGAAGTGCAACAATTGGCAGAAATTTTGCAATGCAAGGCAGCAACTTTTCCATTTAAGTACCTCGGACTACCGCTTTCAGATAAGAGATTAAAGAAGATGCACTTCCAGCCTCTCATACAAGCAATTGAAAGAAGGCTTCCAGGATGGAAAGCAAGCATGCTTTCCCCGGCAGGGAGAGCTATAATGGTAAATGTTGTCCTTGCAGCTATACCAACTTACTTCATGTCTTATTACCTGCTTCCAAAGTCGATAATTAAATCGATAGATAAAATAAGGCGAAGATTCTTATGGCATGGCCATAAAGAAAATGATCAATCGAAACATCCAATCTGCCTAGTAAATTGGGAAGTAGTGACAATGAAAAAAGAGCACGGAGGATTAGGAATCAGAGATTTAAAGGTGGCAAATCAGTCTCTATTGGCTAAGTGGATTTGGTCATGGATGACAACAGAAGGATGGTGGAAGGAAGCCACACCATCAAACGGACCAACATATAGACCGTGGGAGGATAAATATGCAACAAACTTCTGGCTTGATATAGCAAAGATAAAGGGGCTAGTGATGTGTTCTATACAACATGAACTTGAAAATGGAAATAGCATACTGTTTTGGAGTGATGATTGGACTCAAGGCAGGTTACTCACCACTTTTCCTGCCATATATGCATTGGAAACAGATCAAAATTGCACGGTTGCACAGAAATGGAATGGTCATGAATGGGCATTACCAATTCCCATGACAGCAACGCAGCAAGAGCTAGAAGAGAAAGATGAACTCCTTCGGCAATTACAACTGGTGCAACCAAATCTGAATGATAACACACCAAAATGGATTAGAAGTACAACAGGATTCACAACAAGCTCACTATACAACTTTGTCAAGGATGCACCATATATTAAAATTGATATGCAGAACATTTGGAAGATAAAAGTGCCACCACGAGTGCAATTCTTTGCTTGGCTAATGCTCAGAAACTCGATACTCAACACTGACAATTTGATCAAAAGAGGATGTCAAATCCCAAATATCTGTCACATGTGCAAAGAACAGGCAGAGTCGGTGCATCACTTGTTTAGTGAATGCAAAGAAATCAAGTGGATAAGAGAATACATTCATGATGAAGTTGCATCATGAAGAAGTCCTTGCATCCCTTATAAAGTTGGAGAGTTTTATCTTATGTTGGACATCAAAGAACCAATTTATTGGAGAAGCTTGGAGGTTACTACATGTTTTGTAGTATGGAGAGAGCGATGCGCGAGAATATTTCGTGATGAAGCTAAGAACTGACTCGAAATTGTAAGAGAAATCATAAGTGAACACAAAAGTTGGTTTCCAGGCTAGAACTCATGTACATATTTTTAATTTGTTTTGTTTCTATGTTTCTTATTTTCATTTTTCTTTTCATTTTGTTGATCACACTCTAGTGATCGTATATACATTTCAGGACACATAAAGTGTCCAATTAATGAAATTTGGAGGCAAGACCTCCATCTTTTTCTCAAAAAAATTAATTCTCACGGTATGTCTGTCTTTCGTTTTTTTTTTTTTTTTTTGACTGCAAACGTTATATTTTTTCTGTTAACTGCTGTGCTCCTATTTTGGGCCTATAGTTTTTGTATACGTATAAAGGCTTAGTATGGTTTTAAGAAAGCAATTCGCTTTAAGCAACTAACTTATACATCCCTTCTCCTACAATGAGCCCAGCAAAAAGGCACTAACACGAAATATACATAGGCAAATTAAAAGGCCTTCATTTTTGGGCTATACCTTGGTTGAACATCTGAAAGACAAATTCTGGTACTAAATTTCTTCACGATGGCACAAAACTTCATAATGGATTTTCTTTTATTTTTATATTTTTAATCAACTTAAATAAAATTTACTTTTTTTCTTTGGGGTAAACCGGTAAAATATGTCTACAAGTACTTCAACCAGAAATTTCACATATGTATAATTGTAATTATCTTTTACCAAAAGCATGTCCAACCAAAAAAAGAAAAAATATGATTGTGAAAGTAAGGAAAATAGTAATACACTTCAACTCATAAAAGAAGTGGAAAATTGAATTATTTTTGATAAAAAGTGGAAAATTGATTAGGAGATTTACCTGAATTGCTTGTCGATTCTATTAGATTGCCTAGAAAACTAGGGTTACTTTCGGCTTTGTTGTCAAGCATAGGCATTAGGCATAGCCTCCTAGAAAAGTGCCTTTTTAATAATTTACACCAAACATTAACAGTGATGGATGTGTTATTAAGTACATGAAATGAGAAAATGAATAAATAAATGATGCAATGGTGCTTCTTCTTCAACGTACAATTCTAAGCGATGGAAAAAGTTTACTTGAAACAAATTACGAACATATATATAGCAATAGCAAGCCAAGCAACAACTTGTCAATTTGAAAATCACCGGTGTTTTTTAGTCATAAATTAAAGCCTTCCTTAGATAAGATTAGATTCCAATAAGCACCAAAGTCTCATCTCATCTCATCTTTCATAAAGCTTAAGCATGCATATATATCAAACACCATACCATTACCATTACCATTACCATTAGTTAATGCATCTTTCATCTTTCAACTATCTTCGAATCCTCTCCAGTTTAATTAATTCCACTTTATTCTTCTTACTAATATGTCCCGTCCGTCCACATTTAATTAATTCCACTTTATTCTTCTTACTAATATGTCCCGTCCGTCCACATATAGATCAGGTAAAATTTAAATTGAAGGAATTAATGCATAGTAATAAAAATGGTATTTAAAAAATTAAAGAATGTTTACTGAAAGACCTTAATATATATATGCAGTCGAAATTAATTATAAGAAACTAACTATTCCTTAGACAATATAATATATATATGCAGTCGAAAGTGGATCAATCATTCAAACTAATTATAAGAAACTAACTATTCCTTAGACAATATAATATATATATGCATAGTAATTAATTAATATATAGATTAACTAAAAAAATAACACCCATTCATGAGTCATCATTATTCGACTCGATCAGCTTAGTACGGTACGGGAAGTGGAGGCATACAGTGATTTTGGTGGACTGGACAGTGGACAGTGGACACACAAGGGAAAGAGGACAAACGAAATTAAGAAAGACCCTTTGCAGTTGCTTGTGCCTTGTGACTTTCAAACTAAACAATCAACGAAGATAATTAACTTTGTGGGATGAACCCTAGGTTTATGCCCCTATATATATATATGCAAAAAGCCTAATATTCGCCTCCAAAGCAATTCCTTATTTATTTGGGGATCCGATTTATGGTACAAAAAAGAAAAGAGACCTAAATCTAAATGCCTCAACCCTCAACCTCAACCTCAAGCAATTGCTGGCATGTGTCGACATTATTTTGGACCAGGAAATTTATGTGTACGTAATTTTTAGGGATAATTTCTTGTATACCCCTCAACTCTATCTCATTTTCTTATTTACCCTTCAACACTTTAATATATCTTATTTACCTTTTAACTCTTTTATGTCTTTCTTATTTACCCTTCATAATATTCATGTATTATTGTACTAACCAAACTGATATTTTTATTTTCAGTTTCTAAAATAAAGGACAATAATACTCCTTGTTTCTTTTAATGATATTTCTATTACATATTTTCTCCCTTTAATAAATTTATTAAACTAAGAGCAATATTTGTTGCTGCTTCGTTCTTCACATATTAGTTTTATTTAGTCTTTTCATTCAATACTTTTTTTTTGGTTGATGGACTTAGAGAAACTGGGTACTATTTGCTTCGATCGCGAACATAAGCCGTGACCACTTTTTTTTCTTTTTTTTTCCCCTGAGGGTTAGAGGTGGCAAAACCCGACCAGAAAAACCCGTCTGATCCGTGTTTCAGGGAAAGTCAAATCGATGCGAACCCGTCCCGACATGTGTTTCAGGGATAGTCAAACTGACCCGAACCCGACCCGAACGACCTGAAACCCAAGATGACCCGGGAATAGTGCAAAATCTGACCAGACCTGAGAAACCCGCTCGACCCGACTTGACTTGAAAAAAATGCCGGCAGATATCAACCCGATACCTGACTCGAAAAAATGCTGGCAGACATCCTGACCCGACCCGACAGTTTCCATTCGGTCAAACTGACCCGACTCGACAATCTGCCACATCTATTGAGGGGTAATACATAAATTAATCGAAAGATATACAATCCTATGTAGAAAGTAAACTATAGTCTCATATGCAGGGAAAAGGACAAGTAAACTATATAGTCTTTACTCCCATTTAAATCCTAGAATGGCAAACAAAAATTAATAGCGAAATCTACATATGTACGTATATCATTATGTGCAGTATTGGTCAAAGCATATGAACGGAAGATAAATGGATAGATCCTTTTTATAAATCAATCTATGCTCTGATGCTAATCGCAACGTGGCTCAGATACTTTCATCGTATGATTTAGAAAATATATACTGAAGAAAAAGATGAAGGGTACAACGGAACATTTCAAATTTTAATGTTCAATTTTCATTTTGATTTGACTAAAGGGTAAATAAGAAAGACATAAAAGAGTTTAAGGGTAAATAAGATATATTAAAGTGTTGAAGGATAAATAAGAAAATGAGATAGAGTTGAGGGGTATACAAAAAATTAAGCCTAATTTGGAACAAGTGTTTTTTAGTACAAATGTACAATTTGAGATGTGATGCTGGGTGTTTGTGTTTGTGCACCAGACTCTTGAGATATTTTTTGTCCTTTGTGTGAATTTTTAAATGAATATTACAATTTCCACGATCCTACTAAAAATATTTTGATGAGAGTAAACTTTGCTTTGGTTAAGAAATTTGACAAGATTGAACTTAATGATTATATACACATCCTATTATAGTATATTATTTTGGGATGTCCCTCTACAGTAAAAAATCTACAGTGTTATAAACAGTAATTTTTATTTTTTATTTATTTATTTTTTTTTACCAATAGCAATTATCATGGAGGGAATTTGTTAGGGTGGTAAAACCCGACCCGACATTTTATGAAAGTCAAACTGACCTGATCCAACCTGACTCAAGATCAAACAACATGCAATCCAACTCGAATCAACATATGATCCAAAAAAATTGATATTAAAATTGACCCGACCTGCCAATCACTCTACCCAACCCGAGATCTTCTAGAAGGTCAAACTGACCGACCCGCCCGCCCCATTTACCACCTGTAGAATTTGTCAAAGCAGTATGTAGTTTGCACCATTAATATGATTTGCTATTCTTTTTTTTTTTTAATTCTTTGGCTTTATGCTTCTACGATGGAGAGAGAAAGGAATTCAGCGGCTAGTTCCATCTTTTTACACTAACTTCATTAGAATTAAAACGGTGATATCCATTTGACTAATTTCATTTTTCTTTTTATAATTGTTTTCAAAATGATTTCTTACAAAATCTATTGTGATTTTCACCAAAAATTGTACTAAAGATCATATTATCATCAAATAATCATTTTAGGTATTCTTTGTTTATAATTTTTATATTTGAGTGGTAATATCTTTTTAATGCTTAATAGAACATCTAATGATTTTTGGAGAGTTTGAGCTTTTGACCTCTTTAAAGTGTATAGGTTTTTAATTATCCTAAATAATGTCCTCAATCGCAAGCGTACGATCTATTGCAATAAAATCGGGATCGAATCCACAGGGACGGAATTATTTCTAAACTATGCTTTAAATTCTATCCTAATCCTATTTAGAATATTTTTGGTGTTTTTGTGTAAAGTTTTTGGGGGGTTTTGTTTCAAGATTGGTTTCATGTGCAATAAAATAAATAACAGTAATTAAAGACTTTAAACAGATGCTAAACAAGCGTTCCCAGGGTTTTCAGAATCAGTTTGCTGTCTGGATCAACTGCCTGCGGTCCGTACTTGTCAGGTACGGTCCGCAGGGTATACAATTTCGCCTCTCTTTCAGTTACAGATTAATGATCCGCAGTGGTAACTGCAGTTCGCAGATAACTGTCCGAGAGATAGATTTCCTGTCAGTTACTTGGGAGTGCGATCCGCAGTCTGTCACACTACGGTCCGCAAGGAACAAACAGAGAACAATTTTATTTCAGATCAGATATGTTGACTAAAGTTACCGATCCCCAACTAATCCTAAGCAGTTACAAGTCCCTCAACTCTCGTTTGTTGGCACTTTTAACACTTTTAGATCAATTAGAAATCTTTAGGATTATTTCTAACCTAAATTCAATTTGCTTTTGTTCAAGGATAAGGTTTAACTTTCGTTATAACCACAATTTCTCCTTTCGGTTACTTTTGGATAACTACCCAATTAGCACAAGAATCAGTTCTCAATTCAATTGACGTTATTCTAACCAACTAGATTGGGCCCTAATCTATAGGTTCTTATCAAATAATCAAGAAGCAATTCAAATGCAATTATAATCAAGCTCAAAGCAATATTGAAAATAACTTCAAATCATAGACAATTAAAACATGATATTCAATTAATTCAAACAGACAAACATCATCTTAGACCCTAAGAACTAAGACAACTACTCAGACATAACAAAAGACAGCATGATTAAAGAAAAAGTAAATAACATAAAGAAGAAAGCACCGATTATTTTGGATGACGTTTGAGACTCGTCGGCGCTTGAATCCTTCTTCTCCGAGTAATCTCCCTCTTCTTATCGACTCTCTAAACTAAACTCTCAAAAGTAAAGAACTCTCGACTAACTAAACTTTTACAATAAACTCTACTTTAACAACTCTATAACTTGACTCTACTCTCGACTTGACACCAAACTTCTTCAAAGGATGATGATTATATAGGCTTGGATGCTCCCAGTTTTAGCCTTCCTTCTTCTGGAACCGACCCCTAATTTCTGGAGCAAAGGACAGAATTAGATACCTTCAATTGAAACTGCTCCAGAAAATAGAGGTCCCGTCTGATTTTGGCCTTCCTGCGATCTGGCTTCCTCAGGTGCGAACCGTACTCTCCAAGGAACAGGGAGTCGGTTGCCCTAAAATTGGATTGTCGGCGGTTGTGCTCAGCCCAGATTTAGCTGCTCCAGTTTTGATCTGAGTGCGAACCACACACTCGAGATTGCGGTCCGCACTATGTATATTCTGTGCGCTTCTTCGCCTATTTTTGTTCATCTTCTCCGAATTGGGTCCCAAAAACTTAAATAACTCAAATTTAAACATCTAATAACTGATTTGCTACTAAATCTAAAATTCCTAACTAAAATAAAGGTAAAAATCCTAAAATAAATAGATAAAAATACGATGCATCAGCTTTGCAACTTTAAAATTCTTCACAATTTTATCAAAAATTTGATATTCTTATATAATTTGAGTTTTGAATAGCTAAATTCTTACAACAAATTTATTTCTGTTGTACATCTTTTTTTTATTGAATATATTTTCAGTTAGCAAAATTTGGAAGCTGGAGGACTCACCTTGGTATAAGAATTCATATTGTATTTGTCTTGATTATTTTTGACATGGCAATTGGGATTTGAGCTAAGGCTTTTGATTTCCTTGACATCAATTATTTTATTCTCAACGATTTATAATATGATTTTCTTGATTATGTTTTTGAGTGTACAAAAAGCTGATAATGAGGAACATATATAGATATATTGATTGATTTATAATTTTCAAAATAATTACAATGAATTTAAAAATATATCAGCTTATACAAATATTGACTTCATCCAAATTTCATATAGTTGAATAAATTAATATTAACACATCACAACAAACTAACTATATTAATATTATTTTCTTTAGCACTACAAAGGGTGAGGTTTTCTTGAGAACAATTATTTTAACAATCTTAGAAAGAATTTCCAATTCAATAATTAACAACTTTACATTACAAACCTGACCTTTTTTTAAATTTGTACATTAATTGTATTTTAAATTTCATGTAAACTTGATATTCTTAGACGGAAAATCAAATTGCTTTATAAATTTATTAGAAACTCAATTTGTTTAGCATAAGCAAATGATATAGCTCAATATTTACTGCCGAAGCAAAGCGAGGCACTCTTCTAGTTGATCTTTATGTTTCGTGGAAATAACTCAAAAAACATATAAAATTATTTTTAAGATCGATCTATGTTGCTCAACAAATTTTTTATATAAAAAATTCATGGAAACAGTTAATAAAATTAATACTAAAAAAGTCAATTAATAAATAATGTACAAAATAAATCAATCAAAAAATAATATGCATAGTAAGTAAGTAATATGCATACTTAGTCTAGCAACGAGGAAGCACCAAAAGAGACAGAGTGAGATCAAGACAATGGCTTCAGACGAAGAGGTCACAAGCTGATAATAACATGTCAAACAAAAAACACACCAGATGAATAGCGTGCTAAAAGTGAAGAAGAGGTCATGAATCCGAATTGAACCGCGTTTTTGTAACGATGTTGATTTCAATATTGGTATCTCTATATCATCTTGCTAAAATAAAAAGTTTGTTTTGTCTTGTCATCATCATGAACATTTGCAAGTATTTTTTGGAGAAAAGGCTTCAATTTTATCAGAATGAGATCCTACAAATTAAAACAGAGCATGAAAAACATTCAACTTAATAGTTTCTCTATTTTTTTTGTGCTTTTTAATTAATTAAGAATCAGGTTAAAGATGACATGTTAATTTGATTCTATTTTCAGCTCACTGTGCCCTTTTCTTATGTCATTTCATGTGATCTCGAGTGTTTTTGATATGATTGAGTCCGTATATGCTTTGATCCATATAGGATCGCAGGACCCTACAATGCATATCCAACGGATATTGCTTTTAGGAGAGTTTTTTAAAGTAATTTGAACTGTTGATGGATGGATCTCACGGTCCTGGGCTCCAAATGTTTGGATCGCAGCTGATTTCAATGCAGTTGGAGTCACGTCTTGTGGAACATTGAGTCGTGTATTCATAGGATTTGAAACTAGATAGAGCACATCCTTGAATCGAAATGGAATATGCCTTGAATGACCTAAAATTACTTCACTCCAACTCGACGTCCAATGAAGCATATATACATACATACATACATACATACATATATATATATATATATATATATATATATATATATATACATATATATATATATATGAGTGAGACCTAGCGTCCATAGATGGATCATCCATCATAGATACAGAGTTGCCACGAGGTGGGTCCCACTGGTTACCCCTTGTGTCTGTGATGGATGATCCATCTATGGATGCAAGGGGTTTCCGTATATATATCATATCAGGTTGGAATATGTCTAGTTTCAAGACCCATGTCTAATTTTGGTATTATTAATTGTTGTTAAATAATGTAAAATTGTATAATTTGTTTGTGATAATGTCGCTGTTATCCGAATAAGCTTAGCGTTATGTTATGATGTGTACTTTGTGTGAATTCAAGTACAACAATAATGAAAGTTTCCATTATTGAGATTTGAAATAGTACATCCAATGACCAATTTCATAATTTTGTTGTACTGTCAGAATGAATGTATGATTTTAACAAAGAATATGAGTTAGTGATACTAGATAAAGAATGGAACCATAAGATCTTCTCACCCCTCTTTACAGGCGGAAATCATACTTATTTCGGTTTGTTTGGAACTTTAAATTGCGATGAAATTTAGTACATTGCTATTTTATTTACCAGCCAAAAACATTGTTTTTGTTCATATCTTTAAGGGCGGGGTCCCTTAACAACAATTATTATTTGACAATTCTTACGAACAACTTGAAGTAAATTAAATTTTTTTTATCATATTATTTTAAGTATTGTTTTACATATCGTACAATTTGGCTGTTGTTGTTTTTTTGTTTTTTTTTTTTTCTATAAGCCATACTTTCCTATCTAAATGACTAAGTAAATCATTTAATTGTTGACGTTTAAGAGACGCATCCCATTCCCAACTATAAATTCAGTATTTATTTAATATATATCGGTGCAGATGTGGAGCTTAGAATTTAGTGGATAGAGGTCTGTCTCTTTTGCATCAATCCAAAACAGCAGACAAGGACTCCTACTCCTGTCATCACAATCTCCATCACCAGAGTCCAACCAAATTAAAAGTATGATGAGAGATTGATTATTGGAGTTATTAGCTAGGAGGAAGTAGACAAGTAAATAAGCCCCTCCCTCCACTAGAATATTCTCGCCTTATACGGTCATTTATTTATACTTGTATGATTATATCCCTCAATTAATCCAAACGGGAACAAAAATAGTAGATGGATTAGTTAAGAATATCACTTTGAGTGGAGACATAAGAAAATTGAAAGGATACGAAACCGTATGTATTTTGGTTTTGGAGCCCTACAAAAAGACAACGGGCGACTATCTCTTTACATTCTTTATCAAGTCGTATCTAATACCACACATCCCTTTTCAAATTGCAAAAAATTAATATAAAATTATAAACTTATCCCCCTTGCAACATTTTTAATTTCAAGTGTCGTTGTGCATTCGTTACAATGGTGACCACATCATACTTTATTTGCAGAAATACACAAGAAAATAAAAATATAGTAAAAAATAATTACAAAAAAAATTGTACACTGATGGGAATGAAAATATCCATTCTTGATCCAAGATTAAAGAATACAGCATTAAATTTAATAATTCTCTAGGTTAGTCTGAAAAATATCCATGATCCTCTTTAACCCATCAACCAAAAAAGTCCTAATTAATTAAACAATGTCCCAACAGGCCGAAAGAAAAAGAAAAAAAAAGAAGAATCTAATCTAATCTAATCTAATCTAAGAAATCTAACCCACCACATTACACTTACACATATAATAATGCTGGATCCATATTTCTTTAACAGTAATTATAATCGCCTTTCCTTTCCTCTATACCGCATCAAATCTCTTATCTGATCTCTCTGAAACAGAGAACAAAAACCCACTACCACTAGCAATAATTAATTAATTAAATAGTTAGTCTTGGAACCCCGTCTTTTCCCAAATTGCATTCCGGAGGCGACTCATATCTCTTCCTTTCAGAGTTCTGCCCACGCCCTCGTGCACCGAGAACGACGCGGCCCTGTTCCGGCACGCCATCTCGTGCGGCGGCACCCATGTCCCCCTCCCCAGCTCCCCCGCCACATCGTCCTCGTCGTCCACCTCCCACTCCCTCGCCCCCACGCCGCTCTTGTACTCCTTGCCCAGTATCTTCGACCAGTCTGGTATGTTCACCGGCAGCGATGCGGGGCCAGTACCGGTCACGCCTCGCCGCTGATCAGACTTGGATTTGGGACGCGCGATCTGGATCGGACTGGAGTAGACGACGTCGTGGGAGTTTGAGTTGGACTCGAGCGACTCGCCCCACATGTCGGACTCCTCAAACTCCTCGGGGTCGAGCCGGGTGGAGCGCACGGGGTTGTGGACGGGCGAGAAGTACCGCGACGCCTGCTTGAGCACGGATCGGTTCCTCCCGGCCATTACACACACACACACACACACACCTTTTGAAGAACTCTAATTGATGGATGGATGGATGGATGGATGTGAAGATTTATTAGAATTAGAATTGAAAGATGGATCAACAATTATAATATGATATGATGATATTATTATATTATATGATAGAGAAAGGAAAGGGGAAGCAAAAAGAGGTTTAGAATTTGTTCTTCTTCTCGGTGGGGTTTGGTGTGGGCTTTGCTTTATAGAAGGAAGGAAGGAAGGAAGGAAGGAAGGGCAAAAGAGAGAGAAGAAGAGGTTGTGGATAAGGCCCCTTTCTCTCTCACGGTTGACGGTTCTGCCCCTGGGGAGTTGGGGGAATTTGTTAGATTGCCACTCACTGCTTTTGGAGTTTCCTTGTTCCCTTCCCTTCCCTTCCTATTGACTCTCCTCGGATTGGTATCCGCTGCCATAGTTTGTGATGGCACCGGTGCCATAGTCTCTATGACAGTGGGACCCACGAAAAACAGCTCCTCCAATTTACAAAATCTCAGCCGTCCAAATTAATCTCAACCGTCCACAACTCTCCTCTCCTCTCCTCTTTACGTGTTAGTTTCTGTATTTAAGGCCTTCTGTCTGTGGCACTGCAGGCCTCGGTTTAGACTTTTGGGAAAGGTAAAAGGCACATGAAATTGCACCCGGATGTGTGTTCAGGACTTCGAATATATTTGATTTATCTAATTAGTTTTTGTTTATAATTAGTTAATTTTGGGGGCTGTGTTGCAACATAACTGGCAATTATGTCTTCATTGAGACACATAATTATTTGTCAACATATCTTTTACATTTTTACGTTTAGAAATTTCCTACTTAGAGCCGCTTATTTTTTTTTTTCATGTAAATATTATGTTGTCTTTGCAATTTGCAAAGTAATTGAAATTTAGCAATATATTGAGTTTCTAACTAAATATTCACATGCGATAAAACTTTTAGTAGATCAAAGAATAATAATTAATTACAATACTTGCTCAACTTTTAATAAACAAAAACATTGAGAGCTGTAATACCATATGTGGCTCATGCAATTTGTTCAACAGGTTAAAATGCATTAAGAATTAATTGAACAAAGATTAATTTCTTTAGACAAATCAAGAAAATAATAAAAAAAGCCAACCATACACATGTTGCTAGTGTGACCTTGATGCAACTAAAAGTTCATTGATTATGCAATCAAAAGTCATTAAAAAAAGTCACTTGCAAAAGTAAGTTGTTCGTTGAACAATAAACTTATATTATTTATTGTACAGTTTCTAAAACAAAGATTCACAAATAATTGTAATCAGAAAATTATTTTTTCGAATAGTACATGCATAGTAGGAACTCATTCTTATAATTGTACTCTTTTTTTTTTTTTCTGTGTAAGTGAATTTAGTGTTTTTTTTTTTATCAATCAATTACATGAAAAAGTTGAATTACTACAAAGATTAATTATAATAGTAATTGTGGATGTTTATATAATTTTGCGTTAAACATTATTTTAATTTTCGAACTAGATACTAAATAAAACTTAAAAGAACATATAATGAAGTAAATCTAAAATTAGCAACAATTATATATATCCGGATAAGTAGCAAAAAAAGAAGAGATACTATTACAATGCCACGTATCGTAGTCGTAGCCATCTATCTATGTATGCTTTGTCAACCCCTAACGCCAATACGAGTTTATGACACATGCCCCTAACCCATCCCACAATCGCACCCGTCCAATCCTACACCCTCCCGAGATTGGACGGTGGATGGCGAGACGATAGCGTGTGGCCGTTGTGAAGAGGATAACGATAAAACCGCATACATCTCCCCTTGATCCTTCTCTTTAGAAAAAAAGAATATGAAAAATCAATTTTAGCCCTTGTCAGAGTGAGTCTCCTCTCTTTTGCTCTCGCCTCTCGGTTTTCTGTCGCGACGTCTTGACTCTTGAGGCCTTGAGATTGCGACGCGTGTCCCTTCCGTATCGAACCGACACGTTTCGTACAGACAACCATCGGGTTTCGGGGGCCCGTGAACCCACGTGAAGTAGGCCCTTGCCCTTGCCCTTGCCCTTGCCCTTGCCCTTGCCCTTACGCTTTCCAGACAGAGACAGCCGATTTTGAAATTCACTGACGGCTGGGCTCCATGGGTCAGAGGTCGAGTAGAATGGGATTACTGGATTAGATCGGGGCATCGGGCTGGGCTGTTGCTTGTTTGTTTGGATTTTAGTGGTGCGTACTTTTTTGCAAGTGTAAGTAGAATTTGATTGAAGAATTTGAAGAGAGCTAAGCGAGCTTAGGGAGAGGGATTTTATTTATTTAATTTATTTTTTTGTGTGTAAGAGTAATAAATGAGTAGACAAATAGTACAATTAGCTGTGCCACGACCACGAAAGAAAGGCCTTCCCTTGATGGGGATTGGGGACATATATACACACACAGAGAGAGAAGTTTGAAGTTTTACTCCAAACTGTTCTGTTGTTTTATTAGCGTGGATGGATAATAAATCCGAATGTCAAGTGAAATGAAGTGAAGTCAAACAATGAAATGAGAACCAGAGCCGTGACTGACTGACTGTACGTAATCTAGTGAACGGATAAATTTGATAGAATTGCTTTATTGGAACTAATTAGTTAGTTTATTATTATTAATATATGAATAAAACAAATCTGCTTAATTTATGTGGGAGGAAATAATTTGATGCGAGGAGAGGAGAAGAGAGGAGAGGAGGTACACATGTTTCAAGGTGTGCCACTGCCTTGTGATGTGAGACCGTGAGAGTAATTACATGTTTACATTAGTTGGGCATGCAATTTGGGCAATAATTGATGTCCTTGTTCCATGCCCCTCTGCCTCTAATCGGCTTACTTATAATTAGTTGTCATGCTTATATGCAACACATTATTACATGAGTGATTATCATACACTTAAAGTAGCCTAGTAAGCTTAACCCCATCAGATTTATTTCATTGCCTCAAACTATTAATTAATTAATTAATTAAAATGCCCAGATCTGAGCAGGAGAGGGTGGTAATTGGCTGATGCAGAAACAAAAACAATTTCTCAGTTTCAAGACAACAACAGTGTGCTTTTCTAGTACTTTGAGGATGCTTCTCTTTAGGCTTTATCCACTAATTAATTACCTGTTATTATATTAGTGGTGGTTGTTACCGTGCGCACGAAACTATAATTAATTATTTTAAGTTGTGCTAATTTCGTAACAGTCCTTTCTACTGACAAAGTTATAATATAAATGTAAGCTCCGCGTTGAGACTTTCGTGACAGTGATATAATTCCTATTTTTTCAATGAGTGATATCACCTATTATCATTTCTTTTCGGAAATTATTTTAGCGAACTAAACGGCGGGGCCAGAAAATTTTTAAATGTGGTTCAAGTTGTCATATCAAATATCAATATCGATGTATGTAATAACTATATAAAAAAATATAAATTATAATGAGGTATGGGGTTCAATAGTATAATAATTCTTATATTTTATGGGGTTCAAATATACGTTTTCTTAAAAAAAAAATACTTATATATCATTAAAATTACTATGTAAAATTGTTTATTTTGGGGAAAATATGGGGGACAGACATTGTCCCCCATTCTCTTCATATAGATTCGCCACTAGAACATATTAAAATGTAGTCATTATTTTTTATTCCAACATGACTTAAACAGTTTAAGGTAAGTCTCCCCGCTTAAATGCTTTACAATTTAGTTATAATTTTTATTTAGCTGGAATTAGTGAAGTTGTATATTGATTAGATGATATTTATTGCACAATCAAGCATGAATATATAGTTTAAAACTACATGACAATATGGAAAGAAAACAGTCGATGAAAAAATGAGATCGGAGATAAAAAAAAAATTGAAAGTATGCAATACATGAACGATAGGTTACGAAAAACATGCAGACAAATCAGACCAATGAATAAATGGCAAAATGAAAGGTGTCAAGCAAAAAATAAATCCATTTTTTTTTTAACTTTTAAAGAAATATGAACTTACAATTTATAAGCAAACATCCATAATTTTTTTCCTTTACTTTTTTTTTATTGTTTTTATAAATTTTAAGCTTATCCAAAAAAATAATTCTATAGAAATATTTTATCTAGAAAAATATTATGATATAGTCATTTTTTCCACTTTAATTAATAGAAAAACTGAAAATAAGATGTCCAACTGATTTTGAGAAAAATATTAGAATAAAAAAGTTGGTACCAAAATAATATAAGAACAAATTAATTTTTTTTAATTTATTTATAAAAAAAATACTTATAAACAATGCTCATAAGAGAAGTCACAATCTTGATGAGAAATCAATGGTAACCAACAAAAAACCAACTTCTCTAAACACCACTCCATTTGAAAATGAAATAGAGAGAGCTGAAACTTATGATGACCGTTGGATGATAAAATCGGACAGCTGTGAAGCTCAAATGAATGAGAGAGCTCCATCTTTCCCCTCTTTTAAGGGGTATATATAACATTTCTTTTTTATTTTTATGTGCAAGATCATTACATTACTAGATATATTAGAAGATAGTTGAAATATTGGAATATGGATGAAAAAATAAGAGAGAGATAAAGGAATTGATTTGATAGTATATTTCGTATGGTGTTGTTATTTTTTTATTATATTCCGTATAATTAATTTCAATAGCAACTTGGGATCATGCATGTTATATATCCAATTATTAATTTTTCTTTATGCGGACCACTAGATATTTTTTTCTGTTGACTTGTCGAGCTATAAAAATAGAGAATACACATATATAAACATGCATATTCTTTTTGCGTTATAAAGAAAAATAAACGATAATATTCTGTTTATATTTAAATACGTAGTAAGCAATGATACAATACTTAAATTAAAAGTGTAAGCTCTTTTGTAATATTTCTTATTCTATATATATATACTAGAAAATTCTTATGGGTATACTAGTTGCGCGCAGTTTTGGTAGGAAATGAAGCTAATTACATAACGTGAAAGCTACTCTTTCTCAGTTCTCACATAAACTATTTAAATCTAAATAGTGGTAATGAAGACCACTTGTTCTTTGTTATATACTTTACCATTATCTCGATCCACATAATTAGAATTAGATTGGCAATGGGCATGGTAAGTCTTGGAATTGGATGGGCCAAAAGTGGACGTCGAAGACTTTGGTGACGTCGAAGCCTCTAGGAGAAAATATACGGGCAAAATAAATACTAGTTGCAGTTGGAGAGCTATTTAATCATCCATTAACAATCAACTAGGAGATGATCGCGCGGAAGTATTTCAAATCATAAATATTGATATTTTCAAGTAAAATGTGACGTAATAAGCATCAAAGATTAGAAGCTTGTAAATGATTGAGCTTAAATGTTAATTAAGAAAAACATTAAAAAAGATTAAACTGAAATGCTAATTATGCGGCCTCCAAAGTGGAATTGCAAACGTTATACAGGCATCAACCTCTACAATGAGAACCTGAGTATGCTGACTAAAATTCAATTTACATAGTAAGCTTCTGAAATGTGCCTGCACCAAAAACATGAGAATTGTTATTTTTAAAGTCAAAGTAGTACTCTACAGTCTACATAATTAAAACTGTTGGACTGAAAAGTGTATAATCTCTCAAGATAACATATTTAATATTGTAATAAAAAACTTGATTTTTATAAACCAATTATTAGAGTTACTTCTATGAAGCTAACCGCATGCTGGCTCTATTGTTTATCATACCTTAATCATCAACAGACCTTTGAATAAACATGCAAAAAAAAAAAAAAAAAAATAGCCAACAAAATCTATATATATCTAGGATTTTATTTGATAAACAACTGGCCCATATTATCACTTCTATGAAATCAAAACAGATTCATACCTTGGTATTAGTATTAGAAACTTCAAAGAACCCGGCAACATGCACCGTATAAGCCAAATCATACTGATGTAACACAACCATCTCAAGTATTCTCAACTGCAAAATGTTTATAGATATGGAGTTGACACAAAAAAAGGGCACCCACAGACGACCCTCAAATAATTGATCTTATCACTATGTAATAATTGCTTGGTTATGGGTCCTAATTCCATGCCCACAATGATATAATTACTATACCCCTGTTGGATGGGAGCGGGATGGGTACACCCGCGAGTGCACCTTTTGATTGTGTACCCACCTTCTAAACCGTCGGATGCAATCCCATTTAATGTCATCTCAACTGTCGAGCTTACAAAAATAACATTTCTCTATTTCCGTGCAAACTAAGAAGATAACAGAATTATTGCGGGCCCGGGATGGAAAAAGGTGCAAGTTACTTAAACTATTGTTGCCTTATATGCATTCATGCCCTTAATTATTTTTGTATGATGGAATTCCTATAAACTTATAATAATTATATATTCAATTAACCGATTGAATATCAATTAAAATAAAACGTATCAAGCTTATATTTAATATTTGATTAACATTTTAATTTTTAAAAACCTGCAAAAATTATGCAATCATTAACACAAATTAAAACATATTTTTGATGTCAATCCAATATATTTTGTTGAGTTAGATTATTGTGCTAACTTTAACTTTTCAGTCTGAAATTCTAATGTCTCAAAATGTGTGTTATCTTATACAAAATCATGATATATTATGCTCAATAAATACTTAGAAAACTTATAATTTAAAGAGGTAACTTCTTTTTTTTATAATGGTAATATTTTATTATCGTCGTCGTCGTCGTCGTCATCATTAATATTATTATTTATGAGCTCTTTCAAAAATTCTAAAATAAATATTTAGAAAACTCTAAATATAGAAGATTTTTGTATTCTCCAATTCGTTTATATGAAAATTTTATTGGGCACCATAAATAGTGATTTCGGACATGATAATATAAATTTTGAGGAGTACGTTAACATTTTTTAACCGAAGTGCTAACGTTAGCACAATAGTATAACTCTAATTTATTTATTTATTATTTTTTTTTTGCTTATCCGGTGCACCTATTGACCTATTCCTATACAAAAATAGAAGCCAAGATTTATTAAGAACTTCAATACTTGGTAAGGTTAACTTTTAGATAATTTGGATAAAATTGCTACGGCATTTGGTATGAGTTAATTGATATTAAAAATAAAAAAAGAGCTATTGAACTATATGGGATATATTTTCATTAAAATTTTTCTAAGTTCCAAATAAGCAGAAACAAATCTTGAAAAAGAATCTATCCCACATAATAGATGACAAGTTATGCTTTTTGTAAAGTATTATGTTCCAATCGAATTAAAAAAAATAATATTTTGAGGTCTACAAAAATAACAATGATCAAATACACATTTAACTCTGCGTGTGGGAGGTCGCGGGTTCGAAACCTGGATGGGAGGTCTTTTATAAACATTTAAATTTGAGTGGCTTGACCCTCATCTTTATTTCAAAAAAATACACATTTAACAAGATATCAATCTAAATATTTGTTTTGAAATACGTACTTTCATGAAAAATCAAGCTGAATTAAAATCCTTTATTTCAAAATATTCAAAATCGAAAGAACATTAATGGTTCTATTTTTTCAATTTTATAATAATTGACTCATTTTTATAGTTTAGGATCAAATATGATTTTTGCTATTTAAAATTATATTGAAAAATTTTAAATTCACATGTGAGTTATAAATTTCCTTAAGAATATGAAGCTTCAAATCTCTCCAAATTAAATAATATGAAGGGTTCGGAAGCATAACGCATGATGAATTCCAATGACATTAAATATTCTGCGGGACCCACAAGTCTGGGTTAATTCCTCTTATGCTTTATGCATAGAGATCAATGCATTTAACTTTTGTAAAATTTGAAAGAAATAAATTGCATTAATTAGCTACGCATCGGACGGCTGAGAAGGTGGGTACACAATCAGAACATGCACTCGCGGGTGCACCCACCCTGCTCCCCTGTTGGATTGCCTTCAAATAATTTATCTTATCACTCTTGTTTAAAATTTACTACAGGTAAAAGTTTAAATTGCCTTGGAGCAGTGCATCT
Organism: Cyperus esculentus; assembly: GCA_030179965.1. Lineage (NCBI taxonomy): Eukaryota > Viridiplantae > Streptophyta > Magnoliopsida > Poales > Cyperaceae > Cyperus > Cyperus esculentus. Next base: position 5,834,950 of record JASGLE010000012.1, read on the forward strand.
GAGGTCAACGGAAACAATTTGTCACTCCTTTTTATATAAAGCAGTAAGAAAATATGGTAAGGTTAATATTTTTACCAGACTTATATTGGTTTTAATCTGATGATAGCCACATGATGCTCGAAAACATTCGATTTAGTGATTTCACCACCACATAGTCTTGCATCCATTTTTCTTATTGAAAAATAATAAGCTATCGACTTAACATAAGAAAACAATTTAAGTTAAACCTCAATATAAAAGTTATATTGCTCCGAATATACTGGTTTTGGAACTTAAAATTTGGCCTATATCTCGTAGTGGATCACCTCTGATCTCAATCAATATTATGGTAGATTTGCTCCTTTCTAATCTTTCTTGGATTGTCCTAAATGCTCTTACAATTACATCAGTTATGTGTGTGCCAGTATAGTTTTCAATTCTCATAATTTCCTCTCTAGGAGCATTGTGCAAGTCATCACTTTTTGCAATTTCAATTTTAGTATCATGCACGTATAAATGAGCAAATGACGGTGCATTCCCATTAGGAGGCAAAATTGATCCCGTCTTATGGCAGACTTGTCTTGGCACTCTAAAAATATAAAGCAACTTACCGTCATTTATATGTTCACCTATCAACTCTTGCACCAACAGAATTGAACGGAAGAATGTTGTTAAGTTCTTTATCCAAGATGTATTTGACATAAGAAGACATCAAGTTCCTCAACGAATGCACTAACTGGTATGCATTTTTACCATTTTTTCTGTGTGCCATTCTACTGGTCCTTCTTTGTGCCCCAATTTCCTGGTTCTTTTTGTGAGGAAACAAAGCATTAATCAATTTCTCATTTTTTTAAAGGTTACGTAATTGTACCTTGTAAGAGAACTAATACCGTGTTCAATATGAAATCACTCCCATCAAATGAGAATTGGAATTCTAGTTTTTTAAATTTCCTTGCTCAAAATGAAAAAAATAAATGGGAATTGATTTCATTTGGGATGATTTGAAGAGAAATTTTCCTTCAAAAATTTTCCATAAAATTTGGAGGTATTTGGTGTGATTTCATTTCAATGGAGAACACTATTTTACAGTACCCAAATTGTCCTCATCTACCGATAAAAACAACTCCTCAATTCTTTGCCCCTCTCCTCTCCGATTTTCATTTCTACCAGCATCTTGCTCTCACCCCAGTAGGTGGTTGTTGAGTCCTCTGTTCTCTACTGACAACAACACCTCCAATTAGCAAGTCTCGCGCTCCTGCTTGCTCCCTTTCTTTTATTGCTCTTTGATTTTATTTACCCAACCCAACTTAGTACCCAACTCAGCCAAATCGATTTTGGTTGAGTTATTTGATAATTGAAAATCCTTACTACTTTCCCTCATGTATTGCACTTTTATATAACTACCTTGTTACTTGGTATTTACATTTAGAGGGACCTCTTTCTTGGATTTAGATGACACTACTTTCCACTATACGCTGAAATTTTTTTTTATTAATAGACGCTGCCTTGTCATGCTTATAGATAAATCTTCTAGCTGAAACTTTTTATTGTTTTGAAGCTAATCAGCGTACCGGTATGAAATGAAAATAGCCTTCAATTTGTTTTAAGGATAAAAATGTCATATTATATGAAATGAAGTCCCATCTCTTTATATTTGAATCATTTTGATCATGAAAAAGAAAAGAATTCAATTCAATTCTAATTTTATGTTGAACACAAAAATTCAATTCACAATCATTTCTTTTCATGTCATCTCTATTGAAATCAATTGAATTCTACAAAGAATTCATTTTGAACACAGTATAAATATGGAGAGTGAGACTCAGGGAAGCCCACCTAACTTGAATCCTGAATGAGAAAATGAATGAATCAGGTTCAAAGTTTATATAATACTAATATTTGGTTCTTGATTACAGTAGTAAAACTGAAAGAATCAGGTGAGGTTTAAATTTAATAATTTGATTATTGACTATTTGGTTCTTGATTACAGTAGTTAAACCGAAAGAATCACGTGAGGTTTAGACTTAATAACTTGATTAGTAATTACAGTAGCTAAACCGACACCAACAATTTGCAGATTACTATTGTACATTGTTAAATGGAAATCAACACTTAGCAGATTACTATTGTACAGTAACCTGGTTCTTAATTCAATCCTTTGAAGCTTAAACTTAATAATTTGGTTCCTATTTACAGTAAACCTAACAATTTGCTTCCTATCTACGTTGCTTAAACCAAAAGCTTAACTAATAGCTTATCCAATTAAACTTTAGAGCTTAATTTGGCTCTTAATTACATTATTAGAATCGAAAGCAACACTTACAGTATAATAGTATGTTCTCTTGAAGGAAAGCCACTACACTCCCTATTGAAATTGACAGCAAAAGTAGGTTTTACGCTGCCTATCGAAGGAAAGCCACTACGAAGGGTTAGAGGAGAAGGAGGAGTGGAGGTTGGGGCGGCGACAGAGGAGTCGAGGTTGGGGCTGGAGATGAGGAGTGAGTGGATTAATCTGGAGACGACGAGGGAGAGATCGATGGAGAATATTCATTCTAGAAATAGAAACGTTCATGCTGGACACTGTAGAAATTACTGTAGATGGACCGGTTCAATCTTTATATCATACTAATACTAATACTAATACTAATACTAATACTAATACTAATACTATTATACTAACGTTAGTATTTCGGATCGAAGTGCTAACGCCTCAAATTTTATGTTATCGTGTCCGAAATCGTGATTTATGGTGCTCAATAAAATTTTTATATGAAAATATTGGGGAATACAAAAAATTTTCATTTTTAGAGTTTTCTAAGTATTTGTTTGTATTTTTGAAAATAGCATGTACAAACATCAATATTTTATTAATAAATATGAGCTCTTTTCTAAAATTCAAAACAAATATTTAGAAAACTCTAAAAATAAAAAAATTTGTATTCCCCAATATTTTCATATAAAGAATTTATTAAGCACCATAAATCGCGATTTCGGATACGATAACATAAAATTTGAGGCGTTAGCATTTTAGTCCGAAATGCTAACGTTAGTATAATAGTCTAACTCCTAATACTAATGTGTTTTACTTTTTCCTGATCAAATACAATAACCTCTTGCAATATAAGATCATGTACTGCAATCGCTATCACCTGTAGCTGTAGGCTATAGTACTGCACACCCCAGCAACTGTTTGTCCGATTTGTCTCCAGATTTGTACAACTCAATCTCTAATTATATTATTCCCCTATATAATCCACATCTATAGTACGTTTCAGGATGGACATCTCACCCAATTTGAGGATGGACATCTTACACATACACAAGGGATTGAATGGAATGCAGAGATCTTTGCGATAGATTTGCAGCAAGGGATTTTACATTAATAATTTTTTTTCCTCCCAATTCTTCATTGCAAGTTTAAATTTCAAACTGTGAATCCAATTCAAACAAAGCTATATTTGGGCCTATACTGTATTTCAGATTGGGCCTAACTACTATTATTGCCCACTTGTTTATTTTCTTATAATTTCTTGACTTCCTTTTTGTGGGGAAGTTGGGATAGTGAGATAAGGCCATAAGGCCATATGGGGGAACTAAAAAAGTTGTCCTAAACAATACTAAACGTGATATTGAATATTATTATATGTGTTTTTTTAGTGAAAATATTCTATATTATTGTTATTATTTTTTAAATAAAGTAGTTAGGTTTGCTAACAAACACACGTTATGTGATATATTTTGTCATTTTGCAATTATGTTAGCAGAAATCATCGTTCAAAATAATGAATAATCTATTCGTTTGATCTAAAAGTAATATGTTAACATTAATAATAAATAATAAATAATTAATAATTAATTTGGAGTAAAGTAAAATATATAAAATCTCGTGAATCCTGATAGACACAGAGACCCATAACCCTTACATTGTAAGGAACATCTCATATTCTCATATAGTCATTCATATATATAAGATAAGATAAGATCTCACAGAGTGGGAGTGCCACAACCAACAATCAACATTGAACATTTGATTTCATAATTGATGATGATCATCAATTCATCAATTCATCAATTCATCATTCATCAATATAATAGTCCCGTCTGGGTACAAGGACTCGACTCTTTGTAGCTGTTGGATTGATTGATTCACTGCCTTCATCTTCCTTCGAGATAGCTAATTAGCTAGTGAGTAGTGACTCGACTCCAAAGAGAAGCACTGGCCGCCCGCCCGTCTATTTCCTTCCTTCTGATTTCCATCGGGGAGCTGCTATGGAGGAGAGTGCTAGTGTCAGAGAGAGAGAGAGCTTGCTGCCGGTGCCGCTACAAGAAGATCAGGTAGGTACTTGATTTCCTCTATCTGGAAATTTCCTGCCATCTTTCAATCCAGGTGCTACTATCATGAGATGAAGTATATCCTATTTTGTATATTAATTGCAGGAATCTGATACCTCTGCCTCAATAATCACTCAAATCGGAGCATGGAAAGCTTGCTCCTTTATTTTCTGTAAGCACTAAGCAATATGGATGAAGAATTTCATTTGAGCTGCCTGATGATCTATTCATCCCTTCCCTTGATTGAATTCACACGCATGGTTTCTATCATAACCCATTTTCTATAACTTAAAAAAGGACCACTTAATTTGGTTGTCTCAGTTCTATTGAATGGTATGTATATGTACCAGTACCAGTACCAGTACCAGTATCATTTCCAGATGCAACGCTACCATGTGCAAAATAATTTTGAAATAGATGCATATATCTTAATGTCTTATAACAGTTTCACAATTTATTCCCAATTTTTGTCTAGTTGCCCTCGAACATATATACCAGCATCTGCATCTGCAGGACAACTCCTAACCCAAATAATAAAATTTCTATATAAATTATAGGCACTGAAGTTTGTTTGTGCATGGTCTACTATGGGATCTCCAGAAATCTGGCAGTATATCTTACAACAGAGCTATTTGAAGATAATGTTACTGCAGCAGCACATGCTTCATCTTTTCAAGGCACTTGCTTCTTTATGACGCTGATAGGGGCATATCTGGCAGATTCGTTCTGGGGAAATTATCTGACTCTCATAGTTTCCCTGGCCATCTTCTTAACTGTAAGTAATTAATTTTCTGTGTTGCTCTGGGAATCTAGTTTATCCTTATGTATGCAATTCGGTTGTGTATATGTACACACTGAGTACGTACGCTGACGCTGATATATACATGGCTGTTGAAAAAGCAGCCTTTAGGATTTAGGAATACAACTATATTGAACGGTCAATATAGGGCTATAGGCCACTAAACAGATTAGAGGAAATAAAATAACAGCAGTCGCAGGAGCTCTCACAAAAAAAAAGAAAGAAATTAAATTAACATGCATATACACACACACAATTGTTTTGTACCAGTAACATACAGATACAATTACATTCCAGTAGATCTAGTTGCTTTTTTGTTAAATAGCATCCTTATTTCTATTTTATAATTTTAGTTACAAAGAAATAGAATAATTACAGTTGATGGGTGCATGTTGAAGTTAATGAAAATATTCCAAATCCTTTACCCCAAAGAGTAGTCAGTCCTCCTGTGACCTATCTCTAACTCTCGAAATTATATGTGTGTGAGTCTCTGCCAACCAGCATATAAAGATGTCAACAACATCATTGCCTCTTTAGTCTTTACTGGTTACGGAAGAGAATATTCTGTATATGTGCTCCTTCCACGGATTTTCAAGGACGACCATGGATGCACATTTCAATAGACTTATGTGACCTCGAGATAGCTATCCTAATAACGCAGTAACTATTCTGCATATGTAAACCAGTTTTGTACTTTCAATGCAATTGAGTTTGACGTTTTTCCTTTATTTTGTATGAAAGGGATCAGCGGTTTTGACTCTATCAAATTCACTCTCAATCTTGAAGCATTCTTCCGTTTCCTCATATCTTGGCCTTTACATGATTGCTTTAGGGGCAGGAGCTGCTAAACCATGTTTGACAGCTTTTGGTGCTGATCAGTTTGATTTTTCTGATGTTAGAGCTAAAGGATCTTTCTTCAATATGTATTATCTCGCTATCGCAATAGGTGCTTTGTTCGCTGGAACAGTCATTGTATGGATACAAGACAACTGTGGATGGACTTTAGGGTATGGTTTTCTTACCATACTACTTGCCATAGCATTGATAAACTTCATATCAGGTTCTAAGTTCTATAAATACCGCAAACCAATGGGTAGCCCTCTTACAAGGATGCTCCAAGTGACTGTTGCAGCAATTAGAAAGTTTAGAACGGATGTCCCTGACAGTGAATCTCTTCTACATAAGGCAACAGAAAGTTCTGAAATGGGTCAAAAAAGAGGAAATTTAGAAAATTCTCCTGGATTCAGGTATGCTTATGTTTGTGGACTTCTTACTAATTATGATTTATAAAATTCAATAGAAGGGGAGTAATCTTCACTATAAAACGGTCGAGACATTTATTTTATTCCAATTTTAACAATCCAGTAATTTTAGTTGGTATTTTTCTTATATGACATACTTTCTTATCCTAAAATTTGCATTGATGCCATAGCTGCTGCGATGGTGTATGTTTGATGTTTTTATGCTCAGGCATTTATACTTTTAATTTTCATAAAGGTCCCAGCATGGCTTTTATTTAATTGATTAATTGCATATGTGCATTTACATATGTTTCTATAATTTTGGACTTCTAATGTGATTCAAATGGTATTGCAGTTTCCTTAACAAAGCTTCCATTGTCTCGGCTTCTGACTTCCCCCGTGCTGGTGCCATCAATCCTTGGAGGTTGTGCCCCACATCACAAGTTGAAGAGCTAAAGTCTATACTTCGGTTGCTTCCTATTTGGGCCACATTTATACTGTTTGCCTCAGTTTCTACCCAGGAGTCATCAGTTTTTGTAACACAAGGGACGTCCATGAACACACGCATTGGTTCTTTTAATATCCCCCCTGCTTCGCTCCCTACTTTCGATGTAATCACAGTGATTGTATTCACACCTTTCTATGATAAGATAATTGTGCCAGTTGTTCAGAGATTCACAGGACATGGTAGAGGATTGTCTCCCCTGCAACGGGCAGGGATTGGCTTGTTCTTTGCTATTACTGCCATGGTATCAGCAGCTCTTTTGGAGACAAAGCGCTTAGAAATAGCGAGGGAAGAAGGCTTGATACATGAAAAGGTTGCTGTTTCTATGAGTATTCTTTGGCAAATACCACAGCATGTTTTAGTAGGTGTTGGAGAAGTATTTAACAGTATCGGCATGCTTGATTTCTTCTATAGTCAAGCTCCAGATTCCATGAGGAGCATCTGTTTGGCCCTTGGCTTTCTTACGTTCTCCCTCGGCAGTTATGTCACCTCGATTATTTTGACAGTAACTGATTCAGTTTTTGGATGGATACCTGATAACTTAAACGAGGGACATCTTGACAGGTTCTTCTGGTTGCTCTCAGGCTTATGCTTGTTTGATTTGTTCATGTTTGTTTATTTAGCCTCGCGATACCGTTACAAGATGAATTCATGAAGCGGCATGATGCATAACTGTTTAATTGCCATTATGTCTATCAACTAATTTCATGGATGCTGTACTACAATTGTGTATTAAGTAAATGACTGCTTTTATCATGTGTTGGTACGATATGAAGGTCCTAACTTAGTTTTGTTCGGCTAAAACATTAATAATTACTTTTCATAGAAGGAAAAAAGATCAAACCCTTGATCTCATTGACACAAATGATTGTTACAAAATATGGTTTTGAATGCAAAACCATCTCATTGATACCAAATGATTGTTAGAAAATATGGTTTTGAAAAGCAACTGTGAAAACAAATTGGAAGAAGATACCTAAAGAATCTCAGGATGCGAATTAGATAAAATTAAAAAAATTATCTGATAGCATCGAGGATCACTCAAAATTGCTAAGTAATACCTAGCGTCTATAGAAAAACTGTCCATAGGTTACATTATGAGATGCATCTGTTACATTTGAAATATACTGTTACATCTTGAGATATATTGTTACATTTTTTGTATGTCTATAGACGTATAGGTGACTTTTCAATGAACGCAAGATGTTTCTCTATGTTATAATCACTTATTCCTATAAGATATGTTTGTTAAGTCTTTGACTTCTATGAGCGTACCTCCAAATCATATCAAATCACCTTAAAGTTTTGAATTATATGGTTCAATAAAATCTTTATATTAGAATTTTATGGAATACAAAATTTTTCTATTTTTAAAACTCTTTAAGTATTTGTTTGAGTTTTTTTTAGAAATTACGAAAAAATTTTTTTGTCTAACCCTAAAAAAAAAAATAAATCTTAATATTATGTCTGTTTGCAAACAAATCTAACAACTATACCTACTTGACCAGCGGCCATGACCACAGTTCATTCTAGCTGCAGCGGTCAGAAAAGTAAAAACGTATAATAATTCATAACTGAATGCAACGTCTGACCGCAGAGTTTGGCCACGACGGTCAGATATTTTAGGATTTTTATTAATGGCATCATGTAGGTCTCGTCGTTAGCTTTTCATCGATAGATCATATGCTCAAATTAGAGTTTCCTATCAAAAGTTATGAGTATTTGAATGTACATTCAAACATTGTGTATGTATTCAGAGTTTCAGACACTGTTTCTGTAACTTTGTACTCAGTCGCTGTACATGTTTGTATGCATATTCAAACGGTCATAACTTTTGATAGGAAACTCCGATTTGGGCATATGACCTATCGATGGAAAGCTAACGACGAGGCCACCTACATGATGACATTAATAAAAATCCTAAAATATTTGACCGCTGCGGTCAGACGCTGCTGTCAGACTTTGCATTCAGTTACAAATTATTACAAAGTTTTTACTTTTTTGACCGCTGCGGCCAGAATGAACTGTGGCCCTGACCGCTGATCAAGTAGGCATAGTTGTTTGTTTGCAAACAAACATAATATTAAGATTTGTATTTTTTTTTAAGGTCAAACAAAATTTTTTTCAGAAATTTCTATAGAATATTATTAAAATGATCAATGTTTTATGTCTACTTTTAAAAAATCTCAATCAAATACTTAAAATTAATTATTTTTTTATAAGATTTTGATATAAAGAATATAAATCTCAAACAAATACTTAAAATTAATTATTTTTTTATAAGATTTTGATATAAAAAATATATTGAGCTGAAGTTCATGGTCGATTTGCTCACAATATTGAACCAAATTTGTTTTTATCATTACATGAATCCAATAAATCATTCGAGCTATTGTAAAAATCTAAGCCAGTACTTTTTATATAAAAATAAGCATTTCTACTTAATAATTAAAAGAGAAAGGAAAGCACTCTTAATCAAATAGCTGAGAAGTCCATAATTTAATAAACCGTAATAAAGCCTATATTTGTACCAAATGAACCACTTCCTACTCATGTCCATATATCAAAAAGATACAAATTAAGATGGAAGATCGGATGACCATTAAAAAAAGATGATGTGTCATAAAGCCTAGTTTCTTCCCCATTTAATATATATATTTCTTTTTTATTTAAAAAAACAGAGAAAACCATAACGAGTTAACGACAGGAGTTCATGTAGTGCATTATTAATTTTTAAATCTCCAGGCAGCTATGTCTAGATAAATCAACCAAATCAGAGCACTAATTTAATTTTCCGTGGCTTATAACTTGTATAGTGCTATGTGCATTTAGACTTTAATTAATTCCAAGTACTTGTATTAAGAAGTTAATTAATAGATTAGTTGTTAAATAACTATCGCAAAATAATAAGGATCAATTAAACACTACAAGGACCCGACAATATTAATTAATGGCCTTAATTTTCTGATAGACATGCACGGATTAAGACACAAAACTATTGTAAGGAAGTCCTCATATATATAAGGTCAGATGCTAACTGATTATCAAGGTTCTAAATCGCGATTATATTGTCATCGCGGCGGGTCTTCAGAAAATCTATCGCCGGTATAGCACGCTATAGTGGAAGCTATAGTACGTAGCATGTCCATTAATTCTATGAATTGTATTATATTTTTGTATTAAATTTCAACATTATAAAAAATGCTATGGAGCAAATAATCAAAACAAAATTAATTAAGAAACCAATATATTTGCATTAAACTAGTACAAAGTCCAAGTTGCTATTCAAAATATCTGATATAGTATTGTTTTCTGTACAAAATGATTTAAACTGTCACAAACTATGTCATTTCGTGAATTCCTGCACAAAAGAGTCATTAATCCTAAGTCATATCATGCACAAAAGGTTACTAATTCTATTATCAGCCCTATACAAAATATCCTATATATCAGGTTTTACTCTAATTTTAAGTCAAACTATATATTATTATGTAGATTCTTTAGACACGTCATTATCTGTATCAGACTCAACTGACGGCTCATTATCCTCATCTTCTGATGATGATGATGAGACAAACTCTTCAATAGGAATGATTAAGATGATGAAGATTATTAAGATGATTAATATACAATTCTCACGTTAGTCCAATAAAACAAATATAAATTAGAGGTGGCAAATTTTGACCCGACCCGAAAAACCCGCCCGACCCGAAACCTGACTCGACTCGAGTTTCAGGGAAAGTCAAACTGACCCGAACCCGACCCGACCCGACCCGACCCGACCTGAACCCGACCCGACCCGGGAATAGAGGTGCAAAATGCCAAAATCTGACCAAAAACGACCAAACCCGAAAAACCTGCCTGACCCGACCCGACCCGAACCCGACCCGACCCGAAAAAATGCCGTCAGACGTCAACCCGATACCCGACCCAACTCGAAAAAATGTCGGCAGCCGTCAGCCCGATACCCGACCCGACATTTCCAGTTGGTCAAATTGACCCGACCCGACCTGGGAATCTGCCACCTCTAATATAAATCATTTTGGGTCTAAAAAATATTGCATGTCGGATAATGCGCTATTTTAGTGCTATCACGCTATGCGCTATAGTGCACGCTATTTCCGCTATAGCGGTAATAGCGCTACTTGCGCAGTGTTGACATATTGCATCGTGTTTAGAAGCTGGAAACGCTATAGCGCCAGTATAGCGCGCTATTTAGAACATTGCTAATTGTTATATATCCATAAAATGGTTAATTCTCAAGCTTTTCATGAATAGTTTATCCTAGCCTAGGGCTCTCAAGCTTTCTCAGTTCTCAGCCCTAGCATCTGAGTTTCTTTCTTTGTTTTTTTTTCTTTTTTTTGTGTGTTTTTATTGTTTGAACTGAAGAATAATGACCGGTCACATTGGTCAAATTTCTAGCATGGTATTGGCAACAAAAATTTCGTACGATGTAGCTTTTGTACAAACTTATATCGTATAATGTAATGAGTCACTTTCTATTTGAAAATAAAGCTATTGTATGTGAGTAACTTTCTATAGTGTTTCAGACAATCAAGAAGAAAAGAAGCATGGGTAATCATTGCGTTGGCCTTGGACTTTGGTTCATGTTTCAAGTCCCAATCTACATCATTTAGCAATTAGAGCAATGCTGCTATGGATCAGACCAAACAAATAAATTTGAGCGAAAATTTTGTTCATAAAAATCCGAGCCCTCAATTCCCAAAAGGGTAAAATTGGTAAGTGCTTTATTTCCGTTAGCCTTCTCTCCGTGTCTTCTTCTCTGATTAGAACTATTTAGAAGAGAGATGGCGATCGAGAGGAGAAGAGTCGAACTCTCGAACTACAAGGGAACCGGACCCATCTTCAGGAGGAGAAGATATCCTCCCTCTTTCTCAGTATCAGACCACCCAACTGGGGTGGTGCCGCCCCTCAACCCAGCCATCCTCGGCCCAATCCGACCCCACCGCTGCACTCCCGACGGGGACGAAAATTGGAAGACCGCCAGATCGCAATCCCACGACCCGAAGAGTCTCTCGGGTCCAAGACGAACGCAGCGGATCCGAACCCCCTCCCCTGCAGCCCAAAACGAAAAGGAGGAAAGGTAAAGGAAAAGAGGGAAAGAAAGGAAAAGAGAGGATGGGAGCCCCAGCCCGTTCTGGGCCCAATATGTGAAAAGAGAGAAAAAAAAATAGGAGAATGGCCTATAAAAATAAAAGGAAGAAGGAAGCCCGTTGTCATTTAACAAATTGTTTCATGATTTCAAACTAAAATGAACATCTGACAATGATTTCAAGTCCAAATTTCACAAAATTTGTTTCAAAAGTTTCTAAATTTAAAATAGAATTTTATGAAGCACAAAAAATCAAAATCGAAAACATAAACTTAAATTTAAAATCAAATTGGATATCATTTCGACAGTCTTGACATTTGATTGCAAATCCCATGAAACTCACGAACTTCTTGAAAAATAAATTTAAATTCAAATTTGAAGGGTTATTTGTATTTGATCTGTCTTAAACAGGCCAAGGCAAAGACCCACGAAGCTTCGTCAAACTCAAGTACCAAAATCCAAAGCCAAGATCAAGTCCAAGCTTAAATACCCAAAAACTCAAATTCCAAAACTCATACCAAAGTTCAAATGCCAAAAACCTCAAATGCAAACTCCAATATCCAAATGCCAAAACCTCAGAACCAAGACTCAAATATCAAAATCTAAGTACTCAAGCTAAAATCCAAAACTCAATTCCAAAACGCAGATTCCAAAAACTCAAATCCAAAGTCCAAATGCCCAAAACTCAAAAGCCAAATTACAAAATTCAAGTCCAAATCTCAAATGCCAAAACCCAAATACTAAAAGCTCAAGCCCAAAGCTCAAATCCAAAACTTAAGTCCAAGTACCAAAAACTCAAATGAAAGCTCCAAGACCCAAGTCCAAAAATCAAATACCGAAAGCTAAAATCCAAAACCCAAATGCCAAAAGCCAAATTAAAAGAGGATGTATTTAGAGCCTCCTTAGACTACGGTTTTGAGAAACTTTTATAATTGTGAGCCATAGAAGTGTCATAACAGTGCAAGTTGATAAAGTCATTTGAAACCAGTTTTTTGAATTATAATGTGCGCAAACGAGGTCAGAATTGATTGAAAAGACAGTTGGAGCTATTGAAATGTGTTAAAATTGCAATTTATTGATATTTGGAGTGTTATTGGCATCTTAATGCACTTATATTTGTTAAATAAGTACCTCAACGCGCTTTAGATGCAATTTAAGTCATTTGAAACTAGTTTTGGAATTATAATGTACTCAAATGAGGTCAAAATTGATTGAAAACGCATTTAGACCCATCTAAATAGAGGTGGCAAATTTTTACCCTACCCAAAAAATCCGCCCGACCCGACCCGAGTTTCAGGGAAAGTCAAACTGACCCGAACCGAACCCGACCGGACCCGAGTTCCAGAGAAAGTGAGACGGACCCAAACCCGACTCGACCCGTGTTCCAAAGAAAGTCAGATTGACCCGAACGATAGAAAGTGGGCGGTTATTCATTGATTGGCTGGTGCGTCACCGGGTCGACTCCCCTGCTCAGGAGCTTCCTCCTGATGTGTGTGTTTCAGTAGTTCTTTATCTCGTTGTCGGTTCTTCCCGGCAACCTTCCGGCTATCAGTGACCATCTGCATCAATTCAGAAAATTGTAATTAGCATCATTAATTGTAATTGCAAGTTGTGTCGGACTTCGTTTCATGCTTTTTTTTTGCTTAAATTAGTTGTAAAACATGTATTTATGGTATCTTCCTGTAACAATATACCAGAAAACATGCATGATATATACATCCTGAACTTGTCTCAATATAGATCATGAAATCCAATAAATTAAGTACCAGTGATCGGATTATTGGTACCATACATGCATGGGCGGCATGCAACAGTAGCGCGAATTAAGTGTGACATGACTTGCATTGCATTATTGTTGTACTTGTACCTGAGACCTATCAAACAGGAAACTTAGTACATTGATCTTTCGGTTTACTTACCAGTAAACTGACCTTATCGACTAACTTCGATAAACATTTCGAATCGTGTATCCCTGAAAGCATACTGAAAACATCGTCTATTAATACTTTCTTTAATTATACTGACTGTTACAAATGGTACAACCACACAGTCATATCTCTACTAGAAAAATGTGTACTCGCTTGAAGGTAACCGGCAACTATATATCTTGTCCTTTTCGTTAATTAGCATACTGAGATTGAGAGGATATTATATACTGTGATCATCTTGCAAAACTGTACATGTTGCTATGAATTGTACATACAAATTATACATTCTAAGATGTGCAAGCAAACCAACTAAATTGCAATCAATTAAAAGATGTCCGGAAGCGGAACGTAATTGTGCTAAGTCGCCTATATATTTCTTGTATAGAAGACATATGTCTAGGCAGATTTTAAAAGTTGATTAAGTTAAAAGAAGGTACAACTTCAACACAGAATTAGAAACAAATAACTCTACTGCAATAAATTAAAACAAAATTGCTAGTAAACAACATACACCAGTCCTCCCTCTCCCAATTACTACTCCCCCTTCTTATCTTTCTTCCCAAATATCAGATTCAGAGTGAAAAGGAGGAGTACCTGCTACTGTATACCAATGGAGGAAGTTGCTTCAGAGAGGAGGAGCTGCTGCTGCTTTCCAATGGAGAGAGTTCCTAGGTGCTGTTCGGACTTCCGAGCTTTGGTGAAAAGGGTTGAGATGGAGACTGCAATAGAAGAGTGGGAGGGGGAAATTGTGTTTTGGGAGGTGGTGGCCTGGTTGGGGTGGGGAAAAGGGAGTAGGCCTATTATACATCTCGTACCCAAGTTGCAGCTGCCTGTCGATGGAGGAGTTGCTGCTGCTGCTGCCTGCGATGGAGCTGTTGCTGCTGCAGCCTGCTGATGGAGGAGCTGCTGCTGCTACCTGCGGATGGAGTTGCTGCTGCTACTTCCTGCCGATGGAGGATGGGGCGGCGACGGAGGGTTAGAGGAGGAGGAGGAGAGCAAGTTGGGGCAGCGATGGAGGGTTGGGTTCGGACTGCTCTGGAGACGAGGAGATGGAGAATCTTCTCGAATTAGAAACGATCGGGCAGGTTGAATCATCATACAAGATTAATACAAGATCAACGGTTCATATTAAGTTACTGTTTGTTACTGTAGAACTACAGTGAATGTCAAAGGACGAAGGGTCCAGATCTGAAGTCAAATCTTAATAGACATTCCAGATTCAGGCTAGCTACTGTATAAATTACTGTAGATCAACCGGTTCAATCTTTATAATATACTAAATTGACAAATCTAAACCGTTAGATGTATTCTAAATCATCTAGGGTGCATTTGGATTGTGCAAGGATTAGTGAAAGAAAAGTAGAATAGAGAATAGTAGATGAGATTAGTAAAAAAATAATGATTTTTGGATTAGCTAAAGAATAGTAAAAATAGGGTGCTATTCGGGCTAGTAAAAATGTTGTTTGGATTGTTTGTTTAGAATAGCGATGGATGGTAGAAAAGAATAGTAGCTAATCCATGTTTTACAAGGAATAGCGGATTAGCCACTATTCAGACTAATCCGGATTAGCATGTATGTGTTTGGATCACGCAAAAGTTAGGAATAACTTGATAATCCGATTAAAATGCTATTCCATAGCAATCCAAACGCACCCCTAAATAATATACACACAAAAAATGATAAAGTTTTAACATCGTTTCAATAGTCATCAAGAGAGGAGAAAAAATCATAAAATTTGAACCGTCAATTTTTGTTAATGCTTGATGCATATGTAAATAAAATCAAAATGATATAATTTTTTGTATACATATAAAACATGATACATACAACACATTCTATTAATTAGTTTTGTCATTTAACATTTTAAATTGTAGTTATTTCAGATTTAATTTCACGGTCACCGATTGGTCACCAAAAACATGGTTATTTGATCCCTCCTCAATTATAAATACGCTGATAGTACGAAAGTGGGGCATCCATATTAGCTGCGATCCTGGTACAATCGCACGAACTTGCGATCGTAACATCACATGGCTCAAAACCTCTTATTTAATTGCACGGTTGTGATTTGTTTGGAATTTATTTGGATCTATTTAGATATGATGAGGGATCTATTGACAATGTTTATTTTGACAATCTTGATAATAATTTTTCAAATATTTATAAAAAATTACAGAAAATCTTAAAAATAGAAAAAAGTTTACGGAAGTATTACTTATAGATTGATTATGTTTCCGATTATATTCAATTTAGCGATATTTGATAGTTTTTTAAAGACCTGTTAAATTACAACTGTTAAAAAGTGTACAAAATTTTGATAAGGCATCAAACGGTATTAAATTGATTGGAACTTAAAACATCATCAATATATAAGATAAGTAATGCATCCATAAAAGATTTTTCATTTTTAAGATTTTTTAATTATTTGAAAAATTAATTTTTTTTTTTCATTTTCATGTTTATCAATAGAGTGAGGCTATTGCGCTTCACAAAGCATAATTAGTACATTTCGGCTCGATATGTCAAAATTGTAGCTTAATTAACCAATCCATGTTGCACAAAAAACAAATCATACCGGTTTTTAAAAAAAATTATAAAAATTTATAAAAAAATCTTTTAAATGAAAAAAGTTTTATAGATACAATACTTATCTTATAGATTGATGATGTTTCAAGTTCCAATCAATTTGAATATTGTTTGATGCCTTATCATTATATACTTTTTAACAGTTGTAATTTAATAGGTCTTTAAAAAGCTATCAAATGTCGCTTAATTGAATATAATCGGAAGCATAATCAATCTATAAGTTATACTTCCGTAAACTTTTTTCTATTTTTAAGATTTTTTGTAATTTTTTATAAATATTTGAAAAATATTATTGTCAAAATTGTCAAAATAAATATTGTCAATAGATCCCTCATCATATCTAAATAGATCTAAACAAATTCCAAACAAATCACAACCGTACAATTAAATGAGTGGTTTTGAGCCATGTGATGTTACGATCGCAGGTTCCTGCGATCTTACCAGGATCGCAGCTGATATGGACGCCGAAAGTGGGTGCAAGGATGAAGGACCCAACCACAGATGTCTTGTCTTGTCTTTAGTAGCCTAATTCTTATATCTGTTGTCTATTAATTGTCTTGTCTATAGACTATAGGCTTTGTCTTTGTGAATTGTGCATATGCACCAACTAATCAGATCAATATCACTTAACAGAACAAAATCTCTGCACCAATATATATATATAAACTAGTCCGTTTGGCAAATCAATTTTATTGCTATCCGATTAGTAAAAATTGATTAGTGATTGTTGGAAGAGTGAAAAGAATTATATTTGGATAATGGAAATATTGTTTGGTAGATGCCAATTGAAATAGTATTGTGATGAATTGCATAAAATATTGAATTTATATAGAAGGACAAATTTGCCCTTTAAAGGTTGGAACTTCTTTTTAAGATGAGCAATATTAAAATGGATATTAGGTATGTTTAATGTTAGAAGAATTTAAATTTTATTTGCTGCGAAAAGAATAATCATGCTAAATATTTATTAGCTACTTCCAAATAAAAATATTGAATGTACAAAATTTAATAAAATGCAAGTTTTAATTAACTGCAAACGGCACCTAAAAATGGATTAAGGTAGTTAAGATTTTAGTAAAAAATTATAAAAGATAAATCGCTCTAGCTTATTGGATTGTGTCAATATCGAGTGAATGAATAATAGAAACTATATTGTTGAAAAGAAAAATAATAGAAACTAGATACACATTACATATACGGATAAGGGTTGCAAGAGTCAAATTTACTCTTCCAAAATGTATATCTCTCCTCTCTTCCGCTATCCAAGCACCTCCCTCAAATAGTGGATTAGCACTATTCGGTGCTCTTCTCATATACTAAATCTTGTTTGACAACAACTTTGAGTATAATAGTGATGCTATTCCAACTAGTGTGAGTGCCAAACACCCTTAAGAGGATTTTAATTAGTTGAGGACTGCACCACCATCTTCATTGGAAAAAATAAAGAAAAAGAGAGACATTTTCTTACTGCAGTTGGGAAACTTGTTAATGGAGGAGGTAAGAGAGAGCTTGTTGGTCGTAGAAGCAGCAGCAGCTTCCAATGAGGTACTCAATTTCCTTTATTAATCCGACAATTTTTTTGGCATCCTTCAATCCATCTCTGTAGGGATGGGAATTGGGAGGTACTTCCATGTTTCTATCTTCTGTAGAATGTTTTCCCCTTTAATTCCAGATTTGAAAAAAAAAAGAAAAGCTGCTGCTTCTCAGCTGCTCTTACGTAGTTTTTATGAATGTAAACCTTTTTTGGGCTCGGATAAAGATTACAATAAAGAGGAAAATAGTTTGTCAACAAATCATACAACCACAAAACTAATTTAGGCGCTTGTAGCAACGGGGTGGAAATATATATATTTCTCATACAAAGTAAATTACCCCAATGTTTTCTTAAAGTATGACTATTGTATCAAATTGGCTTTTGAAGTTCAAAAATACTAATTTAGTTCTTAAACTATTGATATGCTAACATTTTAGTACTACCATCATTTTTATGCCAAAATAATTTAATTAGTATTTGATATATTTTTTTATTATTCTGGATGAAGAATTAGTACTTGATATCTTTTATTTTATGACTTTGATGAAGAATTAGTACTTGAACATATATAATTCTTACACATTATTTCTATTTTCTACTGTTAACTACTAGTCTATATACTCTATCATTACCGTTTGTAATGCTAAACAAACAATTGTTGTAAATGCAAATATTAATTTTGAATAAAATACTAAATGTAGGGATCGATTAATTTGATATATATTTGAACTTTGATAATCAAAATGATATGCTATAGAAAATATTTGTGTAATTTACTCTTTTATATATTTGACTGTGGCCTTTTAATAAGTATGCAATGTTAAACCTTCTGCCACCATATATACTGCAGGAAACAAATACCTCAGCCTCAACGAGTCAAATTGGAGGATGGAAAGCTTGCTCTTTTATTTTGTGTAAGCAATTATGGATCAAAACCTGACCTCGTATAACTTAATTTAATTAAAAAGCCAATTTGGTTGTCTGCTCTTGTTTCAGATGCCACAAAGCCATGCGACAAAAATACACAGCTTAAGCAAAACATTATAAATCTGATCTTTATATCATAATGTTTTATAATTGTTTCACAACTCATTCCCAGTTTTGGCTGAGTTCCACTTTAGCATATATACCAGTATCTCAGGACAACTTCTCCTCCTCCAAAATAAAAAAGTAAATTTAGATATAATGAAACTAAGTAACAGAATTTCTATTCTATGTATATTATAGGCACTGAAGTTTGTCTGTGCATGGCTTACTACGGGGTTGCCAGGAACTTAGCAGTATATCTCAAAACAGAGCTACTAGAAGATAATGTTACTGCAGCAGCACAGGCTTCATCATTTCAAGGCACTTGCTTCTTTACAGGACTGATAGGAGCCTATCTGGCAGATTCATTCTGGGGAAATTATTTGACTCTTGTAACTTTCCTGGCCGTATTCTTTATTGTAAGTAATTAATTTGCATGTTTTCTAGCTTAATTATGCTTATCAGCTTATGTATTATGAGTAGGTTGTACATACACAAATTGAGTACATTGATATATACATGGCCAATGTAAAAGCTGCTTTTAGGAATAAAATTGAATGGTCATTATATGCGCTGATGAGACTGGTTGAATCAGAGCAGACACAAAATAAGAAAGAAAATTGAGTTAACAGTCTTTTTGTACCAGTGACATGCAGGTATTTCAATAGATTTAATTGTTTTGTTGCAAGTAAAGATAATCGTTCCCTTTTACAATTTTGATTCAAAAAAAAAAAAAAGAAGAAGAATAAATAAGTAATGGCTGTTGGGCACAATGCTGAAGTAAATGAAAATAACCCAAATCCTTCACCCCAGTGAGTAGTCAAACCTATGTAGTTCAGTAATTATTCTGCATATAAAAACCATAGTAGAAAATAAGTTTTGATAAAAATTGTGCAAGGCTCACTTGTCAGTTGTATAGTTGTGTGCAATTCCCTTTATTTATTAAACCAGTTCTGTACTTTTCGGTTCAAATGAGTTTGATGTTTTTGCTTTTGCTTTTGTTCTTGTACAAAAGGGATCGGCTGTTTTGACTCTATCAGCATCACTCTCAATCTTGAAGCATTCTTCTGTTCCATCATATCTTGGCCTTTACATGATTGCTTTAGGGGCCGGCGCGATCAAACCTTGTTTGTCAACTTTTGGTGCTGATCAATTTGACTCTGCTGATACTACCCAAAAGGGATCTTTCTTCAGTATGTATTATCTTGCTGTCACAATTGGTGCTTTGCTGGCTGGAACAATCATTGTATGGATACAAGAGGACTATGGATGGACTTTAGGGTATGGTGGCCTTACCATACTACTTGGCATAGCATCGATAAGCTTCATATCTGGTTCTAAGGTCTATAGATACCGCAAACCAACAGGAAGCCCTCTCACAAGAATGTGTCAGGTGATGGTTGCAGCCACTAGAAAGTTCAGTATGGATGTCACTGGTAGTGAATCTCCTCTACTTGAGACAACAGATTGTCTCAAAATGGGTCTAAAGAGTGGAAGATTAGAAAATTCTTCAGAATTCAGGTATGCTTATGAATGTTTTTTTTAATAAGAGGTATGCATATGAATGTTGTACTTTTTAATTATGATCTATAAAATGGGTTAAATTAGAATCCATTATAAAATAATCCAGATATCTTTTCATTTGTGCAAGTCCTTAACTTTAATGAATCCAATAATTTTATTTTATTTCTTTTTTGATGAAGTAGGCGCAACTACTTGAAAAATTTATTAAAAATCAATGCAATAATTTTAATCGCGTACTTTTCCAATGTGATGTACTTTCTTATCCTAAAATTTACTTTTATGCCATAACTGGTGCTGTGGTTCATGTTTGATGTGACCTTTTCTTAAAAAAAAAGACAAAAAGGTCTAGCCCTTAGCATGTTTGATGCGTTTATGCTTAAGAATTATAAACTTTCCAGTTTATAGAGGTCCAGCGCAACTAATATTTTGATTATGTCTGACAGTGTTTAATTTTGGTTTTTATCTGATTTAAATGGTATTGCAGCTTCCTTAACAAAGCTTCTTTTGTCTCCTCTTCCGATTTCACCCCCGCTGGTGCCCTTAACCCTTGGAGATTTTGTCCCCCGTCACAAGTTGAAGAGTTAAAATCTATACTGCGGTTGCTTCCTATTTGGGCCACATTTATACTCTTTGCCTCAGTTTCTACTCAAGAATCATCAGTTTTTGTAACACAAGGGATGTCCATGAATACACGCTTCGGTTCTTTGAATATCCCCCCTGCCTCTCTCCCTACTTTCAATGTACTCACAGTGATTGTTTTCACATCTTTATACGATAAGATAATCGTGCCAATTGCTAAGCAATTTACAGGAAATGATAGAGGTTTGACTTCCTTGCAACGGGCAGGGATTGGCTTGTTCTTTGCTATAACTGCCATGGTATCAGCCGCTATTTTGGAGACAGCACGCTTAGAGGTAGCGAAGAAGGAAGGCTTGGTACATGAAAATGTTGCTGTTTCAATGAGTATTTTTTGGCAAATACCGCAACATATTCTTGTAGGTCTTGGAGAAGTATTTAACCAAATAAGTATGCTTGAGTTCTTCTATAGCCAAGCTCCGGATTCCATGAGGAGCAGTTGTTTGGCTCTCGCCCTTCTCACCATAGCACTTGGAAGCTATGTCACTTCGATCATTTTGACAATGACTGATTTGGCATTTGGATGGATACCCGATAACTTGAACGAGGGACATCTAGATTATTTCTTCTGGTTGGTTTCAGGCTTATGCTTGCTTAATTTAATTGTGTTTGTTTATTTTGCCTCACGGTACCGATACAAGAAGATCGATTCATGAAACGGCGATGGATGCATGATTGTTATCTGTCAATTAATAAGATTAGCAAAATAAGGGTGAATTCTTATTATACCGATGATACATGATTGCTATACCAATGTATCTGTAAGCTAATGTCCTTGATGATGTAATTGTTAGAAAATATTAAGCCTAAATTAAATAAATAATTTATTTAATAGATAAATAATTAAAGTTTAGAAAGATCAAATAGTGGTTTTGAAGAACTTGTCGGTTGCACAATCTTCTAATTAGCATCCATTCACAGTCGAAGATTATTGATCCATAGTTGAGCATCGAAGCGCATCCGTAATAATGCGAGTACTAACTTTAGAGAAGTATTTGTTCCACATGGTGCAGTGGACTCATGACAATCTCTTCCTAAGATATTTCGACTCCTACCTCTATTGATGCGGTGCACCCCGCATAAGGAGCGAACCTGAATTTGATTGCAACAATAGCTCAAAGATTTGTTGGAATATATTCTCATATATTTATTATATGGAGTCCGGCTACAATAATATGCATATCACGGTTTTACCGTGCTATGCGGTCCGAATCTCCATTTTTGGTGTCCAAATAGTCGATCTGAACAGCTCAACTTAATCTTTATATCAAAATATGCTAGCAAACCAAATTTTATAATTTTTAGAATTTTTTTGCTATTTTTAATGATGAGGAGAAAATGACTACATCCAAGAGATTTAGTTTATACAAAATGACTACATACGAGGCATTTCAACTTATTTCGTATTTTAATTAGTGTCCAATCAAATAATTAAAGTTGGTCAGTGATTCTGGTTATAGCCTGTAACCTTGACGAAGATATTGATAAATAAAAAAAGTTGCTTGCGACCAATGGAGTGCATGATTGATATTTTCTTTCAACTTAAAAATTAATATTATCATGCGAGTCACTTCGCCTCCTCAACTCGAAGAAGCAATTCATCATAATTAATTAAGATGACAGTTTTTTTCGCAATTAAAAAAAAAAAAAAAGGATTGATCTTGGATCTCCTAATAAAATGAAATGCACGAGGAAGATATATAGCAATTTTTCCTAATTGGTTTCCAAAACAAGATTTTAGATTTGTGAGTTCTCATTTAGACTGCTAATTAAATTTCCCAGGAAGATGGCAGTATATTTCTTACTTCACTAGGTAAAGATTAACAATCTCACCAATATGACCAGGTGGTTGCAATTTCATTTGATCAGGGGGTTAATCTCAGTTATCTACTCTTATTTATATAAGCTAGCTTTACCTTATATATATGTAATATATAATATATTGCAGCGACAATAATTTAAAATTTTTAGTATGGTCAGGTCAACACAGAAAACATACACCAACCAAAATAATGTAAGATTATTATGCATATATATATGCAGCGCATTATGAGTAGAAAATATTGGGTATAATATATATGGTGCTCATCCACCAATTAATAATTAATAGTGGCATTGGTTGTTGGCTAAATTAGTCGTGCTTTGTAAATGCAACAGCCAACAGGGCCGGCATTTTAACTTTTAAGAACATATTTTAATTAATTAATTAATATATTTTTCATGTAATATTATTTTTGAATGTTTATGGATATTTTGATTTTAATAATGAGTTGGAGAGTTGGAGGCAGTTATATAAATAAATTGTAAGCGCCTAACCTATACTGTCTATACTCGTTGCCTCCATGAATTATTTGCATGGCCCATCATCACCCATGGCCCATGGCCCATGGGGTTTGTATTATACATAATATCGATGAAGGAGAAATCCTTATGAGTTCCTAGCTAGCTGCCTAGCTCGATCGATCTATGAAGACATCTTCACCGGGCCCAAATTAATTAATTAATTATATAAGCTGTGTACAGTACATAATTCCATTAAACTTGGTCTATCTGGCCACTCTGTTACAATTTTTATTTTTCAACGGTTCCAGCAGACCTTTTTTTTTTTTTTTTTTATTTCAATTTCAGTTTCGCCTGCAACTCAACAATTAATATGGAATCAATCATTAACATGATCATAATTCATTCTTAATCCCAATACAATGTATTAGTATTAGTATTAGTATTCGTGTCTGCATGTCTATATAAACCCACCAAAACCCCTCCCTCTCTAATATTAATTCTAACATATAACAACAGTACAATATTCTTTCCTTTAGAGCTCCAATATCTAATTTCCACCATGGAATTACAAGTGAAAGAAGCAGCAGGTCAATCCTCTAGCAAGTTGCCGCCCCTTTCAACGCTAAAACGACCTCCACCCGCTCCCTTTCTCGGTCTCGATGAGCTCAGCAAGTGGCCGCTATACCGCGCAACTATAACAGAATTTACAGCCACACTGCTGTTTCTTTACATCACGATACTGACAGTCATTGGGTATGGCCACCAGAATGACAAACCTAATTCGCCGTGCGGCGGCGTCGGTGTCGAAGGCATTGCATGGGCCTTTGGTGGCATGATCTTCATTCTTGTCTACTGCACTGCCGGAATTTCTGGTACAAATTTTTCTCAAGTTTTTGTGTGTTTTTGACCTTTTGCAATAGGCATACATTGTGTATGCAATTCAATTAAATTCAGTTAATATATATATATATAACATCATCAAAGTAATGATCATGCAGATACATCCATATATATATTTTTTATTTTACATGCCCATTTGCAAATGTTAATATTAATATATAGAGAATTTTTTTTTTGGCATTTTTGTTGGCATGTAGGGGGGCACATCAACCCGGCAGTGACATTTGGGTTATTTTTGGGGCGTAAGGTGTCTTTAATAAGGGCTCTATTTTACATTGTGGCTCAAATGCTTGGTGCCATTTGTGGAGTTGGGCTTGTGAAAGGTTTCCAGAAATCCCTGTTTAACCGGTACGGTGGTGGAGCAAATTTTGTCCATGAAGGTTACACCAAGGGTACTGCACTTGGTGCTGAGATCGTTGGTACGTTCGTTCTCGTCTACACTGTTTTCTCTGCCACTGATGAAAAACGCAGAGCACGTGACAGCCATGTCCCGGTAAGTTTTTGGTAGAATTCGTAAGTTTAATTGTTATATATATGTTCACTTATTAGTGTTAACATTTTCTGGTACTTACATCTTTTGGTGCAGATTGTCAGCTTTGATATAATTAGCCTTTCAGAATGCACAAACTTGATTCGATTTGCTGAAACCATTATATCATTTAATTTCTATCCTTTGATATAATGCTTTGCAGCTGAAGCAGAAAAATAGTGAAACCATTATAAGTCCTGTTTGTTTGTTTGTTTGTTTGTTTTGTTTTAATGGCACATACCATTCATTCAAGTTGTTGTCTGTCATCAGTTGTAAAGTCTTTTCATCAAGTATTTCACAATTTGTTTGCTAACACATATTATCATTTCAATGTAACATTGACAAGTAATAAAACTGTAAAAGGGTTTTTGAGTTAATTAGAAAAGCAAACATATATACCAATTATACATGTTCTACGTACTGCAGATCCTGGCACCTCTACCAATTGGATTCTCTGTATTCTTGGTGCACCTGGCAACCATACCAATTACTGGTACAGGCATCAACCCAGCCAGGAGTTTTGGTGCTGCTGTGATTTACAACCATGACAAGCCCTGGGATGATCATGTCAGTGCATGCTTAGTACCTTACCTTGCTATATATAAATTAATGTATTATATATGTCATATTAATTAATTTATATATAATTGTCTGAGCTTTCAGACAGATAGTATATTACATTTATAATTTATCTAAATTAATAAATATTAATTTAGCCTAAGGAACACTGATCTTAGTCGTACCATATATACATGATATATGCAAAACAAATAAACAACTTCAACTCAAAGAGCCTCCATATATATATATATATATATATATACATATATACTTCCCTCATTCACAGAAAACACCCATTTTAATCATTTTTCGCGCTTATATTAATTTTCCTATCAGATGTTTATATTTTGTGGTTTTGAATTTGCAGTGGATCTTTTGGCTAGGACCATTTATTGGAGCTGCCATAGCTGCAATTTACTATGAATATGTGCTGAGAGGTAGTGCCTTAAAAGCTTTAGGATCCTTTAAATGGAGTTCTTTCAAGGGGGAACTAGCATGATTAAATAATAATTCAAGTTAATTATCTTGATCAAAGAAGTGTATTGCTTTCTTTTTATTGAGCTGATTTTTGTTGTTTCGAAACTTCAATTTTGATGATACAATTACGATTAGTTAAAATTCCATTAATTCTGAAGCAGTAAGCGTGCGTTTTATTTCAATTTAAAAGATATGAAACCTCTTTTATCTTTTTTTTGCATCCCAGCCCAGTTCATATATATGAATGAATATGATCATATATATTTCTCCAGCATATCTCAGATGGGCTGGCTGGCTCTACGCATGACATTTGATTTATGAAACCATCCGTTTTAATTTGTAACGGTGTGTCTGATCCATCATCCATCAACAGAATTTCCATGTCAACGGCCCGTTCCAAGTTAATTTTTGTAAAACCTAAAATACATAGATGGTAATAAATATTATATGTTTGATTTTATTGTATATTTGAATCCCGCCCGTTCGGACCAAACGGTTTGCTTTTCAATTTTCAATTTTCAATTTTCAGTTTTCAGTTTTCAGTTTGACTTGGACAACAAAATCCCAATGAATTTTATAAACCATTAATATCGATATAAAAACTGCAGATCTAAAGGGTTAATTTTTTTCTTACATAAAATCGTCATCAACTTACAGGAGATTATATACTTGTACTAAAACATATTTTATTGTTTTGTCTTGTATTGCTTGTATGAAAATTAATAAGAATTAAAAGACTACAAAATGATGGTATAAATAGTGATGGAGCCGTATTATCTTCAATAGAATCAGGTGTGCCTAGGCCCTAGGGGCTTCAACTGTTCAAAAAAGAAAGAAAAAAAAATATGGTATACTAAATCTCAATGAGGGATCCATTGATAATGTTTATCTTGACAATGATACTCTAAAAAAATTTAGTTCTTAAAAAATGGAAAAACAATTATGGAAGTATTGTTTAACTAACTTATAGATTGATCATGTTACTAATTATATTTAATTTAAGTGCTATTTGATAGCTCTTCAAAGACCCGTTAAATTACAACAGTTAAAAAAATGTATAAATTTTTGATAAGCCATCAAACGATGTTAAAATTTGAAATTTGAAACACTATCAATCTATACATTCATAAATTGTTTTTCATTTTTAAGAAATTTATTGGATTTTTACTGTCAAAAGAAGCATTGTGATATGGATACCCTCCTAATCAATCTTAATAATAACATCTCGTGCAACTCGAAAATTCTACTTTATCATGACAAATCGTGTAAAACAAATGACATGACGTTACTGACTAATATTCTACTTTATAAAAAAATTAAATCCTGTTGGTTACAACTTACAAGTATAAGGCATTAACAAAAAAAAAAAAAAGATATATATATATATATATATAAATCATAACGGCTTGCAAAATACTTATGTTAAAAGGGACTGATGGCTTTTTCTTTTCAGTTCCATATATAATTAAATGGTTACATTAATTCGGGCTTAATGTATTTGTGCATAAAACAATGGACGTGAAAACCCAACGAATTAGGTTTTTAAGAAGGTGAATATGCGAGTTGTTCGGATAGGTTATTATTTTCTGAATTCTGAGTGAGTGGCTGTTCCGAACAGGAACTGCAACTGGATGGATGTTTGAATTGTGAGTAAAGAAATGATGGATTGTTGGATCTACTTGTCTGTCTACAGTCAGTCTACATGCAACATGCTAATGCTAATGAAAATTGCAAATGCAAGCTAGGAGAGGCATTTAAATTGTATTGAATTGAATTGAATTGAAAGAGAGAGCGGCATTAAATGTGCATAAATTCCCCTGACGAAATTTGGTCCCACCATTTGCACTCTGGACTGTGAAGCTAGAAACGAAACGAAACAAAACAAAACGAAATGATCGAAACCCAGCACGAAGAATTTCCTAAGGTACTAATCAAGTAACAAGAAAACCCTAACCATCCCTTTGAGAAAACAAAGCTCTAGCCATCTCTTTCAGAATTCTCCGGTGGGGAGAGGCACACCGCCTCTCCCTCGCCACTCTCTTCTATTCTACTTCTTCATTGATTGCCTTTAAGCTTTGTTCGTTCGTTTCGTCTCTTCGTCCGTCTTTTCGTCGTCCTTTTTGTTCTAAGAACGGTTTTTTGTTGTTCTTCATTTAAAAATGTTATATCATGAATCGCTCGAAAAAGGATTTTGCTCTAACTTCAACAAATTCTAGTGGTGCTTCATGAATTGAAGATTTATGGAGTGCTTAACAAGTTTTTCAATCATTGTCAAAAAAGATGGATTAATCACAACCAAACGGTAACTTCAAAACGAATTGCGCGTTTTTTCAAGAACTTGTCTCTCTAGATGCAGTTTATCGAGACAAAAATTGGTTAGATTAATCATAAAAGTTTTGGTTGATATTTTGTGTTATTTGGATTTAGATTGAGAAACAATTTCTTTTTTTCTTGTGGATGTAACATTTCTAAGTGAATGAATTTAGTTGTCTACGGGCCTTTGATGTTCAAAGGAAAAAAAAAAAAGAAAAAGAAACCCAGCACGAATCAGGCAGGCAGGCAGGCAATTCGATCGTTCATTTATAAATTAAGCATTTAATTTAAATTCACAAAATATATATATGACTAGCTAGCTCACAAAAGAAAAGAGGCGCCCTTCACGTTGGTGTCTGCTAGCTTAACATTATATATATATATTATATATATACAGTATCAGTAGTACTCGATCTCTTAGTCTTAGTCTGTCTATTTATATGCTGGCTCTTCAATTTCAACATTGAAGGAAGGAGCTAGCATTAGCAATCTCTCTCTCTTTCTCTCTGTCACACGTACTGTCGAGGAGATCATTTTAATTCTAGCTTGCTAGGGAAAGGGAACCATGGAAGATCCGTCCAACGGCCACGCAAGGTCACCTCTGGCCAAGTTCGAAACCCCCCCGCCACCGGCGCCGTTTCTCGGTGCCCATGAGCTAGGCAAGTGGTCCTTGTACCGTGCAGTGTTGACGGAGTTTGTGGCCACTTTTCTCTTCCTCTATGTCCTCGCCTTGACGGTCATCGGTTACAGCCACCAAAGTGACGCTAAGGCTTTCCCCAGCGCGCCCTGCGGTAGCGTCGGCCTCCAGGGCATTGCTTGGGCTGTTGGTGGCATGATTTTCATCCTCGTCTACTGCACTGCCGGAATTTCTGGTCATTTCTTCTTCACATTCTTAATTCTGACGTACTTCATATTTTTACATGACTAATATTAATTTATTTATTGAATATTTAAGGAGGAAATCTATATGCATGTAATATCCAAGTTTTTATTTCAGGGAAATATACGAAATTAATTCTGCCAAATTAAATAAATTAACTTGTTTGGATTACTACTGTTACTGTACGTAGCTCACATCACATGTCACATGGACTATTTATTTTCAATGAATATTACACACACATGCATGTAAAAAGATAATAAAATTAGTCATGTCGGGGAAAACATTAATTGTGAACATATTGTTAGGTTTATCAATATTTATGAGTAGGGACTAGGGACCGTTTGAGAATAGTTAAAAAAAAATGAAATTGATAATTAACATGTAAACTTATATTGGAGACTTGGAGTTAATGCATGGACATATATAGATGGGGTTGTTAGACAGTAGATCGTGGGAGCACACCCTATTTATTGCTGTCAAATTTAATGAACCACTCAAATTATTTAAACTATATAAAGAAATGTTCATATATGTGTGGAAATATCTGTTCAAATATATATACGATAACGTTAACAGCCATTAATATGTAATTATCTGTCGAAATATCTGTATATATATATATATTTTTTTATATTTTGAGGTTGTATATTATTTATTTGGTATTATTTGTCACGTCCTAAATACTTAAATAGAATACTCTTTGTTCATTAATTTTTATCTTATATTGGTAAGAAGTTCGAGAAACAGTCCAATTTCGTTTTAATTTCAGAAGATGCTTGAGAAGCTACACATAAGCGTTAAGAAATGTTATCATTTTACCAAGACGTAATTAATTATAAAAAAGTTGCTATTGATATATAATTTACTATATTCAAAGATAATTGAGAATCTTAAACTTAATATTAAATCATATGTGACAGTATAGATAATATATAGTTGAAGTACGTGATAATTAACATCAGTAGTTTGCACTTGTATATAGGTGGTCACATCAACCCAGCAGTGACATTTGGGCTGTTTCTGGGCCGCAAGGTGCCACTGATCCGGGCTATACTGTACATGTTGGCCCAAGTAGCAGGGGCCATTTGTGGAGTTGGGCTGGTAAAGGGCTTCCAAAAGGAGCTCTTCAACCGCTACGGCGGGGCAACAAATACTGTCAGCAGTGGCTACTCCAGAGCCACTGGTCTTGGTGCAGAGATTGTTGGTACTTTCATTCTTGTGTTCACTGTTTTCTCTGCCACCGATGATAAGCGCCGCGCGCGTGATAGCCATGTACCCGTAAGTGCAAGAGAACCATAAATTAATTGATATAAAAACTTTGTGCATTAGAATTAATTAAAATTCTTTTGCTGCTTTATAAGTTGTAACAAACTCAACTTTAAATATATATATGTACTTCAGATATTGGCCCCTCTTCCAATTGGCTTCTCGGTATTCATTGTGCATCTAGCGACTATACCGATTACTGGTACAGGCATCAACCCAGCCAGAAGCCTTGGTGCAGCTGTGATATACAACAAAGAAAAAGCTTGGGATGATCAGGTTATTTATTGTTCTTTCTTCTTTTAACTCCCTCTGGACTTGTGACTGGTTATATGTCACTGGACTGTAAAATCAAATGTGATTGTGCTATATTTCAAGTAAATTAACAAATAAAAACCATATTCAATAAAATTGAACAGCTTCCAGACTAGACTTCATAATTGACAATGAACTTCCTGTACAAACATTAACATATGAAGCGATCGATTTTCATACCTTTTGAAGTGAAGTCTTTTGTTTTGTTATAAATCTTGTAGTGGATATTTTGGGTCGGACCATTGGTTGGAGCAGCAGCAGCAGCAATTTACTATGAGCACATCCTGAAAGCCAGTGCTTTGAAGGCTATGGGTTCATTCAAGCGCAGCACCTCCTTTACCAATGGCTCATAAGTATTGATGCATTATCTGTTGAAACTAGCTCATAATCACTATTATGTTTCATAATTCAGGTGTTGTCATGTTTTTATAGCACATATAAGTCATGTCTAGTTATGCTTGATTAATTGCTCTGTTGATTGTTTTGTATTTATTTTATGTACTTGTTGATTGTTTGCATAATTAGTAAAAGTCTTCTGGGGAGAACCCGTTTATAAGTCGATTTGAAACGAAATATTGGCATAGCATTATCTATTCTGATATTATGATTTTTTTTTTTTATCTTGGAAGTAATTTGTTCAACTTAAATCTAATTTTACAGTTTAAGAACCTATTGTTTCCAAACATTAATTGCCTTGTGAGAATTTGAGGCAGGCAGCAGGCTAAAGTACCTTTTTCATCCTAGAATATTTTTGAGGAAGCTAAAAGCCTAAACATGAGTGGTGCATGAACAGCAAAAGCTCTAGTTCTGAACTTTCAATGTACCTGTCTCAATTGATGAACGTACCTAAAATATGCAATTAAGTGCTGCATTTATCCTAAGTAGATAGTATTTAGTTATTACAATGGCAAAGGAACGAATTTTTTATGCATTGTTAAATTGTTAGCTACCAACTGCCAAGCCTACTATCAAGGGGAGTCCCATAAAATATTACTAATCTACATTCTAAAATCAATAGTAAAATTCAAAAGTTGTAAACTTTTTATTGAATTTAGAAGAAAGCAGAGATCCTTTTGCAATTGTACCAACCAGGATCTACACTACATACTAAAGAGTCTAAGAAGTGAGAGTATAAAGGAACAAAGACACGAGGACGAGGGTGTGTGAAAAATAAAAAAAATGCTCAGTGTCACGCTTTGTCATGGTTTGAGGAGTGGATACATTGATGAGGCCTTGGCATGCGTTATATTAATTGTGGCATGCAGTAAAATTTACTGATACAGTGATACCAAAAAGGAATGGAATGAATTCTAAAATCGAGCATACATGTAGACAGTGTTGCCTCAATCAATTTGTTCCTGCGTCTTTGCTTGTTTCTCAAGCGATGAAATGAAATGTGGAGCCAGATAGGCAGGCTGCAGGCAGGCAGCATTGCTACTCGATCGATTTGTTTATTTTATGGCTTTTAACCCGTGCATACTTCAATCAGTTTATTCATAATTACCTCTTTGCGTGGGGTTTGTGTAATTTTTTCATTGCCAATTTTAAGCAATTGCTGTATAGTTAGCTGTGTTTGTACCTAAACTCCAACTTGGGCCTATAATTACTGTTTGTTGGTACAAAACACTGCAGGAAAAGGGGTTAATTAAAAAGTAATTATCTTTTCCATTTTGAAATTTAACATTTTAACTCAAAAACAGCATCAAACATCATTCCCTTCATGCCATACTCATTACAACATCCATCATTCTGCTTCCCTCTTATCCAGCCACCCCAACAAGAAGCCTCACACCTCAAGCAAAGCCTAAAAGTCACCCAAAAAGAAAAGGGAGTAAAAAAAGTAACCATCCTTTCTCTCAATATAAATACTCAACCAAACTAGCAAACTTAATTTGCATTGGCATAGAACACAATGGCTGTTCTATTTCTTCTCTTCAGTCTCATACTAACTCAAGCAATTGCACAGGCACAGACCTCCCCTCACGGTCTTTCGTATGAAACCCCGATTGCCTTCTCACCAGCCGCATTCCAATTCTTCCACCCAGGTATCAAACCACCGCACGAGCGAAGACGCAGTGCATATGCACCTGCACAGGCACCAATGATGGTTGAGGAGGCCTTCAAAGGAGCAACCACCGGAAGAGCCAGAGCTGATGAGGCGGTCGGGGGCAGTTGGATAGGGAACAAGATGTCAGATCGAAGACGGTTGGCAGCTGGCGGAGTGGCAGGCATTGTTCTCGGAGTTGGGTTTTTTGTTGTGGCAGTTTTTGGGATTGCTTTTGTGATAATTAAGAGGAGGCAGAATGTTAGGCGTGCCAATGGAGAGGTTAAGCCTGAGGAATTCGTATAAGCAACCTTGCTTATTATTTTGTTTTGGTGGCTAAATGAAGTGTGTATGTATCTATCTAGGTTTGTTTTGATCAGTTTTTTCAGTTTTGGATGTTATCCAGCAATTCTAGCATATGAATTAGCACATGACTTGAATGAAATAAAACGGATACTTCCCCCTAGACTGCTTATGAATTTACATACTCTGATTCAGAATTAACAACCATCAATTGTTTATGTGAAACAACATGGATATGTGCTAGAAACATAAGCCGGATCATGTACTTATGTTACTGTTACATAGGATATCTCCATTCAAGTTACTTGTCAGGAAAAAGACAAGTACACTGTACTCTGTCGTCATTTCCGTACTTGATAAGAAAAAAATGATTAGTAGTCTAGTAGTGAGGAATCCTAACCCGAACAAATAAAGAAGTTGCGATGAGCACCAGCAATTTTAGAGGAATTGGATGCATCATCTGCCCGAATCATCTCCATTTATCCTTACAAAAATTACACATGGGAACGTATATATCCAATCTGACTCTATTTACAATATTCTTATTAAAAGACACATGAGAATATAATCAACTGAAGTGTATATTGATTTCGCTCATTCAATACAGGGAAATATACTAAAATTAACAGGAGCATATCAAACAACTATATATTTCACCTCTATGCATTCAATCCTTTTGACCTTGGATAAAGAAGGAAACTTTAGGAGAAGGAATTAAGCATCTTTGAAATTTTCAAGAATTTTCAAAGGAAAAGAAGAAGTCGCACAATATACCTTGGAAAATCTAAAACTTATATACAGAGAGAGCTATACAGCAGCAGGGTAACTGGGGCTGATATTGAAATCAACATGTTGCACCGTTGTCCTCGTACCAAGCTCATGACAGCATTCTAAACCGAGACGAATAGCTGTACCCAAACCCAATACAATAAGAACACCTATTTTATGAAACAAAAATAATCTCATTAGTTCAATTTCATAATTGTAATCTGAATGTTGCAAGTGTTCTTCATATGAATACCAACTGAAATGTAATACAATAGTAATACAGTCACACAGAAGGCACACAGTAGTTACACAGGCACATACATGTAATCATGGAACCGCCTGCGTTTGCGTTACAAATTTGAAGTACTGGAAATAGCAGTACTTCATATGTGCTTCCCTCTTTTAGGGCATGTATGTCATGTGCAACCAGTCCTTTCATTTAAAACATAGTAGTCACAAACATAACTAAAACAGAAAACATTCCTTTGTCCACCCAGGACCAGTACAATAATATATGTTAATCACAAGTATTCAAAAATGAGGAGGGTTCCAATGCCTCCATTTTTTGTGCCTCCATCATGCCTCCACTTTTTAAAATTCAAATAACTCAAAATTCAAAACTCATTTTTTAAAACAAAACCGTTAGATATAATCTATATCCTTTCATTTATGTATATGTAAAAAATCAGCAAATTTGAATACTATTTTGTTTGACATCAAGGGCTTCAAAAAATGTACTAATTTGAGCAATTCCTAGACATTGATTTTTATAACTCGTTGATTTATATAAAATAAAACAAAAAATTGAAAAAATTTGTTGTGTGCACGTAGAGAATACCATATTGATCAAATCTAACGGTTTTGTTTTGAAAAATGAGTTTTAAATTTTGAGTTATTTGAAATTTAAAAAGTGGAGGCATGATGGAGTCACAAAAAATGGAGGCATTGGAACCCTCCTCTTCTAAAATAGCATGAGAATCTTAGTAGCTAAATTTTAAGTTGAGTGACCAGATATGCTATGAACATACAAATATTGATACAAGGAGGGGCCTAAAAAGAATGAAATATTACCAATAATTATGTTAACAGGAAGTGCAGAAACACCGAGTGATACTGAGATCAGCACGTCTAGTAAG
The DNA here is from genome assembly GCA_030179965.1 of Cyperus esculentus. NCBI lineage: Eukaryota > Viridiplantae > Streptophyta > Magnoliopsida > Poales > Cyperaceae > Cyperus > Cyperus esculentus. The sequence goes on from JASGLE010000012.1 coordinate 5,869,929, forward strand.
AGCCCTCCGATTAAAATGGCAAATGCAACCCACAATGGGCTCATCCACCTCTACAGAAACAAAATTAAAAGTTGACATTCATAATATTAATAAATAATAATTCATAATGTAGACAATTAGGTAACAATCAACAAGGGAAACCTGTTTAATTGTGGGGAAAAAAAATTTGATGAAATCATGTTATGGAATTTTGCAATTAAACTCTTAATTTCCCTTGGAGAATAATATCCAGAGTTTAATGCTTAGACCAAATACCCAAATATGCTTAATTTATAAATTGAAGGTGGAAACTAGACATCAAAGATAGATTTTGAAACAGGAATGACAGTATTCTTATACTCATTTCACCTTTTATTGCTGGGAGAGGCCAAGATGAACAGATTTGCTAATCTAACTATTTATGTGTTGTATCCCCAAAACAACCAAAGAAACATGATGCTGTCCAGTATAAACATGCATAATGTTTAACATACTAGACAACAATATCTGAAATTTGCAAAAGAACCCTGAATTTTTTTTTTTTTTTTTTTTTTGCATGTTTCTTTATGTTTTAAATTGTGAGAATATAGTATAAACAGAGGAGATACCCTCTCATTCACTTCGCGGCCCCCATATCTTGAATCAACCCTCCATATCCAATAACTTGTCTGTTTGCAAGAAGGAAAAATAATCAACAGAATTCATCCCATGAGTATAAATTCAGAAACTTGTTGACATGTTTTTATGTGAATTTTGTGAAAAAATCCCATCAGATGATGGCATGACTAAATTAAATTAACAATGCACTACTGATATATCAAGCTACTACAATATATTTCTCTTATGAGAAGAAGCATAAATATAGTACTTCCAAAATCACAATATAAATGATAAATCGTTAAAGTAACATGAATTAGTGTACATACACTTGATTGGGTCAGCTCAGGTACAGGTATGTTAGTAGCCACATGCCTGAAATGAAATAATGAATTCAGTTTTGAAAAGAAAAAAGAATCGCCAACGTCAGAAAGATATCTACCATTAAAATTATTCATCATAACAGTGGTCGAAGAAAAAAATCATACTGGCAAATCTCGCATTTATTGGACCCTCTGGTACGAAACCAGACATCAATGCATGATCGGTGCGTTTTAGAAAGGTCACCTCGGCATCTGCACCCAAGATCAACCAATGGCTCTTCTGATGGCTGCTGACAAACCCTAATTAGATTTTGTATATTAGCACTTGTAAAGGTATGTGATTTCAAGTAGCATGGTGACGATGAACATTCAAATAATCATTGCCATTAGAACTATTTTAACCAAGAGTACCTACTGATAGTCCTTTCTTTTTCATAAGTATGTATGCATGTGTGTGTCTATATATATACTTCATGTTTCTTTCAAACAGAAATGATAGCAATTCCGACTGCTATGTTCTAATATAAAAATAGTAATAGCAACAATAACAATTATAATAGTGACAAACTGATAATAAATAATAATATAGCAGTAAAATGATAATAATCTATACTATATTATAAAGCACGTAACTATTACACTCTCCATTTTTTTCTTTCTACTTCAAATTTTTTTAATACCCATTCTACCCTTTAATCAACGGTATAGATCAAAATACATTGATTTCAAAGGCATTGATGTTATCCAATTAAACAACTTCCTCTCCATTTTGGTTTTTTACAAAAATGGAAAGATTTCAATCTTGATATGGAAAACATCAATGTTGATTAGAATTTACATTAATGACAAATTAACGTTTTATATTCTAACATTCAATGAGTTGATTTAGTGTTAAGATAAAATTTAAATGGTAAATAATTAGCCAAAAACCGAAAGCCTATTATATGTATTACACGGTATGAGATCAGAATTTAAAACACCCGCACAATGGGCAGATTTCTTGCTAGTAATAATAATAATTTAATAGTAATGATACTAACAAAAATAGTAAAATTAGATTGAGTGACTACCTTTCTCCTCTCATTGATACTAACATGATTCATAGGTTCAAGTAATCAAGTCAACTCAATATTCGTCTGATCTGTTGGTGTGGTTAGGTGAACTAATTAACATCTAGCAAGTCATTTCAAGATAATTTACTTAATGGAATTATGTTGTGATTGCATGGCAAAAATAGCATTGCAGTTATCAAAATTTATTGTAATTTAGTGTTTAAACCACTGATTTATTTTGGTATAGATGAAATCGGTTCTGTCTTCCAATTTGTTGAAACCACCGACTCATTTTCAGTGCAACATTCATACCAGATCCCTTGGACCTAGGTTTACAAATTTCCAAACCTTTTTTTTTCTTTTTTGAAGCTGAGTTTGCAGACAAAATACTATTTTAAACTTTTTAAAAGAGAAAATTTGATAAAAACAAGCCGGAATAAGAACATAAGTAAATGAACTGCAGAAATTACAGAATAATTAATTCTTTTAAAGACAAATAAGATGTTCTTTTTATCCTTGTACCTTTCAACCACCTCCGAAACCCTAATTCTTAATCGCTCGTAGTTAACTCAAGATAACTGCAAGTTTTTCAATTCTGTGAATCATTGGCATAACATTATTGTAATCCACAGCATAAATTTATGCATCATTGCATGAATTACAATCGAACAAAATCTATTAAAAATTAACAACCAACAGTCCTAACCAAATTTTCAACATAAAAGTAAATACACATCAATCTCTACTCAATCAAAAGTATAAAAACTACCTGCACAATTCGCGGTTGCCGTCATCACTGAATTGAGAACTCTTCTTCGGCGACTCGGCATTTTTAATTTCCTCAGGTTGTGACACAACAATATTAATAGTATGCGGCACATGATGAGTCACGGACTGTTCAGCCACAGCAGACCCAGCATCTTCTTCACCTATCTTCCCCAATTTGGGATTTTTAGTGGTAGAAATAGAATTGGAGTCATCATTGGTCACTGGATTTGGACTTACTGCTGGCCTCTCCCCATCTCTATCCGGTTCAATTCCTTGAGCCTCTTCACTCGGCATTTACTTTTACTTTGGCAAGAGTTCCCCTAGCTAAATTACTGATGATTTTTGAAAATTTTGAATATATATTGGTGGTGTTCTTGTTTCTATCCTCTCTTCCAAACCCCAATTCTGACAGGCAAAAAAATAATTAAAAAAATCAGTTGAAGTTCCACCAAACCCAGAAAGTGGATTAAAAAAAAAAAAAAAAAAACCAAAATCAGCAGGGTTAGCAGAAGTCTGATGACAAAAAAAAGATTTCACGCAAAGATTGAAGCTTTAGCATACCAGAGACAGGAAATAAAGAAAGATATAGGGGGGGATCTCCTGACCTCAGCAAAGAGATTGCAGAGGCGAACAGCTAGCTCTGAGCCGAACAGAAACACTCTTGAGATGGAGGGAGAAGAACCATAATTTGCCGGATTATTTATTTATGATTATCTGGCTGCATCTTTCTTTGGCTGGCTTGGAAGGAGAGCAAAGAAAGACCGTATTACTCTTTTTTGTTTAGCAATAGCAGCAGCTCTCTTTCTCTCTCTCTCTCCCCCCCACTCCCCCCCTCTCCCTCCTCACATACTACACAATAACACAAACACAACAATAGAGGTCTTTTTCCTTTCACTTTCTTTCTTTCTTTCTTTCCTTTTTTTTTTTTTTTTCGTTTTTGGTGTTCAGGGTCAGTGGGTTTATTTAAGCACATATTTTTATTAATTAAACTGGTATAGAAAATGGAGGAGGTGAGGTGAGGAGGAGAAAGGTGGAATGGAATGAACAAATAATTAATGATTAATGATTAAATGGTATCTCATGTATATTATAATTAACAAATATATGTTCCAGAAGTTGAGTTGTTACAAGTTGTTTGTCTTTTCTTAATTGTAAGAATCCTGCCATCCTGGACTGGGAGTATTAATCATAATCACATAGAAATTAAGTTTCACTTTCATCCAAGGATTAAAAAGTTTCTTCCAGATAAATACATGATATTTTGTTGCTTTATTAAATGCAACATTGCAACATATATATTATATATTGATACCTTAATGCCTTAATGCTAAGCCGTGTATGACATGCAATTTTATGTGTATTTGCGTGTAAATATTGGACAACGAATTAAAAGGAAATATAGTACACAGTCTTGTAACAAAAGGGCGGGTAAGGGTCCGGCGGGCGACGGGTCCGACGGGCGAAGGGTCCGACGGGCGAAGGGTCCGGCGGGTTTGGGGAAAACCCATGCCCTTACCCGCCCCTCGCCCTTCGGGTGAGGTCGGGCACGGGCGGGCGGGGGGCGGGTGGGGGGCGAGTGCTGTCGTGTCGGCTTCGGGCGGATCGCCGGCGGTTTCCGACATTTTCCGACGTTTTCGAGCGGATTCCGGCGTGTTTTTTTTTTTTAATTTTTTTAGAAAATGTTTAAAATAATTTTTTAAAACATAAGATTTTTAAAACACAAAAAAAAACGAAATAAATTTTAAAACAAATTTTTTTTTAGAATCCGAACTCCGAAGAATGTTAAAAACCCGAAACTTTAAAAATCCGAAACGATAAAAACAAAGTTATTTTAAAACAAACGTTTTTTTAAACAAAGTTTATAGAAACAAAGTATTTTTTTTAAAAAATCCGAAGCAAATTTTTTTTTAAAAACAAAGCATTTTTCAAAAAATCGGAAACTTAAAATCCGAAATCTTTTTAAAACAAAGTTTTGTTTAAAACAAATTTTTTTAAAACAAAGTTCTTTAAAACAAAGTATTTCAAAACAAAGTTTTTTTAAACCAAGTATGTTTTAAAACCAATTTTTTCTTAAAACCAATTTTTTTTAAAACAAAATTTTTTTAATTTGATTTGTTTAAAAAAGTTACCCTCCTCCTTTATTCCGGGCTTGGGACCAGCTATGTTATGATATTATAAAATAACATAAGCGGAATTGTAACTTTTTTAAAAATGTTAGTAAATATTTATAAAAGTAAGAAAATGTTTAATAAATTGGAAAAACGAAAAGAAAATAGAAGAGTGCATAGAGTTCGTACCGAAACCGAAACTATCTTTTTAGTTGACCGATCTCATATACCATTGGCCGGTCTCTTCTTCGGGTTCGCATTCATCATCTGAGGGCGGCTCCTCGCTCCCTTGAGTTTCGGCGCCGGATAAAGATGCTTCTATTTCCTTATATTGCTCACGATTTTCCGCATCAATCCAATCCTTGAGGCATACGAGTCGCTCAAAAACCCTTGGACCCAACTTGCTTCTAATATCATTTAAAAACAAATGTAGTAAGTAAAAGAAAAAATGTGATTTAAAATGAATAAAAAAATCGTGTAGATGTAAAAAAATATAGGCATTTACCTTTTATTGGTAAGAATCCGATTTGCCGAACTAAAACAAGATTCGGAGGGCACGGTTGAAACGGGAACGGCAACTATGTCCCGCGCCATAGTATATAAAGTTGGAAAAATATTTTTGTTTTGCTTCCAATAATCAAGAACATCAATTCCCTCTGGTGCTCCCTTTATGGAAAAAAAGACTTGTAACTCGTTGGAGGCGTTGTACATAGTATCCGAACTATCGTCCTCCAATATTGACAATAATTCGTCGCCCGATTGGGTCCTATGAAATTTTAAGAAATAAAAAATCGAATGAAATTAAAAAAATCCGAATTAATTAAAATCGGATTCAAATTTAAAAATCCGAAATAAAGTTTAAAAATCCAATTTAAATTAAGAAAACCGAATTGAATTTAAAAAAAATCCGAAATTAATTAAATAAATCGGAAATAAAAAAATGTACTGCGGGGTTTGACTTGTAGAAGCCGGTTGTTGGACATTCATTTGGGCGTTGTATGCGTTGAACAACCCTTCAATCGCTTGGCTCACGGTTTGATCCACATTTGTGTTCGTAATGTCCAAATTAGTGTAGTACTTTCGTAGCATTCTTACCGTGTAGACCTTCTTGTATGTCGGATGGAGACAATTTGCAACAATCGTGACGAGTGGTACGGCTTCCCAATATTTGAGAAACTTCTCCTTCATGGCTCCTATGATTGGAACGAGAGAAGCGTCGTCTTCTTCGAGAACTAAGAAAAAAAATCGAATTAAAAAACCAAAATTAAATTAAGAAACCAAATTAATATAAAACTGAAATTAATAAAAAAACCGAAATTGATAAAAAATATGAAATTAAAAATGTAACTTTCATTTCATGATATACTTGGGAGATTCGTAAGAGGTGGTGAAGCAACTCATGCACGGTCGGTTTATATGAGCAAGACCATGCTAACGTCGCTTTGAAGAATACTTCAAGAAATTTCATTAATTTGTTCAATTGATCACATTCACCTATTGAGAGAGCTAATTCCATACCCTCGGGCGTCTCATTCAAAATTGCATTAATAGCATGTGCGTAAGGAAAACATCGTTTCAACATTCTATAAGTTGAGTTCCAACGGGTATCTACGTCCCATGGCACTCTTAATTTAGTAAATTGCATTCTACTACACATATCATGAAACTTTGTTTTCTAATACCGTTAGTAAAAATATGAGTTACCGCCTTCTTAAATTTTATTATAAAATCATTAGCACCGGGCGTTTTAAGTCCCGCCTTAACGGTGAGGTTTAAAACATGACATGCACATTTTTGGTGAAAGAAAGCTCCATTCGCAATTGGAGATAATGAATGCAAAAAATATTCTACGGCCTTACCATTATTACTAGCATTATCAAAAGAAATTGAGAAAACTTTATTTTGGAGATCATTTTTCAAATTAAATTCATTCATAACACCCAAAATTGCATTAAAAACTACTTTGCCGGTGTGCGGGCATTCTATAATCCGAAAACTTAGTACTCTTTTTTGCAATTTCCAATTATCATCAAGGTAATATGCGGTAACACAAATATAAGATAAACCATGTTTACCGGCGGTCCAAATATCAGACGTGAGTGCTACTTTAAATGGTGCGGTTACAAATATGGCAAGCAATTCATTTTTGCGTTAAGTAAATTGTTCTTTAATTTCGTTTGACATTTTCCTATAATAAAATGGTTTGTAAAATGGTTGAGCGCAACCTCTAATAACTAAACGAGCAAAACTCAAACAACCGCTCATACTAATTGGTTGTTCCTTGTGGGCAATATACCGTTGGGCATGTCTACCCATAGAACTATTATTATCATCATAAGTAAATTTAGAAGTGCAACCTTTTACCTTGCACCGTGCGCTTATGCACTTGCCGGTCGTCGGGTCGATGGTTTGCTCGAAGTAACGCCACCAAGGTGCGTTGTACTTCGGGCGGGGTTCTTTCTTTTTCTCGGCCCCGGTGGCGTGCTTACCGCTGCTTCTTCCTCTATTGGTTGGATTTCGGTGGTAAATTGATCGGAATGTCCGCCAACGGCCGGAGGAGCAAATGTGCTAGAACTCCCCGCGGCACTTCCGACGGTATAATGTGTGTAGTCCGTCTCATAGGTAATTTGCGGATAAGTGGGACCACTGAACAATTGATCACTTAATTGTTGGATCGTGTCGGCTACGGGATTGGGTGACGGGGCCGTCGGGTAAGAATAGTCATGTGGTGGAGTTGCCATTTCTCACTACAATAAGGAAAAAAAAAATGGATTTAATTTATGTAAAGCAAAACGAAATATAAAATTATGTATGAAAAAATTTATCATAAAAGAATAAAATATTTTGATTACAACTTTATGATAAAATTACAATTTTTGAAAATTTGAAATTATTTTACAAGTAATGAAAAAAATATAAAATAAATAAATAATACAATTATTTTGAGTACAGTTTTATTATATGTTGCCAAATCCGATTTAAAGTAATTGTGTAATTGCATAAATCAAATTATAGTATTCTAATAATGTTATTAAAAAATTAATACAAATAGAACGTACCTCCGAATTTTTGCGGAAATGCCGGCGAGGCGAGTATTGGATTGACTAATGCAAGAGATTGTAATAAAATAAATATGCTAATTTTTTGGAATTTTGGAAATAATAAATATAAATTAGAATGTAAAAATAAAACTAGAATTGATTTATGCAAGAGATTGAGAGAGTATTGAGTGAGAGATTGAGAGAATTTGATAGTTTGTTTGTGAGAAATGAGTGTTGAATGTATGGGTGTATTTATAGGTGTGAATTGGGGGTGAACATTCAAAATTCCAACCCAATGGACATTTTTCAAAAATCCCGGGTCAGACAGGTCTGGCGGGTCGGCTCGGGCGGGTCACACGGGTCGGCCGGGTCGGGGGGGGGGGCGAGGTTCGCGCAGGTGCGGCGGGTCGGGGGGGCGGGTGGGACGGGTCGGGCGGGCGGGTCCAGGGGGTGGGGCGGGTCTCACGGGCGGGTCGCGAGGATCGAGGCGTGCGGGACGGTGGGAGTGGGAGCGGGGTGGTGTCAGACGGGTCCGAAGGGCGGGTCGGGTCGGGTCGGGGGGCGGGTCGGGTCCGAAGGGCGGGCATGGGCACGGGTTCGACGGGCGAGAAGGGCGGGTAAGGGCGGGTAACAGATAAGGGCGAGCACAGATATAGACGGGCGGGCGGGTTACGGGGGGTGAGGTCCAAAATCCGGACCCTTACCCGTCCTTATCCTTGACCCGTCGGACCCGGCCGACCCGTCTGAATCCCCGCACGGGCGGGTCCGCACGGGCGAAGGGCAAGGGTTGAGAGGGCGGGTCGGGGGTGAGACGGGTTTTGTCACAACATTAATAGTACATTACCTTAACCTGTCGATTCATTTCAAATCTATTAATTATATGAGGTCAATTCGAGACATTATTTATTATAAACGTTAATAGGACGCGCCTTTCGCTTATGATGCAATCTTTTTGGATGTTTATATGTTATCAGCTAGAGAATAAATTAAGACGGATACACTAAATTAAATTAGTGGAATTCCAACCTAGCTTCATTCAACTAATTAATTAATATGCTCTAGTTTATTTTGATGAAATTAAATTCGTTCTCGATAAATCACCCTAGTACTGAGCCAAATATACAAGTTGAACCATGCCAATTATAAATGGCTTAATTTCTTGTATACCCTCCAACTCTTCTTAAATTTCTTATTTCTCCATCAACTCTTCAAGATATTTCATATGTCACTCAACTCTTCAATCTCTTTCTTATTTACCCTTTGAGCTATTATGCTGTTATTAGTTCTAGTATAATTAACAAATTTGCTTTATTGAAGAACATAATGACTATTTTACCCTTTAAATGGATTCTTCTCTTCCATTTGTGGTTCAGTATTTTCATTTCGTTCATTCAGTGTCTCGGCTTATGTATATGCTATCAATCCCAAATAGTATATACGTAGCATACAGTATAGGGGAATTTAAACATCTCTTCAATTCCAACTTATATTTAATAATTTTCATCTTCGTCGTTGCTCATGAGTTAAGCTCTCCCATAGATCCACTTGGGAAAACATAATTAAAAAAAGAATTTGATCCAATTATCATGAACTATAGTTTACTACAAAAATTATCATAAACTACGACATCAAGCATATTCTTTTACTTTCCATAAACATATGTTTATGAAGAATGATTATTAATATCTGTTTAAAAGAAAGAATTTCACTTATACTAATATATGCATCTACCAGTATCAGTTTTGTTTTATGTCATCCTAAAATAATCGAGAGTATGTCTCTGCTTTATGGATGAAACTTTAATTGGTGTGATCTAACAATAAGAATGGTAATATTATAATTCTTTAAAATTTCAAATTAAGATCGACACTTCCTAAACGAATCAGGTACATATGAGAGATTTTATAAAACTAAAAAACAGTATAATGATGGAGGGTATAATAGGAATTACATAATTTTATTGCTAAATATTTATTGTAAATTGTTTAATGGGTAAATAAAAAAGAGATGAATGAGTTAAAGGGTATATAAGATATATTTAAGAGTTGAGGGAGAAATAAAAAAATGAAAAAGAGTTGAGGGGTATATAAAAAATTAAGCCATTATAAATTAAGGGCATTTTTGGTAAAGGAATATACGAATATAAATTGAGCACGCGACCTTCAGAAATTCTTGGGGCAACAAACATGCAAGAATGTGCGGATCGAGATTGTTTAATTAGCTGTATAGTAAAAATAATTGCAAGACAAATTGGCGACGACAAAAAAAGCCAGTAATAATTTAAGAGTTATTAAACTTAAGACTAATTTACAAGCAGATTGTTATTATTTATTATTATAATTATTCACCTATTTTTTTTTTTTTTTTTTTGCAAGAGAATCACCAAGCATGGGATACCGCCGTACCGGTAATTGATATCGTAAAATTAAATAGTCATAAACGCTTATTATTTTTCTAATAAAACATTAGACGTTTATTAATTTCGTAATAATAGCATCGCTCTGTCTGTCTTTAATCGGTATTACCTGCTACATAGTGTTATGTTGCGCAATGTTTTTTTTTTTTTTTTTTTTTTTGAGATATGAGGGCCAAACCACTCAAATTTAAATGCCTATAAAAAACTCTCATTCGAGTTTCGAATCTGCGACTTCCCACACAGAGGATATTGCATGCTGGACGATGCAAGTATTTTGGATTAAAGACTCCGGTCCTATGATTCACACTGTCTGTTCACTGCACAACTCAGAATGAGTTCTCAGTTCTCGCTAACCTTTGTCAAACGTTGATGGCCAAATCACCAAACTGCGCCTATATATATTATTATTACGAGAAGGATCTAATAACTACGGGCATTAGTGTCTATAGTGACTATTTTTTAATTTAAGAATAAATTGAAAATTTTAAGCCGTTAGATGTATTCTATATTATCTCAATAGCATAAACATAAAAATGATAAAATTTTGACATTGTTTCGATAGACATCAAGAGAGAAGAAATAATCATAAAACTTGAACCGTTGATTTATGGTAATGCTTGATGTACATGTAAATAAAATCAAAATGATATAATTTTTTGTATACACATAAAATATGATATATACAACATATTCTATCAATTAGTTTTGTTATTTAAAATTTAATTTCATGGTCACCGATCGGTCACAAAAACATAGTTATCTGATCCCTCCTCATATATTATTGGCATTATATTATATTTACAAGTTCACACAAGTGACATAACAGTAGAAGGCAACATGTGGATCTATAAAAGAGGAGAGGCCCTTATCCTTAATTATGTGGACCAAAGTGGAATAATGCAGTGTGGACTTAAAAAGAATTTTCTGATTTCTGATTATTCTCAGTTTTCTATTAAAATGAGGTTTATTCTAATTAATGAAAGAGCTAGCTATCAAAATTCAAAAGAAACAAACACAACAAATTAAACCGGTTGTCGCCATCGACACACTATATATATATTAAGTATAAACCAGGGAACCCAATACCTACGGGCTACGGGCTACGGGCAAGAACCAAGAAGCCAGCAACACAACCAAAATTACTAACGAGTCTTCTCTTCTTCATATATATCATATATGTAATGTAATGGAATGTAATGGCGCACTCAAATCTCAATCTCCATATATTTAGTTACATTTAGAAAGGAAACAATAATGTGACAATATATGATGTACTCGATCGATCGGTCCAAATTACGCGGTGGAGGTTGAAATGTCCTTGTTCCACTCTGATCTGATGGATAATATATGTCATGATATTCCTCACCATAAGCAGCTGAAATTGATTGATTCACAATATTCAATATTGTTTGTTATCAAATTTAGTTACAACTTCTAAGAGGCTCGATATATAATTAATGCATCAAATGATTCTCTGACCGGTTTTCGCAATTGTTTTTAGATAGGATAAATTCATGAAATTATTAAAATGAATTAATATACAATCATTGTACAAAGTTTGACTTGCCATTTTATACATAAGATATTTTCCTAACCATATAAAAACAAACGTCGTTCTAAACGTCGTTCTAGATTCCTAGTTGCTCAATATGATTTTCTTTTTGCTCATCTATTTTTTTTAAAATAATCCAGATGTGTTGTTTCAATATTTTTCCCTTCCTCTCTAATATATAAACTAGAAAGAGGGGTAACTCTCCAAGCACCTCAACTATGCTATATCATCAATATTATTAACCATCGATTTTGTTTAAATCTCTTCATCTATTTTGATCCAATGATTTATATTTATTCTCTTTCCCCATTTAATAAGATGATATGATATGTCTAAGACAAAATTTAATTCTTAAAGTGTTCCAACATTTATGTACTATTATTTATAAATTACACATCATCATCATCATTATTCACATAAAAAATTTTAAATTATGTTTAATTTTTTTAAAATAAATATTTTTATTTTATAAGATTTATTATTTTTTTGTTATCATATTTCGGGGCGAAGCCCGAGTTACAACTCTAGTAAATTATAATGTACATATTAGAAAATAATGATGTTAAGTATTACGAGTAACAGTATGTAACATTTAGAGCTGTCAAACGTTCGTAACGTTCACGGAAATACCAATTTCCGTTGACGTTCCGTTTATCAAAATGGAAAAAAAAAAAAATTTGCCGTTGGTTGTTTCGTAATTACAACGGAAAAAATTTTGTTCCGTTGATTGTCTTGTTTATGAACAACGGAATAACAGTCAAAACGTTCAAAATTTTTTCTGTTATCAGTTCAAACAACTCCACAAGACTTCAAGCGTGAATTGAACAATAAAGAAAAAAAGAAAGTTACAGCAAAATTCATTCCAAATTGCGTATATTTAAAAGAAAAAGGATTAAACAACTGATATTAAACAAATATGAAGGACGGGGTTACAACCCCCAAGCCTTGTCCCCAAAGGTAGGTTTTTGGAGCAACCACCAAGCCCCCAGCCAAGCAACCCCACATCTGAAGGACGGGGGTGCAACGAGGATGAGTATTGTTCCTCCACCCTAAGCCTTGTCCACAAGGCCAGTGAACGGCGAGCAGAAAGGTGAGTGCCATTAGATCACTGCCGGTCGGGCGGCCGATGTATGGGTGAGATCGCACGCCTACAATGCCGGCGAACAGAGAGGACTAGTGAGAGAGAGGGAAGAACAATGTGAGAAGAAGAGAGAAATCTAAGAAAAGAGCGGTGCGAGACAGTAGGATAGAGCGGCGGAGAGAAATGCGAGACAGAAAGATAGAGCGGCGGAAAGAAAGATAGGGTTTGCTGGTTTTGATAAAACCTCCATTTCTCTTCTCTGCAATGCTCTGAATAGCAGCCATATAGAATTTTACGGAATAACGGAACTGGATGAACAGAACAACCAAGTTCCGTTATCTGTTCCGTTTTATGAACGAAACTGCATGTAATTCCGTTTTCCGTTCCGTTTTTATGATGGCACCAAAACCCATTCCTTTTGCTGTTTCGTATGGATGGAACGGAACGGAATAACGGAATTTTTGCTTCCATTGACACCTCTAGTAACATTGCTCTCTCAGTGTGAGGTCGCCAATTCGAAACTTAGATGGAGGGTCCTTCATGAATATTTAAGAGATGGGTGGTTTAGACTGTCGACCTTATGTTAAAAAAAGAAGAAGAAGATGATACATGACATTGCTACAAAAATTCCAAAGTCAATGGGAGGCACTCCACTTATTCTCCAATGCCCATTTTAATAAAAATTTAGAATTTGGAGGACTGAAATGATAGATAGAAATCTTAAAGACCAAAATAGTTACCGAATAGTACTGTAAGGATAATGAATAAAATCGATGCCTTTAAAAGCTTAAAATGGAAGAAATAACTAAACGGAAAAGGAATGTTTTTTCTTGGCGTTCAAGAAAAGGCGATTTTTGAAGCGATTTCCTCCCCTCTACTCCGGCGATGGCCGGCGCTTCTCCGACCCTCTCCCCTCATCCTAGTGCTCCTCCCGTATTCTTGAACGTTGATAGCGCTGATCTCTTTCGACAATTCTTGCAATTTGTCGAGTTCGCTCGTTCCCAAGCAGCGCCCCCCATCTCTTTCAGATCGTTTCCGTTGATCTCCCAGGGGGATGGTGCTGATTTGCCTCAGCATACTTCCAGCGATGCACCAGCTTTCCTCCAAAGTACGAGTCCAAGTACCCGTCCTTCCTATGCGGAGGTTGCCTCTTCTCCAGTTCCACAACCTCCAGTTCAAACTCGCCAACCCCCTCCGTTACATAACACAAAGGAGAGGTGCTATCGGTGTGGGGACCGTGGACACCTGGCAAAACAGTGCCGTAATGCAGTTACTTGCTTTCACTGTAGAGGCACATGTCACAAATCGTTCAACTATAGCAAGAAAACTGGTCAGTTTAAGGAGAAGGCACCGCCGAGAGCCCCCAACCCTAACCCGCCGCAGAAGGTGCTGAAGGAGGAGGGAAGAGAGCAACCCCTAATTATTGCTCCATCCCGGCGGCACAAGTTCAATCCAATGGGGCGGACTAGGGTAGGCCCAGCCAATTGCTTTGACCTTGAGGCACTCTTGCACGGGAAGTTAGGCGGTGGATCAAGCGATCAGTGATGATTAAGACTAACGGGCGACTTTCCCCAAAAGTTCTGGAGAAACAGCTTCGCAAGCATTATCCTCACCATTCCTGGGTGACGACGGTTCTTGATTATGACCATTTCTTGGCAGAGGTGCCGGCTTACTGGAAGAGAAAGTATCTCAAGTCTGCAGTCTGACTATAGATCAAGGGGTTCTGGAAGTCCTCCCTCCCAAAGGCCCCCTGATTGACACTGGTGAGCCTCTTAGTCACTTTTGGGTCATTGTCAAAGGGTTGCCTCTGCAACTCAGACATCCTGAATATGTCCAAAGCCTGATTGATAAGGTGGGAGATGTAGTGGAAGTAGATTGGCTTTGCAAAGAATGGCTAGACAATAGGTGGTTGAGGGTTAAACTTGCCCTGCCAGATTTAGCTGTTTTATCAGAACCCAAGCTATGTTTCCTCAGAAAGGATGGTAAGAAAATTGCCAGTTACACTGTCTCCTTTGAACCTGAAATAGATGGGGTGGATAGTGACTTTAACCCTGGAGAGCAGAAACTTGTCTGGATCCCTAAACTGAAAAAAATTGTTGAGGAGACTGAAAAGGATCTATTTCAAGCTGAGGATCTGTCCCCTAGTGAAGAGGAAGACAATGACAGAAGGGTCCTGCATTTTGCCTATGACAAGGGGAAATTAGTGACCCCTATTGGGGAAGTCTCTTCCTTGGAGGTTGAAAAACTGGTAGGTCTTAGAAAGAGGCTGAGGGGTGGTTATGATGGGGATGGTGGTACCCCACATGGTTGGACTTACAAGGAGGCTTTATGTTTAGTGGTGACCGACAAATTCCATGAGGAAGATTGTGAGACAGCCAACAAGAAGCTGGGTCCCAGTTCCCTTTCTCATCCTATCTCTCTTTCTTTTGATGAGGAGGCCACACCCCCTGCCCTAAATACTAGGAGCCAGATGGGAGACAATGGAGCTGGCACTTCTGCTGCTAAAGCAGGACAGTCTTCTGCTGAAGTTGCTGACCCTTCATTGGGGAATTCTGTTGCTAGAAAAAGGTTCAGCATGCCATCAGGTACACCCACCCCCCAGGGGTCCTTGCCCTCTCTCACTTTTCTGATTCCAAACGAAATGAAATCGGTAGTCCTCGAGACTACTACTTTTCAAAAAAAAAAAAAGAGCTTAAAATATAATTTAAAACACAATTAATGTAAAATAGATTTTTATATATACCTTAATTTTTAATAAGAGGATATCATAATTATCTGAAGTCTCTGCAGAACAAAAACAACTACAATAATTAAAACAATACCAATCATTACACAACAGAAAAAGAAGCTTATCAGCATAAGAGAATTCAAACAACAATAAAAAGAAATAACAAAGAAAGTAACACTCATAATTCATAATTAAGTTTATCCAAAAATAGTAGCTTACATTGTAGAAAAACAGTAACTATCTTAATAAAATGCAGTTCATTCAGTCATTCTTCATCCTAAATATAATTTAGAGAGCTGATATAGCGATACGTTAATCGCTCTCGTCGTCGATACGTGATTAAATTTTTCACTTCCCCTCTTCCTTTTCTATCTCCCTCTTTCTCATTTACTTTACAGGACCTCCCTCCCTCCCTCCCTCCCTCCCTCCTTCTCCCTCCCTGTCCTGTCCTGTCCTGTCCTCTCCCTCCCTCCATATGCTTTGCTCTCCATCTCCATCTCCATCTCCATCTCCCTCTCCCTCTCCCTCTCCATCTCCCTATCCCACATCACTTCACGCTCGAGTCGCTCGCCTCACGCCCGCGCCTACACCTCGTCACGCTCGATCCCCGCATCCAATTCGGTCGTCAAAATGCTCTATCACTCGTCATGCTTCTCCTCCATCCTCTCTATTGTATAAAACAAAAAACAACTTTGTTAATATGTATAATGAAACAAATTGCATAATAAGTAAACCAACTTGCATAATTATAAATTTAATATGCATAATAAGTGATACAATCTATATAGGATTTACATGCATGATAAGTGAAATAGCTTGCATAATAAAGAAGGTAACATGCATATTTATATGATAAAACAATTATGATAAATGTTAAAATGAAAATTGATATAAAAAAAACATTAGCATGCATACAAGTGCACATAGTGTACATACTAAACATGAAAAATACAATTTTCTTATTACAATACTATTAGTATAAATATATTGATTGATGACTTGTTACGTGTATATACTCAAGTAATTATGCATAATAACTTGAATAATTATGCATACTATTTTGGTTTATTATGCATAATATTTGTTAGATTGATTTATGCTTGCATATGCATGTAATGTGTTATTGTACTTATTATGCACATTAATTGATTAATTTGTGCATGTTGGATATTGTATTATGCATATAGTTTAATTTGGTGTGCAACACTGGTATACAAATATATTGTTTATTTTGTTATACACACAAGTTATTTTATTATGCTTACTATTGTACTTATTTTATTATGCTTACTATCTATTGTTTTATGCATACTGGTCACTGTATTATGCATACTATTTGTTTTATTATGCACACAAGTTTTTTATTATGCTTACTATCTATTGTTTTATGCATATTGGTCACTATATTATGCATATATACTATTTGTTTTATTATGCGCACTAATGTGTTATACATACTAGTCATTATATTAGACACAATATGTACAATTTTATGCATATTGGGCATTGGATTATGCATAATATCTATTGTGTTATGCATCAATGTTCCATGTTAATGTTTTATGCACGGACATATAATTATGCATGTTAGTTCCTTATTTATGCAAGTTAGTTATGTTTGTATGCATACTATGAAATAGTGAATGAAAGATCTGAGAGAGAAGGAGAAGGAGAGGCAAGAGGGGAGGGATAGAGAAAGGGAAAAGAAAAGAGGGGAGAGATTTGAGAGAGAGAAAGAATGAGAGGTAGGGAGGGAGGGAGGGATGGAGGGATGGAGAAAGGGAGAAGGAATGAGAATAAGTGAGTGGGAGATTGAGAGGATCGGAGGGAGGTTGAAGAGAGATCAAGAGGGAGACGAAAGAAAGATCATTGAACCGAAAGTAAATTGTGGTCCGTATCGATGACGGAAGCTACGTACGTATCGCTGTATCATTATCCTATAATTCAATACATCCAAATGTCCAATACCAAAAGTTAGTTTTATTTTACTTTCTAAACTGAGTTGATTGACCTACTCACTAATATATATGGATGCGTAAAATTTTTAAAATTAATCACTACAGTAATACATTACAAAACACAATTTTTTGTGAAATAAAAAAAGGAGAAATGGCTGCTTATTCATCCTTTCTATTGGTTTTATTTACGTTGTTCTGTTATGAAGTTATATATAGCATTTGACCCAAGTCCCCTTCAAGATTTCTGTGTTGCTGACAAAAACTCACATGGCATGACATTCTTTTATAGTTCATTTCTTTTTTTTTGCTTTTATGTAATTTACATAATATTTTTTTAAACCCAGCAAATCACAAGTGACAGCAGCAAAAAAAGAGCTTTGACAAATAATTTATTCATATTGTTGTTTCAACCAATCAAAATAATTATTATAACTTGTATCTGAGAATATTTCAACAGTGAAAGAATACACCGTTATTAAGGTATCTGAAACATTCTATCTGATTAAATAACTACAAACTATTTTGCAATCTAATAAAAGATTTAAGTAAAATACTTGTATTCAATTTTTATTTTTGTATGTGTGTAGTGGTCATGAATGGTTTTGCATGCAAGGATCCTGATGATATAATTATATACCCAGAAGACTTCCTCTTCTCTGACCTTGATAAACCCGGTTACATCAACCCTGATCTTGGGTCAAACGTAACAATAGTCTATGTTCAAAATCTTGCTGGCCTCAATACATTGGGCAATGGGCATTTCCATTTGTCGTCTTGACTTCTCACCCAATGCCCAATGGTGGTTTTATTCCACCACACCACACATGACACACCCAATCACCCATCCTAGAGCAAGTGAGCAACGGAGGTGTTGACAATTATGCAGGGGCAGGGCACTCTCTAATCTCTATGTTGGGTTTGTGACATCAGCTCCTAACTTCAAACTTATAACTAAGGTGTTGAATAAAGGTGATGTCTTTGCTTTCCACAAGGACTTGTACATTTCCAGTATAACATTGGTACGTAGAGTCTCTGCCATTGCATATATATGCAACATTGAGCAGTCAAAACCCTGGTGTGATACCGGTGGCTAAGGCCATTTTTGGGTCGAAGTCGAACCAACCTATTTCGGATGATGCTTTAGCTACCAAGTGAGATTTTAATATGAAAAATAATTGTGTCAATCAAACTCACTCGGATTGGTTTTATTAAGCAATGTAATTTTCTGAATGAGTTAATAGTTAGTGCAGGGTAAGAATTATTTTGTTATATTAGTATTCTAAATTGAATTCATTATTATTATAATCATGGAGCAGAGCAACTGAGCAACACAAGTCAAGTACAAAGTAAAAACTTTGATGGTTTGCCTTTCCCAGTTGCCTTTGCGGAACCAATAAGTTACAAGTCAGTCAATAACCATCGACATCGTCCCCCAAAGGCAAAGAAAGACAGGACACTGTGCAAGTAAGTCCTGAAAAGAGAAGAGAAGAGAAGAGCCCATCCGATGCTCCCTCCCTCCATGTTCTTCCACCGCATTCTCATCCGTTGCTACAGACCACCTGATCCATCCAACTTCTCCATGCTCTGTTCATCAGCCGCTTCACACCCTCAACCCCAAACCTCTCCCTCTCCCGCTCTCCCAAACCTCCAAACCCTAGCCGACCTCATCTCCTTCCACCGATGGTCGCGCCTCCAATCCCTTACCAGCATCGCCACCCCCGCCTCCTTCTCCGCGCTCCTCGCCCGTCTCCTTGCCTTCTCCCCTCCCTTCCCTACTCCCCTCCTCCTCCGCCTCACTCACTACGCGCGCCGCCG
This sequence comes from Cyperus esculentus, assembly GCA_030179965.1. Classification (NCBI taxonomy): domain Eukaryota; kingdom Viridiplantae; phylum Streptophyta; class Magnoliopsida; order Poales; family Cyperaceae; genus Cyperus; species Cyperus esculentus. The sequence goes on from JASGLE010000012.1 coordinate 5,889,347, forward strand.
CTTCCCCCTTGCTTTACCTTTCCCTCTCCCTCTCCCTCTCCACTCCTCTCTTCTCCTCTCCCTCTTGAGGGACAACATGAACTCCCAGCTCCACTCTGAGCTGCATTATCTCTCGCTCTTCCGCCTCCATCCCCCCTTTGCCCTTCTTCACTCCCTGGCTGTCTCTTCCCCGAGTCTCCGCCGTCAATCCTTTTCCCTCATTGCTGACGTGCTCACTCTTTCCCTAATTAAGAATTCCCAATTAGACTCTGCCGTGGAGTCCTTCTTTCGCTCGGGGGACTACAGCCTCCGTCTCTCGACCCTCTCTGTTAACCCCCTCTTGTCCTATCTCATCAAGCAAGGGAAGACCGGGGTGGCAGAGAAGGTGTTCGATAATACGCTCAGGAGGAAAATTGGGCCAAATTTGATCACGCTCAATACCATGATCAACGGGTTCTGTAAGGCCGGAAAGCTGCGGCGAGCTGCTGATTTGTTGGAGGATGTTAAATGTTGGGGATTTGAGCCTTCGGTCGTGACGTACAATACACTGCTCGATGGGTATTGTAAGAAAGGTCAAGCCGGTAAGATGTATAAAGCAGATGCATTGTTGAATGAGATGGTCTCAAATGGGGTGAAACCTAATGTGGTTACTTTCAATACCTTGATTGATGGCTATTGTAAGGATTTGAATTGTAAGGCGGCTCTTAGCTTTTTTGAGGAGATGAAGAGGCAGGGCATTTGTCCTAACTTAAGAACATACAATACTTTGATTACTGGTTTTTGTGGTGAAGGTAAGATTGATGAGGCAATTGAGTTATTGAGAGAAATGTTGTGTTCTTATTTAGTTCCTAACTCGGTCAGTTACAATTCGATAATCAATGGTTTCTGTAAGAAAGGGAAGATGGATGAGGCAGAGACTTGGTTCAGCGAAATGGTTAATAGAAATACTGAGCCAAACCTGATCACATACAATACTTTAATCGATGGGTATTGCCGGTATGGGATGGCATCAAAGGCATTTGATTTGAAAATAAAGATGGAGAACAAAGGAATTAACCCAGACATCCTAACCTACAACTGTTTGATATGTGGCCTTTGTAAAATGGGTGACATGAAAGGTGTGAGTGAACTTTTGGATGAGATGGAAGAGAAAGGGGTCAAAGCTAATTTGGCAACATATAATGTGCTAATTAAATCATTGTGTGAACAAGGTGACACAGCTAAGGCAATTAAACTCTTGGACGAGATGTTTGAAGTTGGCATAGAACCGAAGCATGTAACATATAACACATTGATTGAGGGGTTGTGTAAGAAAGGAAATATCAGAGCAGCTCTGAACATGAGGCACAGGATGGAGAAGGCACGAAAACGTGCCAATGTGGTGACTTACAATGTGTTGATGAAATATTACTGTGGAAAGGTGAATTGTCTAAAGCCAGTGAGCTTTTGAATGAGATGTTAGAGAAAAGGGTTGGTTCCCAATAGAGTTACTTATGACATAATAAAGGAGGGGATGGTTGAGAAAGGGTATACACCTGACGTGAAGGGGTACAGTTTTGATGGTTGAGAAAGGGTATACACCTGATGTAAAGGGGTACAGTTTTCAATATGACTCGCATCTATAATGTGTCAAATTGGAAGAACCTCATGATTTGATGGTGTGGTTTAAGGCTCCATGAGCTATGTCAACACAGCTTTGTAGTTCACCAAGCCCAATCACAACTGCTCATCAGAATAGCTCTGATGTTTGCACTGTGTCAAATGGATGCAAATGGGTGCCAAGAAGAGAAGAGAGTGACAGAGTCCTCCCTTCTTCGAAGCAGAGCCAGAGAGTGGAAAGAAGGACAGAGGCAAGCAAAGGTATATATTCTTGAAAAACATTGCCCCTCATCTTCTGGTGGCCCCTTCTGCTATTTTTCTGTCTGTGCCAAGTAAATTACTAAGGAGGAAAAATAAGTGTGCACCTGTCTTGACAAAAAATGAGACTACTATTACATGAATTTTTGCCCTTCACTTGGTATAGGTTTTAGGTAGCTGCTGATTTTAGGAAAGGTTGTGGAAGTAGTTGATACGACTTGTATAAAATAAGAAAAAATCTCCCCATGCCCGGGAGTTTGTAATCCTACTTCGTCCCCCCGTTGTAAAGCGGGGTAAGTTCATAATTAATTCTAGCTAGTCGATCTAATTATGTTTTTTATTTTTGAGTGAAATCTAATTCTGTCTGTGTTACCCAAATCCACTTCCGACCTTGTCCATTTCAAAAATATTGGAGTCTACAGTTCATCGGTGCAAAAGACAAATAAATGAGAAGCCTTCGATTGCAATATCGAGTATCAAAAAATCAAGTAAAATTGGATTCCTTTCACTTTTCTCATTGTATGTCAGTCGGTATACACTAGTATATTCGAATTTCAATTTCAATGTTACCTAAAAGGCTAGATTAGAACAACGACATAATAGTTTAAAACTTTTAGATTTACAAAAATTTATGCACCTAGTTCAAAAATATAAATACCTGATCATATAATTGTTTGGATAATATAACCACCGGGATGGAAAATATTAACCCTGGGCTCAAAAATATAAATATCTTGAACATTGCTTGGAAAATGTAACCATCAAGATGAAAAATATTTACACCTGCCTATAAAATATGAGGAGGGATCCGATGCCAAGGCTCTTTTGGTGCCAAATCTGCCAACGCAATCGGACCGCTAAAAATGAACACAGACGGTTTAGATTACAGCGGTCCGATTGCGTTGGCAGATTTGGCACCAAGAGAGCCTTAGCATCGGATCCCTCCTCATAAAATATATAGACATTGATCATATAATTACTTTGAAATATAATTACCGAGATGGAAAACATTAATATGCGAGTTTAAGATATAAACGTCAAGCTAGTATAAGCACTTTAAACCTAAATATACATTTGTAATTGAAGTATAAACACTTGAAAGTCAATTTGACCAAATAGAAAATCCGGGGTCACGGGTCGGGTTGTAGGATGACCAGTGCCGACAATTTTTTGGGTCTCGGGTCGGGTATCGGGTTGACAGCTGCCGGCACTTTTTTGGGTCTCAGGTCATTTCGGTCGGGTCGAGTACCGGGTTAATGGCTGCTGGCATTTTTCCAGGTTTCGGGTCATTTCAGGTCGGGTCAGTTTGACCAAATGGAAATTCCGGTTCATGGGTCGGGTCAAGTTCTAGGATGACCAGTGCCAACAATGTTTTTTGGGTCTCAGGTCGGGTATCGGTTTGATGGTTGCCGACACTTTTTTCGGGTTTTGGGTAATTTCGGTCGGGTTGAGTATTAGGTTGACGGCTGCCGGCTGCCGACATTTTTTCAGGTTTCGGGTCATTCCGGGTCGGGTCAGGAAGGGTTTCAGGTCGTTCGGGTAACCAGATTTTTGGTTGTTTTAAAAGCTGATAATTTTAACATAGCTCTAATCCATTTACACCTGAGAGATTTATATGTCTGAGTATTTCCAATAGGTTGGATTGAGTTGAAAGATTACAGTATACCTCTTTCTTTTTCTTTTGTTTTTTTTTTTTTGAAAAAGTGAATTTTCATTTCACCACCGCCCATTTCTTTTCGGGAGGTCAATTATAGTATACCTTTTAAATGTGATAATTCCACGTTTGCATTTCTTAATTTGTATGTTCAACTTGGGGCATAATTTCTTTGAGGATGCTTGTTCTGGTTAAATGTAGTTGACGAAAAAGCACTATTGTAGTGTCTATTGTGGACGTGTCCACATGTAACCAGGGATGAAGCCGATTTCATCATAGGGGCCAAAAAGGTGGTGCCGCAAAATTTTTTTTTTTAAATTAAAATGGTTCTATATTAACTATTATACAGTCAAAACTATTAGTTTTTATTACAAATACAATCAATATAATTGAAGTCATTATATTTATGATTCCATTATTGAGCGATCTATTCGATGATAACATACAACTAATATCAAAATTAATACTAAAAGTGAAAAAAATTATATAAATGCAACTAATATAAGAACTCACCAGCGAAGAATGAGTTGAGCACGTCTAGTTTTCATCTTTGCAAAATTATATATTATATCCTTAGATCGAATATGTTTTGCAATTTCTTTCTCAATATAAGCAATGAGATAGTTGTTTAAGAAGTCATATTTCATTCTGTTATGCAGTCTAGTCTTCACATTTTTCATTGCTAAAAATGCATGCTATGTTATTTGCCTGTCAACTAGATAGAAATTTTTAATTTTCCAGTTCTTACCAGTCGTTGGCACAACTCACTGAGAGTTTTCAAGTCTTGAAACTCACAATGATTTAGCACATCAATTTGATAATAGTGCAATTGATATCTTAGATGAAGACGTTCATTATCTGGAAAATCATGCGAATAGAATTTTTCAGCTAGTGTGCATACAACATCAATATTGAACAACTTGAAAGATTATGTAGGATCTAAGGATGCACTTAATCTATGTTATTGAAATGTTATTTAATTATGAAGTTATTTTTTTAGCAATCCGAAATTAGAATTAGATAGCACGACAGAATTATAGAAATATCTATTACCACATTGATGAAAAGCAAGCTCATATATTATATAATTTACATTTAAGGACATATATTTAATATCTCAACATATTTAACCTAAAATAGCATACTAATTTTTTTTTTTTTTAAAAATCATGGGGGGCCATGCCCCCTCCGTCTCTGTCCCATGTAACACTTGCACCTTTTAAATGTGAAAAATTGTTTTAGTTTTGTTTTGAAATAATATACCATTAATCTCAGCATTTTTATATTAATTGATGTTATATGAGGAAACCAACAATCGATTGTGGAACACGTAGTCAAGAGAGTATAATGGTTCAAATAAAATAAGTATTTGTAAAGGCCTATGAAATTGGAGATGAGATTTCGCACTTGGTAAAAATCAAGTAAAGCTAACTTGCTAATAAAATCCGTTTTGCATATGAGAAAATATGATGTGCCGTAAGGGTGATAGCAAAGATCAATACTAAAAAATAACTTGCCACCGTTATATGACTTGATAGCTGATAATCATACCATCGTACACGTCAATCCGAATATGCAAACATATTAGAGTAACGAGCGATTTGAAGTTGGCAGAAAACATTAGCCACCATTAACATTAACATAATCAAATGAAACGTGAGAGACTAGTCTACAAGTATATCAACATTTTCTGAACCTGACATTTGTTTGATTGCAATGTATATACAGCAGCACTTACAAGGATATAAACTGATAGAAGTAATTTTCCTGGAAAGTTCAATTTCAATTAGTTTGATAAGACATTACATTAGTGTTTGAAAAGAACAAGCATATCAATCAGGTCAGCATGGTAAAAGTAAACACCCTAGGTATGCAACACCAACACATTGGGCACAATCGATCTATTGAATTTGTGGAGCCTTGAAAATATACTGAGCTTCAAACCTTCAGATATAGCAACTTCTATTTACCAAGGCAACAAAAACAATTCCTTCATATTTCAGAACTTACGCGCATTAATTATTACAAATGTAGTGTAGTATCAAACCTCTAACATAGTAAAAGAATGGTATCTCTAAACAATGAAAAACTGGCAACCTAAGAAAGCAATCAACAAGTTGCTATTAATCTCAGAATAATAATAGCCAATAATTTGATGATGTTTTGTTTAGGCAAATACCGTCTCCCTTGTTTAGAGGAATAGCTCCCAAACAATAATAAGACGTTTACATCTCCAAGCATAGGAGTACCTACTCCGACAATACAAAATTATTGGAAGAAATATAAAACACATAGTTTTGCACAATTGTTCTAGGGAATGAAACATTTGAACAATGAATTTACCTCAAATCTTCACAAGTAAAGTAATTCAAGTAAACATGTAGTAGAACCAATAACACCATAAGTTATGGTGGACGACATTAAACTGCTAGCACTAAGGTAACATAATATATAACATAGAAGAATTACTTTACTAAGAGAGATGGAATTTCATGTAACAAAGATTTTCTTATCCCATTTAACAGCACCAAGGTGGTCTAAACAAGCAACAAAATTTAATTTAAACATAATAATAAACACAGAACCTACCGAAAGATCCTCAGGTTTCAGACAAAACTGACTTATAAAAAAAGTTAAAATTAAAACCAGAGCAGATCCAAATCACCTTGATCAACTCCTCAATCCCTCTTGCGGCCACCGCCGTACCCGCCGCGGCCGGTGAACTGCGGCGCGGCCTGAACGACCTCCTGCTTCTCAACCCCGGGCAGATCGGCCATGCCGAGGGCGGTGAGCATGTCGATGGTCTCCTTGTCGACGAGGATCTCATTGATCTTGAGCGCGGACTCCTCGGGCACGAAATCCATGCGGCGCTCGCGCTCCTCCTCCTGGAGCTTGAGGGAGATGCCGCGGACGGGGCCGCGCTGGATGCGGCGCATGAGGTGGGTGGTGAAGCCGGCGATCTTGTTGCGGAGGCGCTTGGAGGGGATGATGGCGACCTCCTCGAGGACCTTCTTGTTGGTGTGGAAGTCGAGCGTCATGCGCGAGTAGTAGCGCTCGATGACCTGGCGCGAGGACTTCTTGACCGTCTTGGTTCGCACGCGCCCCATGGTTTTTGCTGGTGCTTCTCTTGGAGTGTTTTGCGACGGCGGCGGCGGCGGCGGGAGAGAAAGGGGGGTTCCTAGGGTTTTGAAGAGAGAGGATATTGATATTGATGTTGATATTGATATATAGGGAGGGTTGGGGTTGAGGGGTATTTTTGGGTGAGAGTGGAGTTTAATGTACGGCTGAGATATGCCGAGTTATGATGGATGGAGGGTTGTCTGTCTGTATTGGGCTCACATGTCAGTCTAATATTATAGTGGGAGACTGGGAGCATAAATTTAGAATGCATGAATATTTTGTTATGGTGAGGTTGTGTTGTATTGTGTGTAACAATGACCGTTCTTTTTCTTCATAAACGGTGACGATTGAAAGATGAAAGATGGAACTAATTTTGGATTGAAATGGGTTGTACCAAGGCTTGGAGAGATTGATGGTATGCGCCCTCAAGTACCCAACACAGACCAGAACACTATTTTCATAGATAACTATGGGACCAATCAAATTTAGATAGACCACCGTGGACCGAAAATATTTTCACAGATGACCTTAGCTGCGGCGCACTTTGAATGTGCGCCCGACAAAATTTTTTTTTTTTATCCGGGGCGCACTTTGAATGTGCGCCCCTATTAAAGTTCAAATTTTTGTTATTTTAATTTTCTGATAAATAATTATTGTAGACATTTTCACGAGCTTTCCGGAATGTAGTTGTACGCTTTCTGGAGAGTTTCCTATCAAATGTTATGCTTATTTAAATATCAATCTTTTTTCACGAGTTCGTAAATAATTTCTCATGATCTCAGTTTCCCCAGTTCTAGCATATCTTTGCAGTTTGTTTATCGTCTTGTGGATGAAATGGTTCTATTTGACTGGTTTAGTTCTTTCCATGAAAATCAATCGATATATCCAGATCTGTGTACTTTCATTAGTTTTGTTTATTTCAGAAGATTGCAGTGGCACCAAATTTCCAAAATTTGAAATGTATAAAATTATGGGGTACTGTTTAAGGACGATCTTGCCAAAATACTGAGATCACTGAAAGTAACATTAAGACGCCAGCTGATGCGTCACTAAGTAATCAGCAATAGTCTTCAGAAATAGAATCTGTACGTACAAAACTTTTGAGTCTCTCTCGCGTTCACGTTTAAATGAAGAGTAGCTCATAAGAAACAAACTAAAAACTAGTATCATGGAACGGATCCGCATCCCCTGGAATGGTCAGGGGTGATGTAGTGAGAAATTGTCAATTAATACTATAACAATCATCAGTTCGGGCAGCATCGAGATTCCCGCCTGTAGCTTTTTAGGGTGTGGATTGTGACCCTTGCACCTGTGGTACCGCAGATGATGTGAGTTCTCATGGAACGGGTACCTTATTCTAGTTTAAAGTTTTAATTGTGTACGTCGAACGAGCCGAGCCGAGCTCATTAAGTTAACGAGCTGAAAACACAAGCTTAAAGTCGACTCGTTTAATTAACATTAACGAGTCAAAGTCGGCTCGTTTAATTAACATTAACGAGTCAAAGTCGGCTCGTTTAAGATTGAACTAATTACTAATCGAGGTATGCTAACTGTCTCTCAAGAAAAATCTCCCTTAAATGTCTCCCATTAGTACACCTTCTTGTATATAAGGTATGAACAGCCCAATGTAATAGATATGAACACCCGACAATACGTTGTATGGACACTCAAGTTAGGGCGGATGGTCAGTCAATAGAACGTGGAATCTTTGACCAGAACATGAAAGTTTTGACAAAAACGTGGAATCTTGAACGGCCCACGCGGAATCTTCGATACGTAGGTATAAACACCAAGTATGTTGACCATGAACACCTTGTTGTGGGAGGTATGAGCACCCCGATGAATAGGTGTGAACACCATATTTTCGTAGACAATTAGTTACCATAACGTTATGATACAACAAATTTGACTATTAAGTGGTGGGACCCGACTTTTAGAGTCGAAATAAATATGTAATTAATGATAATCTGAATCTTAAATTCGAATCCTAATGGAATCTTGGTGGGGGACATTTAACAAGAAGATTTTCTCTTACTAATCCGTCATCATCTTTTCCATGGAGATATATATATAATTATGGTAAAAGTCACTACCCATCTTTGGTAAAAGGGAGAAGATATCAGTACCCCAACATAAATGCCCCGGTCAAATACATCGCTTTGACTAGGGCCCATATGTATTTACAGCCCTATTAATAAAACTAATAATGTGAAAAATAGCGCGTTGAGCATTTTCTTCCTTCAAGTCTAAATACCTATAGAACAAACCCTAAATACTACATATAACAAGTCCCAATACTTATAAGTCTACAACGCATGCATTCTGCACATCCAACAAAATACGTGACTGCAACAAAAGGTCAAAAAAATCCCCCATTTGACTAACAACGCAAAACGCGTGACCATTGTAGCACTGAATGACAAAACTTCTGCAACTAATAATACATATTATAGAAGGTCTAAATACCTAGTATACAGAAGTAATAATTCCATTTCATTTTTTTGTACAAAACTTCTGCAAATAATTTTTGAAACTAATAATACTAAAAAAATACGAAATATGAACTAATGTTTTTTATTTTCACCGTCACAATACATTATTCACACATTAATTAATAATATCAATTGAAATAACAGATAATAATACTTGATGTTGTAGTCAATAATACATGCAGTAAAGTCAAAATACAAACTTCCTCTGAAACTAAAACTAATAATACAAAACAACCAGCCATATATGTGCAGTTAAAATACAAAATAACCATCCATATAACATAATCAACAACAAAAAACTAAGAGTAATAATATCTACATACTAATATATAAATATAAAAAGACGATTGCTATAATAAAAGCTGAAAATTATATATCATTATAACAAAGCCATCAAGTTTTTAAAAAGCGTTTAACAGCTCTTGACGGTGAGGTGACTATTTAACAGTTTGACGTTAAAACGGAATTACACGGCCGTTAAATTAAAAAACGGGTCCTCATTTTCTATATATTTTTTTAATAATTAAAAAGGTTACACAATACATTCACATACAATTATACTTAATAATTAAGTACAAATAAAAATTACAAAACTGATTAAGTACATAAAAAGTTATAAATCTTGTGAAACAAAAATTATAACATGAAAAAATTATAATGGAAAAATTTAAGACAACAATAATAAAGTGTTTAAAATTTTAATTGTTAATATGCATAGTATAAACATTATTGGGAACTTCTAAACCGTCAATAATGTGCAAACATATTTTAATGGCGTTTAAACGCCTTTAAAACACGAATTTTAATGGTTCTAACTTTGTTAAAATAGTTTTTCCACAAATAACGGTTTTGTTACAAATACTTAACGTAAGACGGTCCAAAAAACGGTTTAACGGTTTAAACGAAGTTAAAACTAAGTTTTTTAAAAGCTTGAAAGCTATACATGTACCAGTTGACTTAACAAAATATTATTCACGACATTCACAAAATAAAACCAAACAACTACCAGTTTTCTCAAACTAAGAGAAACAGAGAACATCCACAACATTCACAAAAATATAAACTACGCATCTACCAGTTTTCACATACAAAAGCCATTAAAGTAAGGGGAATGCTATTTTACACGCAACAATTGCTATTTTGAACGCTAAGATAAATTATCTCCACTAAGTACCTATTTTGCCCTTATTTAACACATTTACTTTTTGCATCTTTAATTATAGGTTAGAAAATCGATAACGTTGCTTAAAAGGTGTCCACCGAGATTATTTGGCCAAGAGTTTGTTGGTAATTAATGAACTTTGGATTTTAATGAAGAATTTTACGATACAATACTCTGTGCTAAGAAATATATCAAGATTAAATAAAAACAAATAAATGCAATTGTACTTCTAATATAATATTATATCATTAACTTAATTTGTACCTTTGTAGTGTAATCCATGACACATACAAAGTCCTTGTGATATTCAGGTAGGCAAGGATTTTCATTCAATAATGGATACAGTATAATTTAGAGGAGCCAATAATCGATACATACATATCTTGTGCAAGTGTAACTCCTTTCTATAACTGAGATCAAAATAAAAAAAATACAACGTTGATGATCTTTCAATATTCAGACTTTTTATTTTTTTTTATTTGAGAACCCTTTTTTTTTAAGGGATAATGACTCCGCACCCTCCTGAACTTTCTTCTTATGACAAGTTGATCCCCAAATTTTTTTTTGTGACAAATGATCTCCGAACTATCTAATTGTGATAATCACACCCCTCAATGGCTAAATAACCCTCTAATCCACCATTAAGAAGTGAGAAAAGACCAAAATGCCCTTATATACATATTTCATAATATTTAAAGTATTGTATTATCATGAAATTATAATTTTAAGGAATGACTTACTAAAAAACTTGTTGTAACTTAATTCAATATTTATAGTATATAAAATATTAATTTGTTATCTAACTTTGGTATTTTATTTTTAACATATTATTTCATAAGAATATAATTTATAAGTAATTAACAAAATTAAAACGTTTGCTGCATAAAATATTTGTTATCTAATATTTTTAATTGTATTTTAAAATATTTTATTATCTAATATTTTTAATTGTATTTTAAATATATTATTTCATAAGTTAATAATTACACTTATAAATTAGTAAACCATTGTTAATTTAATTGAGTTGTATACTTGTAATTAATTAAAAAAATATATCAACTTAAGTTACAAATATTTTAAATATGATGACACATGTATACAAGGGTAATTTGGTCTTTACACACTGAAAAATAGAGGATTAGATGGTTAATTAACTATTGGGGGTGTGATCGTCACAATTAGATAGTTTTTTTTTTTGGGGGGGGGGGGGAGGGGGGGCATTCGTCACAAAAAAAAGTTCGGGGGACAAGTTGTCACAAGAGGAAAGTTCAGGGGAGTGTGGAGTCATTATCCCTTTTTTTAATTGAGCTAGTGGAGGCTTGATTTTTTTTTTTCAAAAAAAAATAAAAAAATAGACACTTACTAGTGTATTAATGATATATTTTATTCTTACTAACTTTTATATATTCAGTACTTGTTCTTATTCATCCTGTTTATAAATCATAAATTGATTTTAATATATTCCTACATTTCTTGTATATCACAGAGACACATCAATGATATTGTTGTTCTCAACCTATTAAATGAATGTAATATTTTTTTAGTTAGTGATAATTTTGCTTCCTATGTTTCTAAGATTTTCATAAATAAAGACGACAACATATGAAATTAGTAGTTCATTTTTAAGCGTATGCAATAATTAGTCGGAGGGTTAAAACACTTTTGAGAGAGTCTGAAAGTTAAACCACGTATTTGTTACCTCCTTGTATGGATCATAGGATGCACTTTCTTTATTAAGTGGTATTTATTGTTGGAGCTTAATACGAGAGAGCTCGGAGGACAAAATTGGTATTTGAAGGAAAATTTATCTCCCTGCGTTCAAAATTGGAAAAATTGCGTGTAAAATAGCACTCCCCTTAAAGTAAAACATTGTTGCCTTAATCAAATAGCTTTGACCCTGTTATTCATGTTGGACACATCTGTGAGAATCTTGTAAGCAACAATGAGCCTTTCCTTCCTAATATTATCCTACAAACGAACAACAATTAATACAACAGTTAAATAATAATACAAACAATTGTTAAGTGATAATAGTAACAATATCAAACTAATACAAACAATTGTTAAGTGATAATAGCACAATATCAAACAACTTGTGTGCAGTATCATTAAGGCCAAACTAATTCATTAATCAATCAAAAAGACATTCAGATAGCCTAAATACCTCAAATGCATTTAGTTCAATTAATTCAGAGAGAGTGCATGAGAGAGTTCAAACCGGCTTCTATTAGAGGTGCTCGTCAATTTGGAAGAGGAATTCTCATATCAACTGTCAGAGATGATCACCATTAGATCCAAAACTTGCAATCGCTGAAGTCAAGCGTGGCACCAAAGTGACTGATAGACGAAGTGGCACCGAGGAGAAAAGCAACACAACAAATGAGATCTTTTCATGGAGAGAGAGCGGACGAGATGGCGATATGATATCTCAAATGATGGAGGTGGCATGTGAAGATCGAAGAGGGCGGGATGACGCATCTGATCGAAGATGGCGAGATACTCCATAATGGAACGAGACATCAAGTGAATTAAAAAAGATGACGGTAATGAATTGTTTTATCGGTGAAAGCTGAGCCGTTAGATATGGGGTATGATAGTGGGGTATTTTGGTTAGGGGTATGTTACATTATCTCTTTAATTTAATGGTATATTAGTTCTTTATTAGCTACATCAAAAAACATTTAGAAGATGGTAATGTTTAGGCTAACTTATCATTTCATATCAAGTGCCAAAGCATATTCTAATGTTAGCAACTTAGCATGTTATAAATCATATAAATTGTGCGTAATCTATTACATACGAGCAGATTCCTGGATTTTTGCTAGGACAATGATTAACTTCCTTTGCAATTATAAGCGATGAAGGGGAAAAAAAAATCAATTTATGAAGTAGATACATCTGGTCAATGGCCATTGATATACAGAAGAATTATATGGACAAAAAGAAAGGATATTTATCCAACTGAACTATATATGCACCATGCAAACAGAGCTGCAAGAAAAAGGGCACAGAAAAAGAAAAGAAAAGCAGCATGCCTAATTGTAAATGTAAACATACATAAAGCACGTACATTTGATTTCATAACATTCAATTCATCATATAATGCACATTAAAGCTATGACTTGTTAAGTTGTTAGTAGCTAGACAAGACAGCCAATGCAATGCATCAAGAGAAGAACTAGATAGAGTATAAAACCTACTTTTTGACCTTTAGCAAATTAAGAACCTAATTGACCTTTTAACAAAGAAAATAGACTCTAAAATCAAACTTTTTTCACTCCTCTGTGACCTTAGCAATCACATTTCCATCAGTCACACCATTTGGTACAGCCTTGCCATCATAATTCTTTGAGAACCCGGCCATCCATTGCAGCGGCTGCATACCAGTTTGCTCTTGAACAATTGTCATTAGTTGGTGGCACCTTGCGGTAAAAATCAGAAACTTCATTCATTGCACCACCTTCACCCCCCTCACCATTAGTGTTCCAGACACTAATCTTCGGCTGCAAGCCCCTGATACCGTCAGCATTAATCCTAGCTATTTCTGTGAACATGCCCTTGTTGATCATGAGGTAATCTCTGAGAGCAAAGTAGTTGCCGCCAAGTGCTGTAAGTAGTGAGGAGAGATACTCATTCTGGGCCTTCCCCATAGCAATTAGCCCCTCGGCTTCCTTTTGTTTGGCATAGAGTTCGGCCTCAGCCTCCCTCTGGCGCGCAAAGAATGCGGCATCAGCAGTAGTCCTACGTGCCTCAGCAGCCTTCTCTTGCTCATATAGCATAGCTTCAGCTTCCTTCTGCTTCTGGTACAGGTCACGGTTTGCTTCTTGCACCTACAAATGTATGATACAAGCTTAGATCAATTTACTGGTAAACCAAATGACCATCATAACATTTTCCAGAAATTAGTAAATTTCTTCAAGGGAAAATTCTCTGAAAGAACAAATTATTCTGCCAGTTTAATTAATTATAAAACAATAAAATAAATGCTTGTGCAATACTAAATGTTGAATGCCGGTTTGTATTGTACCTTCTTTTCGTAATCAACAACAGCTTTGGCGAGGATATCAGCCTTGAGCTTCTCAGTCTGGCACAGTGCATTCTTCTTCTCCACCTGCATTTGCAATTCGGCATCCCTCAATGCCACTGCCTTCGCAGCCTCGACTTGCTTGAGCCTTGTATCCTTTTCCCAGGTGGCCTTCTTCACGGCTAGGTCAGCATTCGCTAGAGCCACCTCGGCTTCTCTCTGGTTTTCATAAATCTTCACCTCAGTCGACACCTTGACCTGTTGTTTCTGTGCCTCTCCTTCTCTTTGCTTCTCATATATCTTAGTCTCTGCATTGACTTTGGCGGCATTTTGCCTAGTGTGACCGTCCCTCTCCTTCGAACCCATCTCACCCTTCATTTTTGCCTCGGAAACATCAATCTTTGCTTGGTTGGCTGCCTCTTGTTGGGTCTTTTGGCCAAGGTATGAGAAGTACTCATGGCCACGCACATCAACCAGTTGTTTCACATTAGCATTGTAGATTATGAGTCCGAACTGGTTAAGTTCGAGTTGCACATTCTCAAAAACAGATTGCTTGAACTCCTTGGTGCCTACGAAGAAAAAGGAACAAAATTGAGATATTCCAAGATCATGGCCCTTTTATACATATATTTGCAAGATATCATAAATACAGAAGAAGATTATTTCTAGTTTTGTAAGATATATGTATTTCCTTTGTTTGTTTTCACTAAACCAAGAATTACAAGAACTGAAGTAAACCAAGAATTTTAAGATGCTATTTGGGTATAAGAACTAGTAGTTCAAATCTACATGGTGGCTAAAGCAACCATGTTTTTATACCCAAATAGCAGTTTAATTTCTTAATTAAAGATGAGTAAAATCATAATTTGAACTACTAGCTAGTTCATCAATTTTGTTTTAACAAGTTTGCCAAACAGCATCAATTCCACACCCCCCCCTGGATTGGTATTTCAAATCATATCTTTAATTACCACACACAAGTACACAATAGATCTGTGCAACACTCAGAATGACTAATTTAATTGACATTAACTGATTAAATTTGAAAGTTACTACATGAGCCCCAAATTAAACCCACAAAGAACAGGAACATATATGCATACATGTGTAAGAAACGTATGTTCTTGACTGAATTATTCAGTTCATTATTCTACACATACCATCAGATTCGCATAACACAAATCAGACATGAAATGACATCTATTACCAGATTAAAGATTCCCCCCCAATTCCCAAAACAACGATCTGCCGGCCTTTAGTTGAATTGTACCTTTAAAGATCTACTCCATTGTCATAGAAGCCGCGAGAACACGCGTCTCTCCTTCGATTACACCCTGCACGAGCTCGTTGACATGGTTGGAGAGCTTGTCATGAGGAGAGATCAACTTGGCGTACTTCAAGAGCGCCTCTTGGTCGTCGGTCCTGGGCCCGATGGTGAACACGGCTGGGAGAATGAATGGCAGCTTCTCGGCACTCATGGCCTGCACCTCGAAGGTGTAGTTCACTGGCGATATGTCGAACCGGGCACATCTCTGGCCAGGAAAGACCCATGCCTTCTTGGCTAGCTTGATGTCATCAATCCTCCACCCGGTTATCGCAAGGTACTCTGATGCTCCTGCTACCCGAAACGCCATCTTTGATTGATTCTTTCTTTCTTTAGCTCTGAATTCTGATGATTAGCTAGCTCTCTGTTGCTGATGATGAGAAATTGAGAATGACGGTGAATTAAGGGGTTTGAGAATGCTTTGAGGAGGTTTTAACTACAAATTTATAGGTGCATTCAGCTGAATGTTTTCTTTCTGTTGCTAAATAAGCAATGTTGTTACCTAATTTCAGATATGAGGATTATTCTCAGAACCTGGTGCACATTATTTATAGGCGCTTATGAAGTTATAATAGCTAGCGTGTTTGTATGCATTGCATTTTAAGGCAACTTCTGTTTTGTAGGCTATTCTGAGTCTGAGGTGTGCCACCTCTGTCTCTGTGGAGTCCATGGAACGGGTTTAGAATTAGAAGGATCTTAACTATTATTAGGATGTTAATGATCGAATGCGTTAATGGCTCTACCAAATTCAAGAACTCAAGAAACTTCCCGGAACCCAACAATACTCGAATAAGGCACTAAACCTTCAAATTATCTCAGCTATTTTTTGGTTTATGTTACCATGTCTATGCTACAATAGGTATAGGGCACTAAATTGAATTTTTCTGATTCTTTCCGATTGGGCTAAATGAATAGGCAGATCCCAAAATATACTTTTACCATATATATATTTCCGTGATAGCAATAACATCATAGACATAGAATGTGAAATAGATGATCTCAGATTTAGGAAAATCAGTGTCAAATTAAGTTTCGGAAATTTCCTGTTGGCATGTATTGTACCGCGTTCGGTTACTTGGGTATCATGCAAATTACAACAATTTCCTCTTTCTACTGTTAGTGTTGTTATGAGTGCATTAGATTTTTGCATTTGAATCTTTCAACTTTTACAATACTTCCTAAAATTTTGTGCAAGGCTTCAAGCTTAAGAAATTGTGGAACATTGCTGCAAAATGGCAAAAAATATTGAAGAACAAAAAAAATATACTACAAGTAAACCTTTGTTAAATATTATGCATCATAATTTTAGTTGATATGACATTGTATGGAAAATATTTTGCTAGTTGGGCTTAACAAAACTTTGATAAATGCTATACATTTGCATTCATTCTCTTAGGGCGTGTTCGGTTGTCGCGGAAATATATGGGATGAGATTTTATGGGTTCGGGAACTCCAATGGCGGATCTATATGCGTGTTGACTAGACAATATACCATTTCATTCATACTAAAACTTATATTACAATAATTATATAAAACACTCATATACTAATACTAAGCATACTACAAAGAACCTGACTAGCTACATTGCTATCCTAACATACTACTCGTGGCTTTGCCAACTGACTTGACTCCAAGCACTGCTCCATTGGCTATTTATACCATGTCAAAGTCGGTCATTACAAACATCTAGATATCATGATATTTTGTGAGAATACTCTAGAAATAATTGGATATTTTCTTCAACAAAGTCGGTAAGATTTGTTTTGTATTTTCATGATCTCTCCAGAAGTTACTAGCTTCATCATGTATTTGGGTTTGGGCCTTAATTTCGGTGCTGATTCTTAACACTCCCCCTCAGCACCGACTCAGTGTTACCCGGATCTTCGGTACTCCGCGCCCATCCGGATCGTCATGCTTTTTGGCTCGCCTCGAATCTTGCTGAGTTAGATACTGCTCAGATATCCGCTCTACTAGTGGTCCCGGCACTAGTCTTCGTCGAGCTCCGACTTCTCGACGGATCACCTGACGGGCTGTTGCTCCTTGCACCGACTCCCGTCCTTCAGCTACAGTGACACTTCTATGTGTCATCCTGACAACATCACACTCCTTGGTGATGGCTTCCACCTTGGCGCTCTCATGTGGCTTCTCCTCCTTAGCCACCGCGCAACTTGCAAAATCGGTCCTCTCCTTGACCGGCTCCTCAATTGGTTCCTCAAAGAACCATGACTCAAAGTCGATCTCCTCCTCAGGCTCATCAGCCTCTTCGACGTTTACTACGTCAGCTCCAGCAACTAATGCTAGCGCATCCCAGTCCTCCTCACTTGGGACCTTCTCGGGTGCCTTCTCCTTCGCGGCCACCACGAGGTTTCCTTCTTCCTTTCTAAATCGGCACTCTCGCGCATAGTGCCCCTCTCGTCCGCAGTTGTAGCACACCACGCTTCTACTGCGGGATCCGCCACGTTCGGCTCCTCCGCCCTCTTGGCCTCTTGGAGCTCCCCCGCAACATTTGCATCTCTTATCTCGTTCACGACCAACCTTCTCCGCATCAGGTTGTCGTCTATACTGTGCCCTGCTCGTCTCCCTGTGTCGACCACCGTACAGGGCCTTCTCCTCTTCGACCTTCACGGTCATGCCTGCTAGCTGCTTGGCAAGCGCTTCTTGACTAGCCAGCAAATTCTCTAACTCCAGCAGGGTTGGCTGCGTCGCCCATCCTTGAATTGCCGTGATGAAGGCGCCATACTCCGGCCTCATGCCATTCAGGATTATTCGCCGCATTCGATCATCGCCAATTTTTGCATTGGCATCCAACTGCTCAATCTCCCTACACAAACTCTTCACTTTAAGAAAGTACTCACTTACCGACATGTCGTCTTGAGAGAGATTCATCAACTCCCGCTCAAGCAGTTGTAGCCGACTCGTATTCTTCCTCGAAAACAAGGCGGCGAAGACATCCCATGCTTCTTTCGGCGTCTCCACGTCTTCAATGTGAGACAGTAGACTCTTGTCGACTGTGGCCTTCAACACGAACAAAGCTCGACCAGCCTTCACCTTCCACTTCTTGTAGGCACGGATCGAATTTGGTGGCGGCTCCGTCTCATCACCACCCACGATCTCCCACAAGTCTTGACCCTGCAAATATGACTTGATACATGTACGCCAGTCTCTGTAATTATAATTATTCAACTTTTCTATTAAACCACTCAAACCACTCAAATCAGACATATTGACCAAACAACAACTGACAATACACTAAGAACAACTATAACTCAAACTAAGACCGACTAACAAGAACTACGACACTAACGAACACCAACAAACAACATAGCTACCTAGTGGCCTAGCCCGGACTAGTAACCCAACATGACCTACCTAGCTCTGATACCAATTGTTGACTAGACAATATACCATTTCATTCATACTAAAACTTATATTACAATAATTATATAAAACACTCATATACTAATACTAAGCATACTACAAAGAACCTGACTAGCTACATTGCTATCCTAACATACTACTCGTGGCTTTGCCAACTGACTTGACTCCAAGCACTGCTCCATTGGCTATTTATACCATGTCAAAGTCGGTCATTACAAACATCTAGATATCATGATATTTTGTGAGAATACTCTAGAAATAATTGGATATTTTCTTCAACAAAGTCGGTAAGATTTGTTTTGTATTTTCATGATCTCTCCAGAAGTTACTAGCTTCATCATGTATTTGGGTTTGGGCCTTAATTTCGGTGCTGATTCTTAACAATGCGCAATGTCCCCCATATTTTCTCAAAAATAAACAATTTTACATAGTAATTTTAATGATATATAAGTATTTAGAAAATGTATATTGGAAACCCATAAAATATGAGAATTATTATACTATTGAACCCCATAATTAATAATTTATATGTTTCATATAACTATGTTATCAATATTTACATTTGATATGACAGTTTGAACCCCATTTAAAAATTTTCTGGCTTCGTCACTGGGGAACCCACCTATCAAAATCTGGGAACCCATACTCATGGGATAGACACAGGAATGTGTGAATGACCGTTCGGATGCACCATGTGAATTATTGTGGGAATTTTATTTTTCATTTGTATGATTTATGTCAGTGATAATTATGGTAATAATTTTAATACAATTGTTATAATAATAATTTTATTATTAATAATATTATTATCGTTGTAATAATTATAAATTTATTACTATCATTCTAATAATAATAATAATAATAAATTTTTATTATCGTCGTTATTATTATTATTATTATTATTATTATTATTATGATTGTGTGCGATGACAATGATAATATGAACTATTGTTAGATTTGAAAGTTTTAATTAAATTATGATAATATGGAATGGATCAAAAGAGCAACAAACATTGATGGGAAGAAAATAATCGAGTCTCATTGAATTAAATTTTTCCCATCAATTTGTATAGAGATGAGAAGTAAAATGGGGATAAAGTTTATTCCCACACTCATGCAACTTGACAACTGAACGGGTTATGGGAATGGTTACCACTAAGCAAAAAATCCCATCTTTACCCACAATTTCCACTTCATCCGAACAAGGCCTTAAAATTGTTCTCTTCAAAAAGAACAAATTGGGTCAAAATTGACTCGTTGTAAGTGTTTCCTTTATGCCCATTTCAGGTCCAGTTTCAACGATATTAGTAAGGAAAACAGGGAAAGAACTAAATTATGTCCGGATCCTGATATACAGATATAGACATATGATATAGTCCATAACCATAATCTTGATGCAGTAAACAAATAAAAAATGAATGCAATATTTTTAGAACAAAATATTGTTGCAAAAACGCCGGACAAAATATTGAGACTATCAATACCCGGAGCAAAATCGCCGGACAAAATCCCCCCAATCAGAGTATGCCATGTGGCAAAAACGTGTTGACCGGTCAAATGTTGAAAACGCAGTCGCTGTGCAACTCGTGTCGCTAGGTGTTTATATTTTGAAACCAAGTGTTTATACCACAAATCTAGGTATTTATATTTCACATTCTTGGATGAACACGACTTCCATTACGAACGCACTTTCCAAAAATAGAAAGCGCGTGACCCCGTGCGACAGCCTTTCACGTGACGCGCTTTCCAAAAAGCGCGTGGCCCCACCCCACATGACGCGTGTGCTCCCATCCTGCGACAGCCTTCACGTGATCTCCTCACGCCACGTGATCATATTTCTGAGATAGGTATTTATATTTCTCAGACAGACATTTATCTACATAACATAGGTATTTATATTTGTGAGATAGATGTTTGTCTTTTATATTTTTCAGAACAATTCACATCAACATAACAGTATGATGTATTTATATTTCTCAGACAGACATTTATCTACATAACATAGGTATTTATATTTCAGCGCGACGAATCTGGAGAAGCTGCGTTCGTCCAGACACGCTGCGCGATGAGCTGCACGATGCGTGCTGCGCCAAGGAGAAAATAAGGGGATAAGAACATGGGGATCTTAAGATTTTCACTTTTAGAACTACCATGTCAATGTGCAAAATGAATATGACATCATTTAATGCATCTTTTCTTGTTGACGGAGTAAATTAAAATATTAATTCATCTGAATTTATTGCTACTAAGATCTGATAATGGTAGATATGTTGACTATCTGTATGAGTGTATGACTGTAATACTGTATCCAACTGACAACTGGTCCATCGATCTGGTGACGGACAGTTATTCGTTTTTTTGAGGTGGTTGGTAAATTTTCAACCAATAATTTTTATTAAAAAAAAGAAAAATTTATATGGATGGAATACAAGCAAGCCATAGAAAAAATAAAAATAATAATAAAATAAAGAGGAGGGATCCCTTTGACAATGCTAACTTTGACAATCTTAACAATGAAACATTTTAAAAATTTATTAAAATTCATACAAAATCTTAAAATTGAAAAAAGACTTATTGATGCATTAGATACTTGTAGATCAATAGTGTTCCAAATTTCAATCAATTTGAACATCGTTTGATGGCTTATCAAAATTTTGTGTATTTTTTAATTGTTGTAATTTAACAGATCTTTGAAGAATTATCAAATATAACTTAAATTGAATATAATCGGAAACATAATCAATCTATAAGTCAAGAAATAATTCTGTGAACTTTTTTCTATTTTTGAGAATTTATATGATTTTTTATAAGTTTTTGAAATATCAAATTGTCAAGATTGTCAAGTTAAGAGTTGTCAATGGATCCCTCCTCTAAAATAAAATATATAAAAATAAGAAATCGGCCAATGTGAAGAGAGAGATGACTACGAGGGGAAACAAAAAATGCGATTTCCCTCCTCGCTCTTCTAATGGTAAAGATATGATCGAAAGCGGAAGAAAGACAATGGTTTAGGTGGTGTGTTCTCCGACTTGTCGATGATGATTAAGTTGTTGAATAGTGGTTAGGGTTTGGTAAGATGAAATGGTGGTTAAGATTTGAGGATTAGGATGACTTGTGGATCGGAATGAATGGATTGGAGTGGAGATGTCTTGAGTTGAAACGGGAAATGCCGCGATTAGTGGGATGAAGTCAGGAGATATTTGGCATCAATTAAAATATGACAAGATTGGAGCATAGCAGAGACATAGCGGTGTATAGATCGGGTGAAGAAGAGAATGTTTTAAAGTGGGTAGTAAAGGATGGAGAAGAGGCAAAGGCGGAGATCCGGCGTTTCGAGGTGAAGACCCGGCGGTTCGAGGCGAAGGGAGGCTGGCGGAGGGGAGGGAGGCCCGGAGAAGCGGGGAGGCCGGCGGCGCCAACCTCCCCGCCTAAGGTTTGCTTGCTGCTCGCTGTCGCCTTTTCTCTCTATTTCTTTTGCTCGCGTCCTTACTGGCTACTAGAATATGTTTCAATGTCTTTCGACAGTTATTCTTTAGAACTGTTCGATTTGGATTGAAATTATTTCAATAAACAAATAAATTTAGGAAATTTCAGTTGGAATTTTGTGATTTGAATCGGACGGTTTATTTCATGTTTCTCAGAATTGTTCCATTGCTACAATCATGGCAGCTAAATTGAGAGACTACAATCATGTTTCCCATAATTGTTCCTCTGATATTAAACTTGAATTGATTAGCAAAATACTGTTAATTAAGATTATAATGTCAGTTAATATCAGTTCATGAGATCCCAGACCCAGAGTCCATGTAAGTAATTATTTTAGGGCGTTTTCCTTTTAAATAGAGGATAAACACAATCATGGAAGAAATCCAGACTTCAATTGCTGTCATATATAATAATTAATAACAGTTCCACAACAGAATCCAGACTTCATTTGATATCAAATTTACATTGAAGTTTCATCTATGGACCAAATTTACTGAACTGCAGGCTGCTGATTCCAATTTGTTACCGTTTCATAACACAAATGTTTGGTTGCAAGCTTTTCATCATATCAGCATTTATGTGAGCCAATTCTTCATAAACCCCTGTATCAACCATGATGTAATTCCTCACTTTACTGTAATCACCTTCAAATTTCCCCATCAGTGCTTTTAGATATTCAGTCTGCCCCTTTGCCAGGTCTTCCAATGCCTTCGCCTCCTTTTGCACGCTGTACAGCTCTCCTTCAGCCTCCTTTTGGCTCTCGAACAGTGCTGCCTCGGCTGTTGTTTTGCATCCATCAGCCGCTTGCACTTGCTCGTATAGCGAAGCAGTAGCTGCATTTTGCTTGTTGTAGAGCTCCCATTGTGCTTCTTGCATCTGTTAAGATATTGAATCACTTCACTTTGTCAAAGATCTCAACTGTTATTTTAAGAAAATTTGGAGAAGTTCAGTGAATATCCTGAAATCACAGTAATTGAGTAATCACTGCAGAACTTCTTTGCTAATAACTCAGTTATGATCTGAGCCTCTTTTCTGCTGGCACTGGCAGTTATGCAAATGAGTTTCTAATAAGTCAAGGAATCAGGTGAGAGATTCATTCTCTAATTAATTTCTCATTTTGTAATTAGTTGAGAGACAGTAGTCTACTGCCAGCCATCAATATAATTATGCAGAATTACTTCTTAATAATAATAATAAATTGAAATTTCTACAATTTTTGTAAAAGCAATGAAAGAGATGAAAGGAGAAAACGAACGAACCTTGATCTGGTATTCGACCTTGGCCCTGCTAAGGTGCTCGGCCTTGAGCATCTCCATCTCTCTGGCGGCATTTCCGCGCTCAACCTCGATTTGCAACTCAGCATCCCTCAACTGCACTGCTTTGGCAGCCTCCACTTGCTCCATCTGCGTCTGCCGCTCCCACTCGGCCTTCTTCATTGCGAGCTCGGCATTCGCCTTTGCCACTTCCGCCTCCCTCGCATTCTCGAACAGTTTCACCTCCATGCTCACCTTTGCCTCCTCCTTGGTCAGTTCCCCCTGCCTTTGCTTCTGATATATTCCGGTTTCTGTATCCACCTTGGCGGCGTACTGTATCATATGACCTTCTCTAGTTTTGACCCCCATATCCCCTTTCATAGTTTCCTCGGCAACTTCCACTTTGGACTGATTCATTCTCTCCTGCTGCATCTTCAGACCAGCATTTGAGATGAACCCAACGCCACGCTCATCCGTAAGTTGTCTGATATTTGCATTGTAAATATGCAATCCAAATTGATCCATTTCCTTCTGAACATGCTCAAGAACGGCCTTGTTGAACATTTTTGGTTCATGAAAGATCGTCCCAAGTGTCATAGTGGCAGCAACCAGACGCGTCTCGCCTTCTATCACTCCCTTCACGATCTCTTTGATGTGCTCCTTGTCGGAGTTCTTGTCTTGGGATGAAATGAGCCTCGCATATTTCACAAGGCTCGGCATGTCATCGGTGCGGGGACCAATTGTCAGCACCGCGGGGAGTATGAAAGTGACATTGTCAGAACTGATAGCCTGTACTTGGAATCTGTAGGAATCCGGTGAGATGTCGAAGCGGATGCAGACCTGACCGGGAAACACCCATGCCTTCTTTGCAATTTTGATTTCTGTTATGCCGGAACCTGTAATGGCTAGGTACTCGGAGGGACCGGCAACACGAAAGGAAAACATCGATCCTTTGAACAGGAAAACAATTAGGAGTTTTGGAATTGAGTTTGAGAATTAGTTGGGAAGAACTCGATCGGAAGATGAGATGGACACAACTTGGAATTAGATAGAGAAAGAAAAGGGAGAGAAAAGGCAAGGAAGTTACTTAGCAGGAATACTATATTTTTAGCAAATCACTCATCACTTATTTAGACCTTGACGGATTATTAATTTTCTAAATAAAATCATAAATACATGATTACATATTCATACTCTAGAAAGAGGGGTAAGTTTTCAAACTTTTTAGCTATGCCACGTCATTATTAATCTCAACCATTAAATTTTTTTTCTCTCTCTTCTTTATATCAATCAAATGGCTCAAATTATTTTTTTTTCTTTTTTCATTAAAGAGATAATATAATTTGTCTAAAAAACAATTTAAGACTCAAAATATTTGCAACTTTTTATATTCTTTTATATGAATTGATGTGTAGCTAAAAATATATTGTATATAAAATATTTTAAATTCAATATTTATTTAATAAAATATATATATGAAAAATGTATATTTATTTTCAGTATCTATTAATTTATGTAATATTATCTTTTTGGGGCTTCGCCCCGATTCACAGCTCTAGTATATATATAGTTTGATCGAGTTAGAGATAATTTTAGAGCATAAAATAAATAAATTAGTCATATCTCTCTATACTAAAAAGCACGCAAGGAATGAAGATCTCCATTGTTCAGACAATTTTTTACGTTTTTTCAATATTTCCGAAATTACCCCCATATCGGATAATTGGAGGCGTCCAGTTCCCCTCCTTCCTCCCCTCGCGAGATCCCCTCCCGATGTCCATTCCCATCTCCTGCTCCTTCCCCCGATTTTTTTATTAATAAACAAAAAAAATAAAAAATCACGAGTATATACGATTCAGCTCAGAAATCATGAAACTAGACATTCCACCTATAAAGAAGGCGAACCGATTTCGTCTAAAAAAAAAGACGGACCGATTCCACCTTCTTTCTAGGCGGACCGATGATACTATACATTTGCAAGTCGTCTTCTTTCTTCAGTACCGTATGTATGTATTCTAACTAGTAACTTCCAAGTTCCAACGTCCCCACAATCTTAATTTTTAATTAAGTAAACGTATATCAAATTAGATAATGTGAGCACTAGCTAGCTAGCTAGATGACAAGTCTACAATAATTAATAGATGCGCCTTATAAATTAAAGTTCTTATAATAAATTTTGCATACAGCTGATCAAGTTAATGATAAAGAAATATATATAGAATCATATATATATATAATATGGTTAGGAAAGAGGTTAGCAATGATTACGTACAATCAGTCAATCATGCCAGACGAGACGAGCAGTACTATATATCTCGTAACCAACGGGCAACGGGCAACGGATTAAGTTGTTGGCATGTTGGTTTAGACTTTAGATCATTCTGTATCAGTATCGTGTTAGAATTTTATTTATAATGCTCAACCATGTACGCACGGCACGGCACTTATATGCAAATTGCAATGCAATTATTATCTCTTAGACGGAATTCTTCAACATTCATCCTGTAGGTAAGTGTATATATATTTTAAGAGATTTCGGCGCCGGCTTGCGCGTGGACTTAATTGGCTGGCATGGCTTCATTAATTTATGCCAACTATATTGACTGCATGCTCTCTATATATCTGATCCGATTGCATTCAGATTCAGCGTTGGCTCTTCATTTCCTTTTGTTCGATCGCTTTTCTCAATAATGTTTTTTTTTTCTCTATACCCCAAAGGACAACCAACATATATTGAGGAAACAATAAGATAATCACATAATTAATGGCAACAATAGTATTTAATTATTAAATCAAATTAAAAAAAAAAAAAATACAACTTATATGTATAGGAGAAAACACAAACGAAGACATTAAGAAATCGGATGAATTTGAAACCCAAATATAATCACAATAAACAAAAAAATCATATTATTAATTCTATACATTACATAAAACAAAGGACATCAAATACATGATATAGCCATTTAAAAACACTTTAATTAACAAAATAATTTATTAACGAAAGAAAATAGATGAAGCACAAATTCATGAAGGTACACACCACGTCATTTATAATTAGGTTTTTTTTTTTTTTATCACACCTACTCCACAATTGTTCGAAACAATTTCACCATAGACTAATTCACCTATAAAATTTTGTCATATTATGAACTTCATTCATCATATATATTCAGAAAAATATAAATCTTATTTACCTTTTTCCTGAATATTTTCTATAAGATTCACATATATGACAACGTCTTATTAGTGAATTTGCTCTGGATGGCAAAATTATTCCGAACATGAAAAACCATTTTTTTAAATTTCATTTCAGTTGGTTGAGGTTTCAGGCAGTGAACCCATCCAAGCAGGAGGCAGCATCCCTGTCTGATCCTGAACTGTTTTCAGCAAAGGGGGAAGCATACGGTACACGCCAGCCACCTCCTTCATGGCCCCGGCTTCCCCGCCTTCGCCGCCATTCGTCCATACACTTATTTTGGGTTGTAATCCCTTGATGCCGTCGGCATTGATCTTCGCTATCTCTTGGTACATTTTACCGTTAATCATGAGATAATCGCGTAAAGCATTGTAATTGCCTCCTAATGCATGCAGTAATGAGTCTAAATATGTGCTCTGGGCCTTTGCCATGACCAGTAAACCCTCAGCCTCCTTTTGCTTTGCGTAAAGTTGTGCGTCGGCTTCCTTCTGGCGAGCGAAGAATTCAGCCTCAGCTGCTGCGCGTCGTCCCTCGGCGATTCGCTCTTGCTCGTAAAGCAAGGTTTCTGCTGCCTTTTGCCTCCTATAGACTTCAGAATTTGCTTCTTGCACCTAAAATAAATTATTGGATAATATATATATATAAATTAGACAACTTAATTATACAAATTTGGATAATTAATTAATTTGTATAAATAAGACAATATATATATTAGAATAACGTACCTTTGTCTCATATTCAACCATTGCCTTGGAAAGATGCTCGGCCTTGAGCTTCTCCGTCTCACGCAAGGCATTCCTTCGCTCGACCTCCATTTGCAACTCGGCATCTCTGATCGCCACTGCCTTCGTTGCCTCGACTTGTGCCAATCTCGCCTCCCTATCCCAGCTGGCCTTCTTTTTTGCCAGCTCCGAGTTCGCCTCAGCCACCTCGGCTTCCCTTTTATTTTCATAGATTTTCACCTCTGTTGTCACCTTAACCTCCTGCCTCTTCGCTTCTCCCTCTCTTTGTTTCGAATATATTTTTGTCTCGGCATCGACCTTAGCCGCATTCTGCTTTGTTTCTCCCTCTCTCACCTTTGCGCCTATCTCTCCCTTCATTCTCGCCTCCGCTACATCGACCTTTGCTTGGTTTGCAGCCTCCTGTTGCGTCTTCTGGCCAAGGAATGAGAAATACTCGCTACCGCGAACATCAACTAGCTGCTTCACATTTGCATTGTAAATTATCAGCCCGAATTGATTTAGTTCCAATTGAACATTTTCAAACACCGCTTGCTTGAACTCTTTGGTGCCTTTGAAAATGCCCTCCATTGTCATCGAAGCAGCGAGAACACGAGTTTCTCCCTCGATCACTCCCTGCACAAGCTCTTTGACATGGCTGGACAGCTTGTCGTGCCGTGCTATGAGTTTAGCGTACCTCAGGAGGGCTTCACGGTCATCAGTTCGGGGACCAATGGTGAAGACTGCCGGAAGGATGAAGGGAAGTTTCTCGGAACTCATTGCTTGAACCTCGAAGGTGTAATTGACGGGTGAGATATCGAAACGACTGCATACTTGGCCCGGTAGGATCCAAGCTTTCTTTACAAGCTTGATGTCCTTGATTCGGAAACCTGTAACGGCTAG
Organism: Cyperus esculentus; assembly: GCA_030179965.1. NCBI lineage: Eukaryota > Viridiplantae > Streptophyta > Magnoliopsida > Poales > Cyperaceae > Cyperus > Cyperus esculentus. The sequence continues at coordinate 5,917,898 of JASGLE010000012.1, forward strand.
GTACTCAGAGGCACCGGCTACACGAAAATATGCCATTGCAACTGAAATTTGGTTTGAAGTAATGTACTTGAGAAGAGGAATGTATATAAGTTAAGCGACTTTAACGTTTATGTGCAAAATAAAGGATATATATATATATATATATATATATATATATATATTTGGCCATGGAATTTGAATAGGAGTTTAACTTCGATCAAAGTCATCCAGTTTGTTTTGTTTATTTTTTTCCCTTGATCCGATGCGCTGTAATTGACCAAGTCTGGAATATATATGTTTGCGCGGAAATTTCCCCTCAGATATTGGAATAGTTATGCTAATTAAAAAATAAGAAAAAGCTTGTTATAATTAATTGCATCGAGTTTCTTCTTCTTCTTCTTCTTCTTTTTCAAAAAAAAAAAAAAAAAAAAATGCATCGAGTTCAAGTATACAAAATCATAAATAATCGTTGTTATGCGCGGGCGCACTCAATATAACATGAATAACATATATGTTTGGCAAAAGACACCACTATAATTCTCTAAACCAGTAAATCCCCTGAAAACCTCACAATGTCTATCTTCATCTCTCGCCCCCTTCACTCCTTCAGGTTAACGCGTGCTTATATAATGACGTAGCGTTAATTACACATCTCTCACTAAAAAGATGTCAATATATATTTTAGAAGCCATCAATTGGCCATATATTTTAGTAGACATTGAAATAAATAAGAAGAAATTAAGATAAATAAAACATAATTAACAAAGATTTGGATACATAATGTAGAGAATACACTCTTTTTCGTATTCACATAAATTCCTTTGAAAAGAAAAATTGTAATAGATTACAATTTTCATTTGGGAAGAATTTACCCAAGCAACATAACAGGCATAAACATAATGGAGATATATCAGATTAACATATCAAAGAAGGGAGAAAGGGTATTACAGCCTATTTAGTTATATCTTAAAGAGATTATTAAATAATTTTACATTAATATAGCATTGGTGCCATTTTCACAATAATTTGAGTTTGAAGAGACATTTTGTTAAGTCCCAATTTTGGAATGACATTTTACTAATTTTCCAATTTTGAAGCGGCATAGATATAATTTTCTCTTTTTTGGATTATTTTATTTTATATATAATCAGATAATATTATTTTATTTTTAGATCAGGAAGATCTCTAAGTCAACGAACTTTAATTACATAAATATATATTGAAATATTAAAATACTAGGGGATGACGATAATTCAATTTTACTTTTAACGTGGATGGACACTAAGATGGTGAAGTACAACACTTTAAGAATATTTATTAAAGACCACTGATTTAAAATGGTTATCACCAATGTTGTGAATTTTTTTTTGAGGTGTTAGGAACATTTTATCAATTTTTTATTAAAAAAGAAAATTAGATACAATAGATATTTACATATGGAAACCCACCAAAAAAAAAGAAGGCAGAAGCAGTCATGCGAGAGCGGGGAGATGGACCTGACGAGATGAGGGGGACCCGGTGAGGCGGTACGGGGAGATGGACTCGGTCAGTCACAGGGCTCGCCTCACCTGCCCCACCTTACCGGATCCGTCTCGCACCGCCTGACTGGACCGGCCTCATTAGGTTCTAATTTTGCTTAATGAATATATTATAACTATCTAAATCTGAAAAATAAACAATCCATACATATTTTTTGGGATCCATTGCAGAATCCACCGTAAATTTATTATCAATCACTCCTGATTCCTATTGCGTGGATATGTATTGTTTCAATGAAGAATTCGTCAAATTTTATTTTTTAATTAGGAGGCGATAGTTTCAACTTTTAAACGGAATTTCACAAAAATTGCGGAGAAGAAACTATTATATTTTGTCAACGACAAAAAATTCTAATGACGTAAGTCAAACGCGTTTGTCTTACGATGACCCAAATAAATTAGGTAGATGATACACCGATACAATTGAAACTCTGGTAGTTGATATGGATAGTTTGACTAGTCAAATATGTTCTGTACTTCTCAATTATGCATGCAAATTTATTTATTATGCAGAGAAAATTTTTCATTATGTATGTAAAACCAACTCGCTAAAATAAAAACATTAATCAATTTGCATACTAACATATTTGTTTGAATAAAAACATATAATAAAATGCATTCTACAACCAACATATTGCATACTAAATAAATCTATATGTATAATAAGCAACTTTACTTGCATATACAAGACATTTGTTAACATGTATTCTACAACCAACACATTACTGACATGCTCAGATGGTATAGGCTTTTAATACCCTAAAATATGCCCTCGATCGCAAGCGTACGATCTAATGCAGTACAGTTGGGGTCGAATCCGCAGGGACGGAAATTAATTCTAAACTAGACTTTAAACTCAATTCTAAATCCTAAAGAGAATATTTTTGGTGTTTTTGTATAAAAGTGGTGGGGGGGGGGGGGGGGGGGGGTTTGTTTGAAGATTGGTTTCCTAACAATTACTAAACAAGCGTTCCCAGGATTTTCAGAATCAATTTGTTGTCTGGATCAATTGCTTGCGGCCCGCAAGGGTTAGTTGCGGTCCGCAAGAGGTACAGATGATACCTCTCTTTCGGTTACTTGCTTGTGGTTCGGCAAGGGTCACTTGCGGTCCGTGAGTAACTGTCCAAGAGTCGGATACTTCTGTCGGTCACTTGCTTGCGGGGCAGCAACTGTCACTTGTGGTCCGCAAGCGACTGACAGAGAGTCTGTTTTGGTTCTGTTTTGGAGTTTGGACTCACGTTATCAATTCCTAATCAAATCAAAGCAATTACAAGGACCTCAACTCTCGTGTGTTGGTACTTTTAACACTTTAATTTTTATAGAAATTATAGGATTATCTCTAAACCTAAATTCAATTCACTTTTGTTCTAGGGTTCGGTTTAACTTTCGTTCAGACCGCAATTTCTCCTTTCGGTTACTCTTCGACAACAAGTTATCTATCCAATTAGTACATGCATCAATTCTTGATCAGATGATATTTTATTAACCAACTAGATTTAATGCAAGCGTACGATCTAATGCAGTACAGTTGGGGTCGAATCCGCAGGGACGGAAATTAATTCTAAACTAGACTTTAAACTCAATTCTAAATCCTAAAGAGAATATTTTTGGTGTTTTTGTATAAAAGTGGTGGGGGGGGGGGGGGGGGGTTTGTTTGAAGATTGGTTTCCTAACAATTACTAAACAAGCGTTCCCAGGATTTTCAGAATCAATTTGTTGTCTGGATCAATTGCTTGCGGCCCGCAAGGGTTAGTTGCGGTCCGCAAGAGGTACAGATGATACCTCTCTTTCGGTTACTTGCTTGTGGTTCGGCAAGGGTCACTTGCGGTCCGTGAGTAACTGTCCAAGAGTCGGATACTTCTGTCGGTCACTTGCTTGCGGGGCAGCAACTGTCACTTGTGGTCCGCAAGCGACTGACAGAGAGTCTGTTTTGGTTCTGTTTTGGAGTTTGGACTCACGTTATCAATTCCTAATCAAATCAAAGCAATTACAAGGACCTCAACTCTCGTGTGTTGGTACTTTTAACACTTTAATTTTTATAGAAATTATAGGATTATCTCTAAACCTAAATTCAATTCACTTTTGTTCTAGGGTTCGGTTTAACTTTCGTTCAGACCGCAATTTCTCCTTTCGGTTACTCTTCGACAACAAGTTATCTATCCAATTAGTACATGCATCAATTCTTGATCAGATGATATTTTATTAACCAACTAGATTTAATGCAAGCGTACGATCTAATGCAGTACAGTTGGGGTCGAATCCGCAGGGACGGAAATTAATTCTAAACTAGACTTTAAACTCAATTCTAAATCCTAAAGAGAATATTTTTGGTGTTTTTGTATAAAAGTGGTGGGGGGGGGGGGGGGTTTGTTTGAAGATTGGTTTCCTAACAATTACTAAACAAGCGTTCCCAGGATTTTCAGAATCAATTTGTTGTCTGGATCAATTGCTTGCGGCCCGCAAGGGTTAGTTGCGGTCCGCAAGAGGTACAGATGATACCTCTCTTTCGGTTACTTGCTTGTGGTTCGGCAAGGGTCACTTGCGGTCCGTGAGTAACTGTCCAAGAGTCGGATACTTCTGTCGGTCACTTGCTTGCGGGGCAGCAACTGTCACTTGTGGTCCGCAAGCGACTGACAGAGAGTCTGTTTTGGTTCTGTTTTGGAGTTTGGACTCACGTTATCAATTCCTAATCAAATCAAAGCAATTACAAGGACCTCAACTCTCGTGTGTTGGTACTTTTAACACTTTAATTTTTATAGAAATTATAGGATTATCTCTAAACCTAAATTCAATTCACTTTTGTTCTAGGGTTCGGTTTAACTTTCGTTCAGACCGCAATTTCTCCTTTCGGTTACTCTTCGACAACAAGTTATCTATCCAATTAGTACATGCATCAATTCTTGATCAGATGATATTTTATTAACCAACTAGATTTAATGCAAGCGTACGATCTAATGCAGTACAGTTGGGGTCGAATCCGCAGGGACGGAAATTAATTCTAAACTAGACTTTAAACTCAATTCTAAATCCTAAAGAGAATATTTTTGGTGTTTTTGTATAAAAGTGGTGGGGGGGGGGGGGTTTGTTTGAAGATTGGTTTCCTAACAATTACTAAACAAGCGTTCCCAGGATTTTCAGAATCAATTTGTTGTCTGGATCAATTGCTTGCGGCCCGCAAGGGTTAGTTGCGGTCCGCAAGAGGTACAGATGATACCTCTCTTTCGGTTACTTGCTTGTGGTTCGGCAAGGGTCACTTGCGGTCCGTGAGTAACTGTCCAAGAGTCGGATACTTCTGTCGGTCACTTGCTTGCGGGGCAGCAACTGTCACTTGTGGTCCGCAAGCGACTGACAGAGAGTCTGTTTTGGTTCTGTTTTGGAGTTTGGACTCACGTTATCAATTCCTAATCAAATCAAAGCAATTACAAGGACCTCAACTCTCGTGTGTTGGTACTTTTAACACTTTAATTTTTATAGAAATTATAGGATTATCTCTAAACCTAAATTCAATTCACTTTTGTTCTAGGATTCGGTTTAACTTTCGTTCAGACCGCAATTTCTCCTTTCGGTTACTCTTCGACAACAAGCTATCTATCCAATTAGTACATGCATCAATTCTTGATCAGATGATATTTTATTAACCAACTAGATTTGCGCATAATCTACAGGTTTACCAAACAAACAAGAAACAATACAAGCACAATTATTATTGATCGCTCAGAATAGTATATGCTTTTAAATTACCCTAAGAAAACACTCGATCGCAAGCGTACGATCTCGTGTAGTACAGTCGGGGTCGAACCACAAGGATGGATTTAATTCTAAACTTACTCGAAATGCAATTCAAAGTCCTAAAGAGATGTTTTTGGTCTTTTTGTGTAAAAAAGGGGGGTTTATCAAAGGTTAGTTGCTTAAACAGTAGAGGAAATAGAACTGTAAATAGAAACAGGTAAAGACTCGAAACAGATAATAAATGGGCGTTCCTAGGGTTTTCAGAATCAGTTTGGTCTTCGGATCAATTGCTTGCGGCCCGTAGGAAGTTCTCTTGCGGGTCCCAGGGGGTTGGTTAGAGATTCCAAAACTGTCTGCTGCCCACAGAATGTCTCCTGCGAATTGCAAACAGTTTCGTAACCTCTGTCTTACACTATCTGCAGGTACTTGCGGTTCGCAGGCAACTGACAGAGAGCAGTTTCAGTTCTGGTTCGGTGTTTCGACTCACGTTATCAATTCCTATTTAAATCAGAGATGATACAAGTTCCTCAACTCTCGTATTTTGGTCCTTCTAACAGTTTTAGTTCAATAGAAATTCATAGATCTATTTCTAAACCTATGTTCAAGTTACTTTTATTTTAGGATTCGGTTCAACTTTCGTCGAAACCGCAATTTAACCTTTCGGATATTCTTGGACGGCAAGCAATCAATCCAAGTTGTGCAAGTAACAGCTCTTGTAAAGATGATACTCTATTAACCAACTAGATTTGCGCGTAATCTATAGGTTTACCATACAAACAAGTCAAGTCACAAACACGTTATAATGAAAGTGCGAGTAAACATGAAAACAACATGAGTCTAAACAGCATACAATCAATCCATAAACACAAACGTCATCATCAACCCTAGAAACAAGAGATCTACTCTCTCATGGCGAGAGAAAATAAAGAAAACAAAAATAGAAAAGAGTTCATGGTAAAAGGAACCAAAGAATAACTAGACTCCACTCGATCTTCGACTTTCTCGCGGGATTCCTCTCGAAATCCCCTTCAAAATCCGATGAATCGAGCAAGGTGGTCTCTCCTCTCTGTCCCTGGTGGCTAGGTTATGAAAAGGTGGAAGAAGAGATGATCAAAGATGCAAAAAACGTCCAAAAGAACCGCCTTAAATAGACTAAGGCGGTAAAATAGGGATAGTTTTGAGATTTGTTTGAAAAGAGGGATAGTATTAAGATTTGTTTTTATTTTAGGGATATTCTATAAAATTTTTCTCTTCCCCTAAATGGCATTCTCGATTTGTTGAAATTTTTTTTTTTGTCTATCTCTAAAATAAAAACAAATTTTAATACTATCCCTCTTTTCAAACAAATCTCTAAAATATGTGACATTTTAAAATATCTAAAAAAATACTAAACAAATTTCATAAAATATAAAATTTGGTTTACAAGTAAAATTGTATATGAAGACTATAATGAACGGTTTAGATCGACAATTAATATTTTGAAATCCACCTTTCAGAAAAAAATTAATATCCATAATTGGTCTAATTCTAAATCAATTTGTAACCGTCACAATAAAAAAATAAAAAATCTATCCATCCATATAGAAAAGCAAAACGTCAAAGAAAAATCATTATATTATTTTTCGTAAGTAGCAAGCCCGATATCTTGCACAAAGCCACACATTAACTAGCTAGCTAATACAATAAGTACCAAAGATAACACAAAAGTTTTCTGCTGAACCACAACAACATTCATCGAGCGATAAAACTCAGAAAGTCTAACAAGCAAACTTAGCTGAGATGACCAAATTACTAGTAATTGGTCTAATTCACGGGAATTAACACTGTAGATGAATAGTCTATAACCACAGTGTCATTCCGCTCAGTTCTCAACCGTTGGATCTTACCCACTGCATGGTAAAAAAAAAAAGGTAGCAAAAGCTGCCACATGAAGGAAGAAAGGAAAGAAAAGGAAATGAGAAAACACGTGAAAGGCACATCAAGAAACGGAAGTAAGATAATATGTGGTAGAGCTAGAATATTATATTAACGTTAGTATTTCGGACCGAAATGTTAACGCCTTTATCGTTACTAGCAATTGGTCTAATTCATGGGAATTGACACTGTAGATGAACCTTAACATTTCAGACCGAAATGCTAACGCCTTTATCGTTACTAGTAATTGGTCTAATTCACGGGAATTGACACGGGAATTGACACATCAAGAAAAGGAAATGAGATAATATGTGGTAGAGCTAGACTATTATACTAACGTTAGCATTTCGAACCGAAATGCTAAGGCCTCAAATTTTATGTTATCGTGCCCAAAATTACGATTTATGGTGCTCAATAAATTCCTTATATGAAAATATTGGGAAATACAAAAATTTTTCATTTTTAGAGTTTTCTAAGTATTTGTTTTGCATTTTTGAAAATAGCATATACAAACATCAATATTTTATTAATATTTATGACCTCTTTTCTAAAATTATAAAGAAATACTTAGAAAAAAGTCTAAAAATAAAAAAATTGTACTCCCCAATAATTTCATATAAAGAATTTATTGAGCACTATAAATCGTGATTTCGGACACGATAACATAAAATTTGAGGCGTTAGCATTTCGGTCTGAAATGCTAACGTTAGTATAATAATCTAACTCATATGTGGTAACATTTTCCTAATTATGGAGTGTCCACTCATTATCTTGATTGGGTTTGACTCGCTAGATAAAAAAAATCCACACTCTTTGGTTGCATCTCATCTGATTTTAACCAAGGGCTTTCTTTTCTCCAGAATCCGCGCACTTGGTGCGCTGTGATCTGGGTGAATGCTATGATTTTCATTATGAATTGGCTCACTGCACCCCACTTAGCCAAATATTTATACGCAATCAATAGAAGTGCTTACATGGTCTTGTCTATTATCTCCCTACGTCACTGGACGAAAAAGCGAAAGAAAGTAAGAAAAATACTAAGATGTGTCCCCAAATTGTACCCCAGCCGATCTCCAGCACAATCATGAGAAATTAATTAATCATTAATATTCATAATGTTAAGAAAAATTATTATTCTAAAAGGTCCTAGAATATTAATTTGTAAAACCTAATGTTACGATTCGTACAAAAATAATATATTAGTGTACAAATAAGAATATATATATATGTTCACTCTCTAATAAGAAAAGTAATATATGTAGAAGGAGAATTTTTGAACAAGCTTGATGTTAATATATTGAACAATGGATAATTGTATATGAATTATGACCAATAAAATTAGCATGTATACCGAAACTTTATTTTATGTATCTTTTTAAATTTAGATATCTACAAGCAAACCAAGAAAGTATAAAGAATATGATTTTCGTTTTATATTTTTTGTACACAGTTCCAAAATTTTGAAAATTTTGATTACTATTTTTATGTCATGAACAAAGGAATGTCTTATTTCAGTTCTAATTTATTGGGATTATGACAAAAATTATAAGAATCTTTTTTATCACTTAATATTTATGTACTAATATTATAATATTTAATTAGGCGTAGCGGAGCGCGCACAATAGCTAGTTTTGAAATCAGAAATATGAGTCAATAATACAGATTAATCCGTACTATTAATTGTATACAATTAATAGCCTTACTCAATATTTTTTATATAAAACAAGAAATTAATCATTCAATTAATTAATTTATTTTTTCACAATAAACATTCTCAACTATACAAAGCAATCATTAATATATCAATTAACTAAAAACATTTAAGAATAATTGAGGGGGGACATCCCATTGAAATTGTAAATTGGGGGTTGGGGGTACATGACCCCTCCGAACCGCCTAGCTCGGTCATTGTATATAGTGAACCGGACGAAGAGATCATAGACCGGTTGAAATTCATTGAACCGATTATTGAACTGTGACATTATTGAAAGATAAATTTCATCCAGTAAGTTAAGTTTATGATATCACCATAACATGTATACATTTTACCTAGTTTTGGAAGTCCAAGAACTTCGAAAAACTCCACCCGGATTACACAGAAAGTTGGAATTACTGATCACTGCGCAGAGCTGAAACTGCACTCGGACCCAGTGATTTTACTCGGTCCTACTGACCTGTACTCGACCCGCGTACAGTGTACTCGGTCCTAATGACCTTGTACACCTTTCTAAACCCCTTTTGACAACCCAGAACCACTCTTACGTACCGTGTACACTACACTTGGTCCGTACACGCTAGAATTGGAAGTTTTACACAGAATTGGCAAGCGACAACTTAGACGCTCCCAATTGTTTGACTTTATAAAGGGTGCTAACCTTAGCCGTCAAGGGGGTATCGCAGGTATCCGGGACCTGTTCTCCCTCTGGGAGAGAGGCGAAGGCAGGAAGGCGAGTTTCGGTTGTGCGGCCGGCAACCCGAACCCGAGATCGTGTGCGTCTTCTTGGATAGCACTTGACCGCGCGGAGGAGGAAGAGAGACGAGAGCAGAGAACACTGGACCATCTTCAACTCTTACTTTTATCTCCATATTTATTTGAGTTGTTTATGTTTCTTATGCTTGTTACTATGTTCTTGATACTTCCTTTCTTATCTGTTGCTTGTTGTCGTCCCAAAAAAGGGTCGCTTTTAAATTTATAAACACAGGTCAACCACTGTCAAGCCGCAAGCGCACGACTTAATTGTAGTATAGCTAGGGTCGAACCACAAGGACGGACTGGTAGAACTGGACTCTTCCTACTCTAATTCCTAGGTCAAAATGCGTTGTTTTTGGTGTTTTCGGTTTAGGACAAAACTAACAAATAACAACAAACAAGCAAACAGAAAAGATAGATTTGATAACTGGTAATGGGAGGTGTTCTTAGGGTTTAGAACCTATTCCTCAACTTGGTTCAGGCTATACAACCTGAGTGCTCTCGCAACTACAGTAGCCACCACTCTCGTGCACAGACTGTGCACAGTGTGAAAATGTCAGCACTATGGACTTTCTGGTTTAACCGTTTGGTAATGGTAAGTTCCTGCTTAAAGGGGAGGTTTCTGTCACCGACCTACCCAACATAGTACCGTACTATTCATAGGTTACTAGGGTTCCCGCTCTCGCGTTACCACCTAACTTCCTAAGTTTTAGTGTTGGTTTTCTAAAGATATGATGCTTCCTTTCGGACAAGTCGAAGTTCTCTTACTAGCAACTTGGGTTTAACAATTCCTTTCGGACAAGTCGACACCCTACCTTCGATACACCGGACTCAAGTTAAATCTAAGCATGGAACAAGGAACAGTACAAAGCAAGCCAAGTCAAGTGCTAAAAATACTACTCAACACATAGAAATCAAAATAACGAGTAAAAAGTCACATAATACCAACTACCAAGTATCAAAGTATCATCATCCCTAAGAACATAAAAGTCTAGCCCGACATGGCTAGACAAATAACAACAACAAAATAAGATAACAACGGAGACATCATAGCAGTAACAAAATCACAAATCAACACAAGAAATAAGAGAGAAATCCTGGTGAAGAGATGCGGTCCAGTGTCGCTCTTGGTCTCCTGCTCGCCTTCCTCTGTTGCCTTGCGTTCTCGCCAAGATCTCCTTCAAAATCGCCTCCAAACCTTCCTAGCCGCCTAGCCCCTCTCCCAGGGGGAGAACAGGTCCAGAATAGCCTCCATGACGGCTAGGGTTGACGTGATTTATAGCTGGAATGAAGGGGTTGCAATCTGCCAATTCTGTGCAGATTTCCGGTTTTGGAGCACTCGGACTAAGTGCAATTGTACTCAGACCGAGTGCAGTTTTCAGCTCTACGCAATGGTCAGTAATTTCAACTTGCAGCGCAATCCGGGTAGAGTTTTTCAACGTTCTTGGGCTCGTTTTGTTCTCTTCGAGCCTGATCCATGTGTGGGTGCCCTGGGGCCTAATATGCTCCATCCTTTTGCTCCAAGGCACCTAAAACACAAACAAAACACAAAGTAAAGATATAACAAAAAAAGACTGTTGTCTCCCGAAAGAGGGTCGCTTTTAAATTTATATCCTAGGTCAACCACTGTCAAGCCGCAAGCGCACGACTTAATTGTAGTATATCTAGGGTCGAACACAAGGACGGATTAGTAAACGAGACTCTACCTACTTTGCTTAACTAGACTAAGAATTGTTTTTGGTCGTTTTGCAATTCTAAGTTTTAAAAAGGATAAATAACTGAAAGTTAATGAGATTGGACAGCAGGTCTAAAGGTGTTCTTAGGGTTTTAGAATCGGTTCTTCACTTAGGTCATACAAGCACGTGTTCTCACATCTAGCTTGCACTCTCGTGCACAACATGTGCAAAGTACGAAATTACGGTACTATAGGCTTCCTGGTTTATACAGTTTGGTATTGTTCAATTCTTATAATAGGAGGTTACTGTCACTAACAACCCAACAGGACTCACACAATTCAAAGGTCGTCGGGGGGTCACTCTCACTTTGATCCCCAACTCGTTAAGTTCTAGTGTTGGTTTCCCTATAGGTACGAATTCTCCTCTCGGATAGTTCGAAACTCTCTCCTGAGAAATTTGGGTTTAGTAACTCCTCTCGAATCACTAAATCCCTAGCTTCAGTACACTAAACTCAAACTAAATCTAAGCATGTCACAAGGTACAGTACAAAGCAAGTCAAGTCAAGTGATGAAATTACTACTCAACACATAGAAATCAAAACAATAGATAAAAAGTCACATATTACCAAAAGCTAAGTTTAGAACGTCATCACACCTTAAGAACTAAAGAAACTTAGCCGGACATGGCTAAGAAACAAACAAAACACAGTGGGATTGTATCAAAGGCATAGTATCAACGATAGATAACATCAACAACAAATAAGAATCAAGAGATAAAATGTTGTTGTCGATGAACTCGTCGTCTCGGCCTTCGCTCCACTGTCGGATGCCTCCACCCGAAACGCACCCCAGCCGTCGGCCTTCAAACCCTAAAAACAACCTCCTCAGAACGTAGCACACCCCTCCAGTTAAATAGGGTGGCCACCTTCCTCATCTGCGCCATGTAAATCGATTCCCAGAAACCTGCCGGAATAGACTGCACTCGGTCCGAGTAGAGTTGCAATCGGACCAAGTGCAGTTCAATCTTGGAAATCATCATGTTCACTCGGATCGAGTATAGTGCGGTCGGTCCTAGTGTGGTTCTTTTTGCCTTGGACTGGGCACTTGGGCCGAGCCAATCCTCTACCGACCCGAGTGGTGTCTTCAAGCTGGCACTCGGACCGAGCCAATTCTCTGTCGATCCGAGTGCAGGTGTTCCCGAGCTCCAAATGCTCCAAATTATGCTCCAATTAGCTCCGAACATCTGAGACATCAACAAAAATACAAAGTAAAGGGAAAACAAGCAAATCCTAACAAAATGCAATGCATGCACATGATTTTTGGTCATTTTGGAGGTTCAAAACTAGGTAAATTGTATGCATGTTTTGGAGACATCAAGGACCCACTTAAAATGCAATGCATGCACGTGATTTTGGTCATTTTGGAGGTCCAAAACTAGGTAAAATGTATACATGCTTTGGTGACATCACTTGTTATCTAGCCATGTCAGGCTAGACATTTTAGTTATTAGGGATGATGATACTTTGAAACTTGGTAGTTGGTACTATGTGACTTTTTACTTATTATTTTGATTTCTGTGTGTTGAGTAGTATATCTTGCACTTGATTTGACTAGCTTTGTACTTTTGGCACACGTTAAAGCCAAAATGCCTTGTCTTATTTCGGGTCCCGTGTATTAGGAGGTAGGGTAGTTAACATAACCCGGGAGAGAGTGTTAAGACCAAGTGTCTCGGAAGGGAACTTTGTACTACCCGGGAGGGAGTATCGTGCATCTAGAAAACCAACACAAGAACTTAGGAAAGTAGGTGGGAACGCGGGAGCGGGAAACCTAGTGACCTTCGAATGGTATGGTACTGTTGGGTCGGTTAGTGAAATGAACCATTTCCCTTTAAGCAAGAACTTACCATTATCAAACAATTAAACCAGAAAGTCTGTAGTGCTGATGTTTGTGCCATGCACAGGCTCTACGCGGGGAGTGCCGGCTACTTTACTGATTCCGTTAGTAGAGATATGTAGTTGCGGGAGCACACATATTGTGTGGAGTGAGCCAAGTGGATGAGTTGAGTCTAAACACTAAGAACGCCTTCCATATCTGTCATCAAATCTATTATTTCTGTTTGCTTTGTTTACTGTTAGTTGTTAGTCTTGTCCTAAACCAAAAATACTAAAAACACCCCTTTTGACCTAGATATTAGAGTAGGAAGAGTCCGTTTTTATCAGTCCGTCCCTGTGGATTCCACCCTAGCTATACTACAATTAAGTCGTGCGCTTGTGGCTTGACAGTAATTCGCCTAGGATAATTAAAAGTAGTGTCACCCTCGAGACAACAATTTATATGCATAATTACTAACTTTCAAAAAATAATAATCGATTTTCGTTGCATAGAATGGAAAAGAAAAAAGAAAATTTGCACGTATCGATGATGGGAGCACTTTGCTTATCAGCGTAGCATTCTCCCATAGATTAACGAGTAAGACCTAGCGTCCACCCTTTTTACCAATCCACCAGTCCACCGTATTTTCAATGAACAAATATCATTTTTCTGTAAATATTTATATCTTTCCGATCAATAGATATTATTTTCTAGTGAACATATACACTACATTTTTCAATGAACATTTATGCTACTGTAGTAAGCGCATGGGTGCATGTGGTGTATCAGAATTGTGAGTGGAATGGATGGGTGGCCTACGTACAAAGTAGGGGTTAACTCTACATGTTTTTCTAAATTAATAGCGAAAAATGTTATGTAGTTAGAATATTCAATGAACAAATATCATTTTTATGTAAACATTTATATCTTTTCGATCAATAGATATTGTTTTCCAGTGAACAGATACACTACAGTTTTCAGTGCACATTTATGCTACTGTAGTAAGCACATGGGTGTACGTGGTGTATCAGAACTGTGAGTGGAGTGGATGGGTGGCCTATAAAGTAGGGGTGAACTCTACGTGTTTTTCTAAATTAATAGCGAAAAATATTATGTAGTTAGAATATTAGACCCGCCCAACCACTAGTGTAGCTTCAAATAAAAAACAATTGGGCCAGGAATTAAACTCCGTTTAATCTCTGAAAACATATATAGTAGAGCACTTGGTTTTGAGGACCATCGATCTTTCTAACTTTCTTATAGTCAAATGACATGATTAACTCCATTTATTAGATTTTAATTAAATTTTCTATAATGATCCGCTAATGCTGGCCCAACTAACGCAAACAAACAAGATTTTCTGAAAACATGCATTAGCGTGTGAGGCCCATACTCCCATTGCAATTTCATGTACCGGGTCCCGGACCCGGTGATAGGCTGATAGCTGAAAAATATGGTACAATGTCGAGAGACATGTATCGAAAAAAAGTGACCTGGCTAAAATACTACATCGTTTCAAGCATGTTCAATCATAATTAGATCGGATGATTACATGGCGTAGTCTAAAATCTATTTGCAGTTGGTAATCGGACAAGAAATCTCCCGACCGCAGTATCGTCGAAACTCATGCACGTGACAAACACACTAAAAGTCTTGACTTGACTTGAAGTTCTATGTTAGACTTAATTTCTAAACAAGTTGTTTTGTGTTATGATACGAGGAGTCATATGAGTAGGTTCATATTGATATGAATAAATGCGCTTGTTGATGCATGCTTGCTAAACTGTTTTGATGTTTAAATAAACCCCGCTATTCTAATCTAATTCTAGTAATCTAAACCCTAAGCCCTAAACTTTAAAACCCTAAATCCTAAACCTTAAAACCCTTAAAAGATATTTAAAAAAAACTGCAAAAATGAAAAAAGTTCCATATAAATGTTGTGAAACTTGCATATTGATTGTGTTATAAATTTTAAGTGATTTGAGTCATATTTTGTATTTTATCAAAGTTTTGATCGATGAGCTATGACATGACTTTCATATATATTGAATAAAGTTCGAAACACTATTAATCTATAAGCTTATATAAAGTTCGAAACACTATTAATCTATATATATTTTTTTTCTATTTGTAAGACCTTATTTGAATTCTAATTGTCATGTAAAAATATGTATTGTCAGCATATGTAATCCCATATATTGGCCATTGTACCGTATTCTCTTTCCGATCCGTTGTTATGGAAAACCAGCAGCAAGTTAGTAGCTAGATTAGGGACTAAATGCCACTTGTTTTGTTGAAGAGTGAAGGCTTATAATGAGTTAACCTTTTATATTCTAAATGATTAAAATTCAGAAATCAGAATTTTATATAGTCAAGGATGTCTATGTCAAAGGTAAAGCAAAATGATAACATCCATATCTGAAGCCGTTATAATATTTGGATCGTACTCAAGATCAGGTGGTGGCAAAAACCATGTACCATGAGCTAGACGAAAATTTTGAATATATATGATGGGGAGACCGGATATTTTGAGTGTCATCTGGTAAGACAGAGATCACTCGGAAATTCTTATGTTGACAATCAAGATCACAATAAACTTAGTCACATCCAAATTTATACACTTTTACTTACCAAGAAAATACCTGTAGAACTGATCTAAATCATGAGCATTGTATGCTATTCATTGTAGCTCTGCATCTATTTATCGTAGTTTTGTATCTATTTCTCTCGTAGGGTCTAGGGTCCACTACAAGAAATTGCAACAATACCATGGGTAAAAAGTATGTCAATAGCATGGAATTACAGATGCAAATGACCCAATTGCATGGGTAACCGATGTAGATGAGTCCGACACAATTTTTTTCGACGCTAATAGGAAATTCCAGCATGGGGTCGATGCAGTTTTTGTTTTGCATCGGTGCGCAATGCAATCAGTATGGGCTTTAAAATAGAGCGGCCCATGCAGAATTCTAATAAACAAACTTTTCAACTTAATACGTGTCAACAAGCCATTGATGGACAGATTATGACGTGGCAATTTATGATTGGATAAACAGTAAAATATTTATTATCACTTTAGTAGCGGTTTCTTCCGCCCAGCCCCCTAAAATATTTTATATTCTTGTCACTTAATTTGGCATTTTCATCCATACCCCTGGCATTTTTAATATTTTTACCAATTTATTTGGGATATTTTTCATACAGGCCCCTCAAAATTTTCAATTCTCATTTAATAAGAATCTCTTGTCCACAATTTCATTAATCATACTTAGATGCTTCAAATATTTATAGGATAACAAACATCCGCATAAATCATTTGTCATTGTTTACCAATAAATTTCTTGTTTAATAATATCAAAATTTACAATAATATCTATTGTTTCATTCCAAAAACAGAAAAAGAAAACATAAATTCATAATGCACATAATATCACAGACAAATTCTCAATAACATGTGCTAAATTTTCAAGCAAATAAAAGCTAGCATTGTATCCAAGATACAACAAAATGACTTAGCCATCAATTTAGTCCTCGCAACCTGACTTTGGCTGTCTTGCACACTTCTAGCTAGCCAATACCACCGCACAACCCTGCATCCAAGTTCATGTATATTATAAATTATAATCTAGGTTAAATGATGTACTGTATACAATAGACAACAAAATAAATTTAATTTATAGTACCATGTGAATATGTAATTGACCAGTTCTAGATTGCAAATTCAAGGAAGAAAGAAGCACTAGGAAAGTTATACAATAGAGTTCGCAATCATGCTGCAAAACATTTGAGTACCCTCTTGACATGCATTCTTTTATAAATCTGATTTTTAGGTTCCACTTTGATAGAAAAGTACCTCTAAATAGAGTAATTTGGTTCATGAACACGGCCATGTTATCTTTGAGGATGTCTTTCCTTTTGCTGGTCATCCATGCTGTGACGGGTAGAGAAAAGAAATACATCGAGATTAATTTTTCTTGAAATATAGCACAAACAAATAAAGAGCTAATTTTGAGACCAGTCATGGAAATTAGTTATCATACTCATCTTTACTATGAATATAATAACAATAGTCCCTCAGTATGCATTAAGAGCTTATATATATAACAAGAATAAGTGGGGCATCCTTACAGTTGGCTGAGCAATGGACAATGCTACCATCTCCTAAGATGTTTAAGGATCCAGCTTTTGTAGCATTCATGGGCACATCAATTTAGATGTTAGATTGCAATAAAAATATATAATAATGTGGAGTCCGTCTACGGTGCTTCCATAAGCATTTCGGACCGAAACACTTACGGTCCAATTTTGAAAATCCGTCGTCCGAAATTTTGATCCAAGTAGCTCGTAATAATCTTGACATAATTTACTTGTAGAATCCTAAAATTTTCCATTTTTAGAAAATTTTAGCTATTCTTAATGATTTTTTAAAGATTGACATACATAATTGATTATAATTATTTTAAGAGCCATATTTCAGACAACGGATTTTCAAATTCGGACCGTAAGCGTTTCGATCCGAAATGCTTACGAAAACACCATAGCCAGACTCAATAATGTGATTTGTAAATCTGGGAAGATGGATTATATTTTTCAGATTCATTTCTTTTATAATTTAATTCAACCATTTAATTGTACTTCGCATACTTTGGTCAAAACATAAATAGACAAGCCTAAGGCCCAAATTGGGAAAAAGTACAACTAGTACCAGTAGATGAAGGAAATACAACACCACAACTAAGTTGGTTTTGAGCTAATTTTCCCACATTTAGTCATGATATTTAAAGATCAATAACCTGCCTTTGGGATCATTTAGTCTTGTAACCAAAAAAAAAAAAATGTAAAAACAGAATCATCAAATATAATACCTTGTTCGGCATCATGACTTGAATTAATCGGCCCCAAAACTTAATGCTCGCTTGAAAAACCAAAAATTAATAAGCAAAGGAAAATAATAAGATACAATATAGGTCTAATCTCAATCAAATCTTTCCAGAAAAAGAAAAAAACCAACCCAAATTAAACGTCTTATTACCTTTTATCTCTGGTCCAGCAGGTCGGGAAGAGGATAACAACCTGTGTTCAAGCATAGTTATGGTTAGGGTTTTGTAATGGTAGAAATTAGAAAATCGGACCAAAATTAGAGTGAGGGCAATAAATTTGTAAAGAAATCGAAGTTATCTGAGGTGACGGCCGCGGATCTCAAGTACGGAGAGAGCGATGGAGTGCCATGAGATTTACAACAAAGAAGAAAGTCGGCTGAGAGAGTTTAATTTCAGTTGGGTGGAGAAGTGAAGTGGGGGAGACTAGAATTGTCAATTGAGTAGTATATTGGGGGCTTTAATCTCAAATCTTAGGCGGGCTTGAAATTAGAAATAGCAATATTGGTGGGTTTGAAAGTTCTGGATGAAAATTTGGCGGACTGGAAAAAAAATGCTCCATGGGCCTTTTCTAACTTGTCGATGCAACTCTGTAAAAGTTTGGGATGCAGACATGATTGAGTCGTAAAATATCTTTGGGTGGAGCTTATTTTATTCATTCTTTTCATCCAATTATGATATTCAATTAAAATATACAACTCCATCAGTAAGCTGCCATATGTTTGAATGGGTATAACAATAAATTGCATCAGTAACATCTGTGTGGGCCGAAAATTTAACTTCCCGTGATGATTAGTTTGCGCACCCATTCAACAGAGTTTTTCTGCATCGACCATGTATAATGATGCAGTTATACTTAATTACCCATAGAGTTGCTGTATTTTCTTGTAGTGGTCTAGGTGATGTACCGCATTTATATCTATATTTTTATCAGACTTGTATCTATATTTTGACCAACAATTCCTAAGTTCATACGCATTTAGATAGTTAATCGTCTAGAATCCATTTACTACTTTGATTTGGTCCTATTTTCAGAAAAACAGAGCTTTTAGAGCTATTTGGACTAAATTTGGAGCAAGGAGCAAAAATAGGCGAAGGAGCATAAAGGAGCACCTAATTGCGGACCGCAACTCCCTATTTGCGGACCGCAACTCCCTATTTGCGGACCGCAACTCCCTATTTGCGGACCGCAATCAAGAATAGAACTTCTATTTCTATTTCTTGCCGACGCGCAACCGCCAATGCTATTTCAAGAAAATGCGTAAAGTGCTATTTCAAGCGACCGACATGCTATTTCAAGGGCGATCTCTTTTGGGACTTCTATTTGCGGACCGCAACCATCTATTTGCGGGCCGCAAACACGTCAAATTTGTTCTGGACATCTATTTTCTAGCGACTCGCTTATTTTGGGCGATTTATTTTGGGATCTCTCCCTAATTTCTTCCCAAGAAACCAGAAGTCAGGTGCTTATTTCTGGGCACCTCCTCGCCTATATAAGCATCATCTTTGAAGGGGTCTAAGCATCAATCAAGCTAGCTATCATGTTAGGAGATCATAAGTAGTAGTTAGAATCAAGTTGAGAGTCATGTTGTGTCAAGAGGAGGTGGAACGCCGCTCGAGTCAAGAAGACAGTTACGCCCGCCTTCCCGATCTTACTCGGTGTTTTCTTTTTCTCTTACTTGTTTATGTTTACTTTAGTCATGTCTGAGTAGTTGTCTTTGTTCTTAGGGTCTAGGATGATGTTTGTTTGTATGGATTGATTGAATGCTTGTTTTACTTTAGTTATTTTCAATTTACTTGCGCTTATTTGAAATTGTGCTTATAATTGTTTCTTGCTTGCTTGGTATACCTGTGGACTATGCGCAAATCTAGTTGGTAAATTAAATCAACTGACCACGAACTGTTATTTGCACTAATACTTGTATTGTTTCTTGATTGTTTGGTAAGCCTGTAGGTTGAGCGCAAAATCTAGTTGGTTAATTAAATCAAATACCAAGAATTGATACTTGTACTAATTGGGTAGATAACTTGTTGTCCAAAAGTACCCGAGATGAGAAATTGCGGTTATAATGAGAGTTAAACCGGACCCTAGAATAAAAGTGAATTTAATATAGGTTTAGAGATAATCCTATAAATTTCTATTAAACTAAAAGTGTTAGAAGAACCAACATGCGAGAGTTGAGGGACTTGTAATTGCTTTGGTTTGATTAGGAATTGATAACTTGAGTTAAAACACCAAACAGAACCAAAACTGACCCTCTGGCAGTCACTTGCGGCTCGCAAGTGACAGTTGCCAGGCCGCAAGCAAGTGACCGACAGAAGTATCCGACTCTCAGACAGTTAGTCGAGGCCCGGAAGTAACCCTTGCTGGACCACAAGCCTTTAACCGAAAGAGAGGTGTCATCTGTACCGCAAGCAATTGATCCAGAAAGCAAACTGATTCTGAAAACCCTAGGAACGCCTGTTTAGCATAAGTTTTAAGTCGTTATTTACTGTTATTTACTTTTTAGCATCTGTTAATTAGGAAACTCCTCAAATAAACCCCCCCAATCTTTCATACAAAATACCAAAAATACCCTCTTTAAGATTTAGAATTGAGTTTAAAGTTTAGTTTAGAATTAATTTGCGTCCCTGTGGATTCGACCCCGACTATACTGCATTAGATTGTACGCTTGCACTTGAGGGCATTATTTAGGGTATTAAAAACCTATACACTTCATAGAGGTCACTAGGGTTCTAGGGTCTAGGGTTCTAGGCTTCTAGGGTTCTAGGGTTCTAAGGTTTTAGGGTCTAGAGTTTAGGGTCTAGGGTCTAAGGTCTAGGGTTCAAGGTTCAGGGTTCAGGGTTCTAGGGTTCTAGGGTTCAGGGTTTAGGTTCAGGGTTCAGGGTTTAGGGTTTAAAGGGTTCATGGTTTAGGGTACAGGGTTTAGGGTTTAAAGGGTTTAGGGTTCAAGGTTTGAAGGGTTTAGGGTTCAAGGTTTAAAGGGTTTACAGGGAGCCAATGGAAGGGAGAGAGGAAGAGGAGAAGGGGAGAGTGGGTGAGTTGTGTTGTGAAAGAGGAAAGAGAAACATAATATAAAGGGTATCCAATGACCAATAGATTAAAGTTACTAAATTACCCTTAGCATCATATGTATTAGTCAAGGGACTAATAGGTAATTTAATCAACTATTGGTTAACTCATGCATGGTGCACCAAATGTCCATGCAAACATTGTATACTCTAAGGGAATATGCCATGGTTTATTCCAATGGATATTCCTTTGGATATTCCTTCTCATCCTTATCCACTCATGCACTTGTCTACTCTCATGGGCCACACCAATTGGTGCGCACCACCACATGGCCGAACCGAATTGGGCTTGGCCCAATTCGAGTTGGCTCCCTTGCTCCAATTGTATTAGCCCATTAATTATAAATTAATTGCTAAGTGTATTTACACCATATATTATAATTAATTAATTGACTAGCATAATTAATTATGCATTTAATTAATTATAATTAAGTCACTAAATTAAGTTGTGCATTGATCTCTGTAAAGTGTATAGGCTTTTAATACCCTAAATAATGCCCTCAATCGCAGGCGTACGATCTATTGCAATATAGTCGGGATCGAATCCACAGGGACGTAATTAAATCTAAACTAAACCTTAAATGCAATTCAAAGTCCTAAAGAAGTATTTTTGGTATTTTTGTATAAGAATTGGGGGGGTTTTGTTTTAAGATTGGTTCCTAAACAACAGTAGGTAAAAAGTAAATAACAGTAAATAAAGACTCTAAACAGATGCTAAACTGGCATTCCTAGGGTTTTCAGAATCAGTTTGCTTTCTGGATCAATTGCCTGCGACCCGCACTTGATAGGTACGATCCGCAGGGTGTACAATTTTGCCTCTCTTTCAGTTACTAGCTTAATGGTCCGCAGGGGTTAACTGCACTCCGCAGGTAACTGTCTGAGAGATAGGTATTCTGTCAGTTACTCAGGAGTGCGATCCGTAGTCTGTCACACTGCGGTCCGCAAGGAACAGACAGAGAACAGTTTTGATTCGGATTTCAGTTGTTGACTTAAAGTTACCGATTCCTAACTAAACCAAAGCAGTTACAAGGATTATCTCTAAATTTAAGTTTAAATCATCTAATCTTGACTAAAGATTATCTCTAAACTTAAGTTTACTTCATCCAATCCTAACTAACACTTTTAGTTCAATTAGAAATTCAAAGGATTATTTCTAAACCTAAGTTCAAATCATAATCCTAAGCTCAATTCACTTTTATTCTAAGGTCTGGTTTAACTCTCATTCAAACCACAATTTTTTCTCTTGGGTACTTTTGGACACACTACAAGAAAAAACGGGTTTAGCAGCGGTTATGCGACCGCTGTAATTGTCAGAGCTGCTAAGTTTTACTAAAACCCGCTGTAAAGTTACAATTCTACAGCGGTTATTTGATAGAAATAACCACTGTTAAGATACAACTCAACAGCGATTCTTAACGAAAAACCGCTGTTGAGATAAAATACAACAGCACTTTTTTGCTAAAAACCGCTGTTGAGTGGAATAAACAACAGCGCTTGGTTGCTAATAACCGCTGTTGAGTTGGATAAACAACAACGCTTGGTTCCTAATAACCGCTGTTGAGTTGGAAAAACAACATCACTCGTTTTATAATAACCGCTGTTGAGTTGGAATAGTAGCAGCGCTTTTACTATAATGGTAATAACCGCTATTAAATTTTATTTTTCTTTGATATGTTCTATTCTGTTTCCCGTGACCAGCCCAGATGCTAGCCATATACAAATTTGATATCCACTTCATTCCAACAAATTAATTACACAATCAAAACAAAGATATGATAAAACATAACATGAATGATCACCAAAAAATACATGTTATCACATCACAAGAGAGTAAACATTCAGCTGCAAGGATTCACTACAGTATCACATCAAAACATACCACATCACAATTTGCCATACAAATATCAAAAGAACTCCCTAAGTAAATACTCAATCAGCCAAGTCCTTACCTCCTCAAAATCCTGGATTGACAATTGAGCCATTGAACGTAGAGCCTACAAAAATAAAAACACATGATAAGTAATTTTAGAATCCCAAATAAATCAAGAAACCAAGTAATTACATAAGAATTTATACCATTGGAGTAGCATCTGCTATTTCGGAGTGATTTAGGACTATGTCAATCATATTTCTCATGACATAATATTCGCACTTGCCGGTTCCCTACGTCGGACTCTGATATAATTAAGAACAATACTTTCAATTAATAATTATGAATTTAAAGAAATAATTGATTAAGCAAATATGACCCTTAGAGAAACTTGTTTATCGTACCATGATTTGGTGAAGATTCATCAACCGCAATTGTCCTGCAAACTTGCTATCACCTTTCAGCTGCCAATAATGACGGGCCGCGCTGCATTCAAATAGAATCAAGTGATTAGTGTGCAATTTACAATTCAGCATTGAAATAAATCAAGTACCAGAAGATATATGCGTATCGAATATATGTCTCATATCAAACTCATGTGGACAAATCACATAGTTTTCCGAATTAACATAGTGAACAGTCTTATGCTGAAATGACACTATCAGAAGAATCCAATGCTTTCTGCAATTAAAAGTTTCATTATTATAGTTGGCAAGAAAAATAAAAATAGAAACATATGACTGCATAGATTTAACTCAATAGTTATTATTATTACCCGCACAGTAAGGTAGCAAGATATACTGGTGCGGTTTCATAATCCCCGCAATCGCGTTGATATATTGTTGCATACCAACCGCATGCACTCTAAGATACTGGTAGTTGCAAATTTCTGGATCTACAAACAGGAACTTGTCGATGGCCAACTTGTCTTTGCAATACCTGTACATTTGTATAACATTGTTGTAAAATCTATAAATGATTTTGACCAAGTTATTAGTTTTAGAGGTACTTACATGCACCAAATCTGCATGATTGGTGAGCTCAACCACTCCTTCTTGTAGAACTCAACCATGTCCTGAACACCTAGGTTAATCTGCTTCAACTCTTTGCCCTCATAGTTAAAGATCTCATTTGGGCAAACTATCGACCAACTTTTGCTTGGCTGCTCCATTATCCTCTGGTGGAGCTCGTGGTAAGGTTGCGGCAGTCCTGCCATCACATCATCGGGAATTAGTGGCGGCGTCTCGAAATGTGACCCTGCAGAGGTGAATTAGTGGCGGCAGTCCTGCCATCACATCGCTGTGATCCTGGGGTCAGGGTCTACGGCCGGAAGGTGCTGACCAGTGAGGAGTGGCCAGAAATGCGCACGGTGAACAGAGGGGTGTACTGGGTCCTGGTTGTTGACTTGGTTTTCGGGAATGTACCCAAGATAGTCTGAGCCTCCTAGTGCGAGATGAAACCATTGCGAGAGGCGCGACAGGGACCTCTGGTGAAACTCCCCATTGAGACTAAATCGGATTCCTTGACCTTTGTTGGGGATTTCTATTAAAGAAAGTGAAGCCAAGAATTCCCTAGTTGGCTCTACGTACGCTATGTACCGGTCTGGTATTTCCCAGAATTTCTTGGTGAAACCGACCTGAGAAGTGAGACGGTTGAACTCTTCAACTATACCAATCTCCTCCAAGAAGTTAAAGTCGATACGTGGGGTGGAGATAACGGTTTTCATGTTAAGGAATTGAAGGTTTGCGTTGAAGGTCATCTCTTCGTTTGTGGGTAAAGGTGGTGGTGGTGGGGCCTGAGATGACGACGCTCCTTGAGTTTTACTTCGGGTTCAGCGAAACATGGTTGGTTCTCAGTTTGAGTGCGGATTGCAGTCAGAATCATCTTTTATTCAAATAAAAATAACTCGTCAGTTAATATGAATAATCATTATTTGTACTGTTTACTACGAAACAAAGTTTTGTCCAAAATTAAATACTGATTAGCTAGTGCAATTTTGAAGAGTAAGTGATACGTGTGGATTGTATAGGCTTTTACCCTAAATAATACAATCAATCGCAAGCGTACGATATTATGCAATATAGTCGGGATCGAATCCACAGGGACGGTTATATCTCTAAACAGTTCTTTAAATCCTAAACTAATCCTAATGTGAATGTAACCGATTTGGGGGGGTTTGTTTGAAGTTGGTTTTCTAACAATTAACAGATACAAATTAGTAAATAACAGTAAATAAAAGACTCTAAAACAATTATTAAACAAACGTTCCTAGGGTTTTCAGAATCAGTTTGATGTTTGGACTAACTGCCTGCGTTCCGCACCCGAGAGGGTGCGAACCGCAAGATGTACAAATTTGTGGTTCTCTGTCTATTCCTTGCTTGGTATGGTTCGCACCTGTCACCAATGCGATCCGCAGGGAACAGATCAGAGTCAGTTCAAGCTCAGTTTCTATTGTTGATCAAAGTTACCGATCCCCAACTAACCCAAAGCAATTACAGGTCCCTCAACTCTCGTTTGTTGGCACTTTTAAATACTTTTAGATCAATTCGAAATCTTTAGATTATCTCTAACCTAAACCCGATTTGCTTTCGATCACAGGTACGGTTTAACTCACGTTATAACCACAACTTCTCATCTCGGATACAATTGGACAACAAGTTATCTACCCAAATAGTGCAAGTATTGAATCTCTATCAATTGACGTTAAGTTTTCCAACTAGACTATGCCCATTCCACAGGTCTATCAAAATAGGGTGAACTACTACAAGTGCACTCTCATGCATAGCAATTCTGGCCTAAGAAGATATAAATCTACCAACTAGATACGAACATACATCCACAGGATCATATCAAAGAACAAGAAAACAATTCAAGCACAATTATGAATAAGCTCAAAGCAAATATGAAAATAGCTTCAATGCATAAACGTTAAAAGAAAGTATTCAATTAATCCATACATACAAACATCATCCTAAACCCCAAGAACAAAGACGACTACTCGGACCTAGACATGACTATAACAAATAAACAAAAGTAAGAGAAAAGAAAGCACCGAGTAAGCTTAAGAAGAGGGTGGTAACCGTCTCCTTTGATTCCAACGGCGTTGAGCTCCTCTCTTGACACGACTCTCGACTAAACTATGAACTAGACTAACTCAACACATGAGAAGACCTAATAACTAGCACAAGATGATGATCGATGACAAAGAAAATTTGAGAGCACCCCAAGGGGTCTCTTTTATAGGAGAAGATGTCTCAGATTTAGGCGTCTAACTTCTGGTTTCTTAGGGCGAAATTAAGGGAAAAATCCCAAAGGAGATCGCCAGAAATAGCATGCGCCAGAAAATAGGTGTTCTGTTCTATTTTGAACTGACTGCGTTCCGCAAATAGGAAGGTACAGTCCGCAATTAGCATTCCAAAGAGAGCTTGGCCTTGAATTAGCCTGTCTGTCGCTTAAATTGGCTCTCTGCGCATTTCCTTGATTTAGATATGGCGGTTGTGAGCTAGCATGACATGGAAATAGGAGTTCTATTCTTGATTTCCTTCCGAAAATAGGTAGTTGTGACCCATAATTAGATGCTCCTTTGTGCTCGTTCGCCTATTTTTGCTCCTTGCTCCAATTTTAGTCCGTAATAGCTCTAAAAGCTCCATTTACCTGAAAATATGACCAAATCACAGAAGTAACTTGATTCTAGACAATCTCCTACCTAAATACAAATGAACTTAGGATTTTAGGTACAAATATAGGTGCAAGTCTGGTTAATATGCATATATGAAATAGGTGCATCAGTAAGAACATGTTAGGATAATTTGCATGATACCTGGCCAGGAAACACAACTAGTGCTATGGGCCACTTCGGAAAGAATCCCTGATGTGCTCCAACCTCTGGTTCGTCCTCCACGGGGTAAGGGACCTTATAGTTGGCACATCCTTCGCGAACTAGCTCAAGGCACACCTTGTAGCAATCGGGGGGAAGAGGCTCATTATGAATGAGATCCCCTCACCAGTCGGGTGAACCCTCCCCTCCGCTACAGGGATTCGGTCTCCGTCTTCCTCAACCAAGACTGTGCACAATGTAGGAGCCTTAAAAAACATAATATAAAATCAGTCAAAGAACTTTTCTCTAATTGATCGATATAACAATAGAGCAATAGCTTTACCTGTACACGGATTATCGATTCTCCAAGGAGGTGATTGGAGCTAACCTGAGTCTGTGGACGATGGACTTCATTGGCCATGTCATCATGCTCACCATATTCCTCTCTCCCTTTAGCCCCTTAATAATTTTCGTGAGCTCGTGTATCTGTGCTTGTAGCTAAAAACAATGTTTGGCATAAAAAATGTTAGCGAGATACCATAGAAAATTTTTTAAAACTTAGAACCTATTTAGTTTTGTGAAGTTACTAACTTCGTTTATTCTGTCATTGCAGGCATGCTGGGCTGTGACCTTTCGTTTACCCTTTCCATAAAGGGCCTTCTTACCAACATATCTTTGGGGGTGCCCTCTCAATCTCCCAGAGTGCTCGGATGTTCCTAGTGATGCACTAAGCACGTCATTCATACCAACCGAAGTGAACTTTCCCTCCCTTTCTAGCAGCGCCTTTTCCTCCTGTAGCATAAAAGAGTTAGTATAAGTGCTGAAAATATGAGAGAAACCAAGGATTTTAGGTGTTGTCAGTATGCTGAAACTGGGACAGCAATCATATTAAGGGCAAATCGGTCCCTATTTTCAGAAATTTGTTAACAATACATCATTTTTATTTCACATGCACTTAAAGAGATATTTGTGAGACATTTTTTGTTTTTAAAAACTTTTAATTTGAGCACATTTTGATGCTCATTTAGGGTGTTTTTTCAGAGAAAGGTCAAAACTGGAATTAATGCTGCCATTTTCTTCATAAATTTATTTGAAGACCTTAGACTTGCCATTTTTTAACCAAAATTTATGTGGAGGCACAACTTTATGTGTATTACAATGTAAAATAAAAGTAAGGTACTCCAATTCATACAATGGTACAGTTTTTCCACTCATTTGTGTACCAGTCACTTGACTGTTTCGGCACAGTTTTTATTTCTGGTTTCAACTTTGAAAAATCGCAGAAATTCATGAAAATTTCCTAAAATGGTAAATTTTAGGGAAGTCATTTGTTTGGTTGTTTTTTACAATTCCTGAAAATTTTGAGGCATTTGGACAAACAGAACTCCCTTTTTTTCATTTTTTGTGTGAATTAAGCTCAAAAGTGGGGCTGCTGCACAAAGCTTTGCACAATAAGTTGCAATAGCTAGCAGTTAGTGTAACAATAATAGGAACTGCTAATTACCACTAGCCGGACGAGCTCCCGAGTAGCTTCACCAGAAGGAATGCGCTTTCCTTCCTTGTTTTGTTTTGACCTAGCAAGCAAGAATCGGGCTGCCCTTGGACAATCAGCAAAGGATACGCCGGACGAGCTTGCGGATGAGTACACCCTCTCGTCCTTGCTCCACTTCGCCTTAGTTGATTTATACCCACCCGAGCCCAACCTATGGGGATGGAGGTTCTTCTTTGCATTTGCTCTCCCTTTTTCGCTCGCTGCCTACAAAACCAATATACATCAGTGAGTTCATTTGATATTAAAATTATACAAAGTAACTAGAGTTGTCACAATATTACCAAAAACTCGGGAGTATTCTTTGCCTTCTTGAATGCTTCCCACTCTTCTGGTTTGATCTTGTACTCATCACAAGGACTCTTTCCCTTCCTTAAGTAATTCCTTACCAATGACGCTCTCCAATTGCGGTATAGCACGCCCATGCTGACCAAGCATCGATCCATGTGGATGTCATCCTCAATGTTGCAGATTGTGTTCTACCAATGATATTTATTAAGTGTTAGACATCATGCGGTTCTTAATACGATAGGTTTAATTTTTTTTTTATTTGTTTCTACCTTAACATAATTCCACATGTCCTCCCTGGTTGTCTTTTCGACGGTCTTCCAATCATGGCATCGACACCCCAAATACTCCCTCGCGGCGTAAGAGAGAAAGGCCTGGAAAATGTTCATATTCTCACCGGTCGGCACGCCCAAGGGTGTGAACTGTATGGTCCTCTCTTCACGATCCAACAACAAGAACTTGTTGAGGTAATCCCTCGCCTTCTTGCTGTGAGGGGTTTCCTTTTTTCGAGCATCCTATTCTTTTTAGCCATGCTTGCGTTGATAATCCATTGTTAGAAAAATGTACGTAGAACATTTCAGAATATACAATGATACATATACATTTGGGCACTTATTTAAATCTGCGTTCACTCCTCGGAATGACATGCAGTCATTTTGACATGCAGGAATTTTCTCTGCTTGCAAACTCAAATGACACAACATTTTTCTTACCTTGTATGTCGAATCCGGCAACTCATTGTTTTCTGGTAGCATATCTCATAATAAAGTAAGCAAGGAGTCAAAACTCTTGTCGCTCCATCCGTTTTTGGCCTTCAAGTTATACAATTTAAAAACAGCACTCATTTTTGAATATTTCGTACAATCAGTATATAATGGTACATCCTTATCCTTAATAAAAGTTTCAAACAAACCAGGAGTATCAGCAAACTCAGGTTCAACATCATGCATCATTTCATCTAGTTTATCATTATTACACTTATTATCAAAAACTTGTGAATTAATTTCATCAACATTTTCAACCCCCAAATCTTCCCGTACTTCAAAATCAGAAGCTAAATTTCCTACACCGCTATCACTAATAATGTCGGGTAATGTCCTACTCGGCCCCGCAATGTTGCATGTGTCTTCCTTAGACTCTCCGTGCAATACCCAACGGCTGTACCCCTTCACAAACCCACGTGTAATCAAGTGATCTTGTATGGTTTCAACTGTGTGATGTCGACGGATATTCTGGCAATCAAAGCAAGGACAGGGGATCGAGCGAGCACCATGGACCCTCATATGTTCCCTTGCACATTCTACAAATTTCTCAACTCCTTCCACATATTCAAATGTGTCCCGCCTTCCATACATCCAGCTCCGTGCGTCCATCTATAGGGGATAAAAATATTTTCACGTCATGATTTTGGTATAAGAGGCCAAAAATATGGTTTGGGCCGGCCAACCATCCTAACCCACTCTTTGAATATTTTGTCTCATTAGTGAGCATACGCTCCCCAATCTAGCCTCTGAGAAAAATCCGACAGCATTTCCCCTCAGCTCCCCGAGTACGCCAACGCACACTTGCATGTACGTACGTAATCGTGGGAACATAAAGGGAAACACTGAACCGAATCCTTCTCAGACACTAGATTGACGAGTGTACGCTCACTAATCCTAAATGAGACAAAATATTCAAAGAGCAGTCCCAAAGAGGGGACTATTCGAGATTAATCCAATAGGGATTAATCTCGAACGGGTACCGACCTAAAATAGTTCAAGTAATGGTATGATGGTTTCTACATGACAATACTCTAATCATGCAAATGCACTAATTAATTTATCACATAATGTAGAATATAATGCATGCAAATACCAATTTAAATTATTAAGTTGAAGTGTCAACCGATTAAAAATTGTCGATGCCGAGCCGTTGTTGTGTCGGTGCCGCTGCCGCTGCCGTGCTGCGGCCGTGCTGATGCCGCTGCCGCTGCCGTGCCGGTGCTGCTACCGCTGCCCTGTTGCCGTGCTGTCCTGCTGCCTTGCTTCACACAGCTCTTCTTCAGAAATTAATCCTGGCGGCGCGGATGGATTTTAGGTTGGGTGTGCGAGAGAAGGAAAAAAAAAAAAAATTATACAACTGTTAACAGCGGTCATATGGAGCAACAGCTGTTAAATAAGCTTAACAGCGGTCATATGGAGCAACTGCTGCTAAATAAGCTTAACAGCGGTTAATTCTTAAGAAGCGCTGTAGAATATCAAGTAGTAACAGCGGTCTTTAAAGACGAACCGCTGTTAAATTTCATTTTACAACGGTTGCTACTTGTGAGCGTACACTCGTCAATCTAGTGTCTGAGAATTTTTAACCGGTTGAAAATAACTTTTATTTTGCTTTGTGCTTAATAATAATTATTAAGCACAATTATTATTAAGCACAAAGCAAATTGAAAATAACTTTAATTCATAAACATGATAAACAAGTATTCAATTAATCCATATAAACAAACATCATCTTAAACCCTAAGAACAAAAACAACTACTCAGACGTAATTAAATAAAACATGATTAAAATAAGAGAAAAAGAAAACACCGATTGAAGGGACGGATCGATGGTACTTGACATGCCTTAGATCTTCTTTTCTGAGTAATCTCCCTCTTCTTATCGACTCTCTAAACTAACTCTAAACTCAAAATAAAAGACTCTCGACTCAACTAAAACTGACTCTCAAAAGCTAAGACACAATACTCAACTAAGATAAACTAAGACACTTGAACCTCTTCAAAGACGATGATTATATAGGCATTGGAAGCTCCCAGAATTAGGCTTCTTTCTTCTGGAACTGACCTCTAATTTCTGGAACAAAGAATGAAATTAGATACCTTCAATTGAAACTGCTCAGAAAATAGAGGTCTATTTGGTGTTCGGCCTTCTTGCGTCCTGGACTTCGGTCGGTGCGAATCGCATTCCCCAGGAAATAGGGAGTCGGCTGCTCCAAAAGTGGATTGTCGGCGGTTGTGCTCGGTCCAGATTTAGATGCTCAAGTTTTGATCTGAGTGCAGACCGTACACTCGAGATTACGGTCCGCACTCCGTGTCTTCTGCGTGCTTCTTCGCCTATTTTTGCTCATCTTCTCCAAATTGGATCCCAAAAACTTAACTAACTCAAATTTAAACATCTAACTAATTAAATGCTACTAAATCTAAAGATCCTAAAGAAAATAAAGGTACAAATCATAAAAATTAGTATATACAAATGCGATCCATCAAATCTCTCCAAGCTTAAACACTTGCTTGTCCTCAAGCAAAACTAATCCTAAAACTAAATCTAATAACTAAATGCATCGCAAAAGAAAAGAAAAATGCTTCTGAAAATTAAGATACATTTTTTTTTCAGTTTTTTTTTTTATCTACAACTAAAATATATACAACAAGAATCTTGGTTGATATTCTCTTCCTCCCCAAGCTAATCCTTACACTGCCCCCAGTGCATTAAAATTAAAATGAGAGAAGAAAAATAATGTAACCGAGATATGTGACGGCCTCCCCAAGCTCGCCAAGTCATAATCACTGAGGCGCGTCGTCGCCTCCTCCTCCTCCGTTGCTGGGCCCACTAAAGTGGAACAAGTGCATGGCATGCACAAGATCGAACATCTGATCAAAGCGCTGGCCCTGTCGCATCTGACGCTCATGGATAGCATCAATGCGCTCAATCTGCTGTGTCTGGCGCTCATATAACTCGGTCTGTCGCTCGAGCAATCCCGTCTGCCTCGCATAAATATCATCTAATCGAGCTCTGTCGGCAGTCTGTCTGCTCTCAATCTGATCGAAGCGGGTGAGGTACGCATTATGCCTCTCCTCATTCTGACCCATCATGTCATGTGTATGTGACACACGCTCGTACATATGGTTCCACTGCTGTTGTAAGTATGGTGGAAACTGCTGGTATGGGGCAGCAGGTGGAATGGGCTCGTCCAGTACATGTGCCTCCTAAAATGCGTCCTCCATGGGTGCATCCTGCTCCTCATGTGCAGGCTCAGCCGGGCCCATCTGTAATCTCCATGTATGATGGTTCGTGAAATCGATCGGGGGGCACTGAATCGGGCATCTGGTAGACCCCTTGTGTAAGGGTCTTCCATGTATAAACGAGATGTTGAGACCCTCTCTTCCGGGTCGTGATCCATTGCCAACTACTAAAAACTGGCTTGTTCAGCACTTGAACCTCCTCGCACTTCTCATAATCAAACTCGCTGAAGTCCATGCGCATGCAGAAGGCTATGTGACTGACATATGACCCCATAGCAATAATCCCTCCCTCTCTGCCGGTAGCAGCAATAGTCAACCAAAATTTCACCATGTGCAGCATCAGATCGGGCCGCTGCATTTGCTCGTCGTCGCGTAGCATGGTGAGAAGGAGAAATAGCTCATCGTGTCTCGGCCTGAGTGAAGTCTCCCCTCGTGCAAAAATAGAGCTCCCCAGTGCATGACATAAGAATCGTAAGGCTGGATGGATGATCGCTGTGATCCTGGGGTCAGGGTCTACGGCCGGAAGGTGCTGACCAGTGAGGAGTGGCCAGAAATGCGCACGGTGAACAGAGGGGTGTACTGGGTCCTGGTTGTTGACTTGGTTTTCGGGAATGTACCCAAGATAGTCTGAGCCTCCTAGTGCGAGATGAAATCATTGCGAGAGGCACGACAGGGACCTCTGGTGAAACTCCCCATTGAGACTGAATCGGATTCCTTGACCTTTGTTTGGGATTTCTACTAAAGAAAGTGAAGCCAAGAATTCCCTAGTTGGCTCTACGTACGCTATTGTGCCACCCTTTTCGCCGCCTGAAAGGCGCTTTAAAACGTTTTCAGTAGGGAAAAGGACACGGTCACCCCTGTACGCGTGCGCATGTTAGTAGACGTTGCGAGACGTTCACTCTCAAACACTCACGTGCAAAGGTTTTATTATTTTCAAGTGATTGCAGGATCTTGGATTCCAATGAGCGCAAGCCCTCATTGTTAATTACCCTAAAGCTGTTAACTTCAGGCACCTCTGATTAAGAATAGGAAAATGTTAAAATGTGTGTGCAAGTATATAGAATGTCACGGTCCAAGTGTCTTCGCTACTTGGATATTTGTTTTCAAGAAAAGAATCCTTATGGTGTAGGGAAATATTTACAAGAAAATGGAGATATTTTATTTTGAAAATTTGTGATTTTGTCCTTTTGAATTCGAATTTGAATTTGAACTTGAAATTTTAAATTTTAAAAATTTGAAATGTTTTTATACAGAAAAATCATAAAATTTATGAAATGAATTTTAAAATTGATTTTGGAATTTTTGGAGTTCGGGAACTATTTTTAGAATTATTTTTGGTGAAAACCCGAAATAAGTCAACATATTTACAATTTGGGCGAAGTTTGAAAATAGTTTTGGGCTTTGGACAAAATTGGGCCGAACTGAGCCCACTGGCATGCTTCTTTCTTATCTTGGCTGGACGGATGAGATCGGATGTTGCATCAAGATTCGCACTTCGTTTTTCTTCGTTTCTTCATCAAAACCGTTAGAGGCGGCGGATGATGGATCTTCGCGCTCGGAGCTCCGATTGACGATCGGTCAGTTGCGTTGGAATCGTGAGAGCGAGGAGAATTCAGTTATAGTTTTGGATTGGACAGAGGTGTTGTGGAGAGCACTCGCACTCACCAAGTCTTTTGGGTCTGACAAGTATTTGCTGAGAACTTCATACTTGATTTTCTCTTCGAATTGTGCATCGTTTCTTGTAAAATTTATCTTGAACATGATTGTATTGATGTGTTTAATACAATTTTGAGTTCAATTTCAATCGATTTCTACTGTGTGACATATGGAGACATTGTACCAATTGGGCAGTTTTGGGTACCGGGCTGATTCCTGTAACTGGTTTATTTAAATCTTATTTCGATCAATTTCGAGTATGCTCAGTGTGTTGATGTCACTTGCTTCGCAAAGTGTCAAGTATTATCACTTTATGTTTTCAAATGGAATTTGTCAGTAAATGTCAGTGAAGAGCCTTTTACCAGTTTATCATGAATAATTTTATTCTCAGATTAGATATGTAATTTAAGATCAATGTTCATCCCTTCATTATTACTAAACAGATCCAAGGTATTTGAATAAGAGGATCCCTGTTAATTGTGACTTGTCAGTTTCTTTCAAATGGTCCAATGTCAGTATTTGCTAATGGGTCCTTGCAATATTTATGAACGCGAGTACTAATGTTTCTTGACAGAAATATGTATTAAAAGGTCAGGAACAACTTTTTTATTCATCAAATGTCCTAATTTTATGTCCTTCATAGTGTTCTAATTATCTTTCAAATCATGGGTTATTCTGTAAATTTGTCAATGATCATGTCAGAAATTTGTTATTTTTATAGGAATTTTTCTACAATGAATTAAAGGGAATGCAAAATATGAAAGATACTTAGAATTACATCAAGAATGCATAGAAAATAAGAGAAATATGCATTATGAAGAACAAACTGGACGCTACTTTTTCCATCAAAATTTCCAGAGAAGAATCAGAAACTGTACCAGTGCAGTTGTCAATTTGTTATTTTTATAAGAATTTTTCTACAATGAATTGAATTAAACTTTTTATATGGAATTTATTCAGGAAATCATGATCTATTTATATAAAATATTTAAAATATGTGTCAGGAAAGTCAATTGTATGTTATGCTCAATTCTTTGAAGATCAGACAAGCAGAATGATACAGTAAACAGCAGTTTTTACTGTTATTTAAACCTTTGTGATAAATATTTGAATATAAACATGCAAATAAGTTTAACAGTAAGTTAGTTCATGTTGTTGTGAACATTTTCATAACAAATTTTCATACATTTAGTTTAGAAATGCTTATGTTTCATCCGTTTTTCAAAACACTGTTAAAATCTGTCATTTCTGTGCAACAGAACTTATTATTTTCATATGAATTTATTTACAAAGAATTTTACAAAACTTTTTATATGAAAAATACTTAGAACTTCACTGTTAATAAGGAAAAATTATATAAAAAATACACTATATTCATAGTTTCATGGGAAAGAGTTAGAGTTTGTTAGAAATCATGACTTATCTCAGTTTTCTGAACCTGAGAGTATTTTGACAGCATTTCTCTTATATAGAATAATTGAATTGCTGTCAAAATTCACTCTTATGAATTTACATCACATCTGGGACAATTTTGGCAGCATATCTCCATATAAAATGGAGATTTGATATCAAAATTGTCTTCAAATGAATGTAAATTCATTTTCAGATTATGAGAGGGCCATGGTTTATTGAAAATCATGATCTCTCTCATCTCATTGATTCTGAGATCAATTTGGCAGCATTTCCCCTATGTAATATAGGTGAATTGTTGTCAAATATCACTCTTAAGAATCTATACTTCATTTAGGATAATTTTGACAGCATTTTTCTATATAAAATAGAAAAATGACATCAAATTTATCTCAAAATGAATTTAAATTCATTTCAAGAGATGAGAGAGCCATGGTTATTCACCAAGCTCTAACTCTCAACTCCTTGCTTCGCAAGAGAGTTCTCCTCTCTGGATAAGTCCAAGAGAGGGCCCATGGAGCTATGCTCACATGTATATTTTATATAATTCTCCCTTAGAACAAGTTCTTAAGGGGCCCATGGCTATGCCATGTTTAATTGTGTGTGTTATTCTCCCTTGGAGCAAGCTCTCAAGGGGCCCATAGCTTAGCTATGTTTGTGTATGTGTGTGTATTAAAGAAAGAAGCAAAGAAAAGGAGAAGAAATCAACCAGCAGCATTCAAATCAATTTTCAGCTCATCAGAACAATTACTTACTGTTTTCAATCAATTTAAATCATCTTAATCACAAATAAACATCAAGATGCGACTAATCATCAAGAGAACGACTCAAATTAATCAATAACCAGAGAATTATGAGGGAGGAGCCATTAATTGAACTCTCCCTTTCAGTTTTCATTCAAATCAGCAGGTTACAGCTCATTTTACTCACTGATTCTCACCTTCTCTCTGAATTACAGCTTGCTTCCCTCAATTACAACAGTAAATCACTATCCTAACAGATCTCTTAGTGAATTGGAAGGTATTTGAGGTGTGGAGGTACTTTCTGGTAGAGGTTTTAGTTGAGCTGAAATTTCAGCAGAGTTTCAGTGAGGCTGACAGCTTGGGGCTTTGTTGTGTTCTCCTCTGATTTGAAGGGGGTATTTATAGGGTTCAATTGAGGATGCTTAGGGGAGAAGGAAGCTCTTCTGATTGGAGGAGAGGAGATCCCACGGATTGAGGTGTTTCAATTCAATTACAGCCCTTGGATGTGGTTCCTTTCATTTAGTTTCAGCCTTTGGATCGACTTCTAGCTGTCAATGTGTAAAGAGAGGAGAATTGGCGCCCAAGGTGCTGGAGAAGTCGATTGTCCTTGCTGCACATGGTTCAGCATATCACTGTCACGGAGTAAATCTATTTGCAGTTTGATGGAGCGTGGACCAGTTGCAATTTGGATTCAGCTTTCACTTTGGAGATCTTCAATTAATTGAGCATTGAGCCATGTAACCTTTGGTGTGCAACCTATCATGCCTAACCTTATGGTGCCCTCTGCCTAATGAGTTGCACAACTGAAACCATAGAGCTGGCCACATCGATTAAGCTCCAATTTACCTCCCTTCATTGTACTGTACTGATACAGCTAGCTAATTTGATTAATTACAACTTCAACACTACGCTAGAGTTTCTTCTTCTTGCCAGTAGAGAGGGGCATGGCAGGCCTCCTACTTGGGAGCTCACAGGACTAAAATTGAGGTTTCAAACAACTTCCTGGTATCAATGAGATGCTCAAGGAGCATTGAATTTGAGTCAGCTCAGCCCCGTTCACCGGAATTGAATCTGAGTCCGAGCCATCACCTCTCTTCTCCCTTTTCCCTCTTTCTTAATTCTCTGGTTTATAGCCCCACTCACTAGCATCGTTACGTAGAGCTCGTTTCCACGATTCCAACGCCACCAAGAACACCCAAAACGGACGCCGGAGGAGGGAGAATTTCGCCGGAGAAGAGAGCAGCAATGGAGGAGCTTAACTGGAAGAGAGGATGCTGACAGGTGGGGCCCTTCTTTCAGCCTAACCTGGTTGGGAGGTTTGAATAACTGGCGGGTTGATTTTGGACCGTTGGATCTATGCTCCCTTTGATACAAACCATCGGATCTTCTGCTTTTAAATTGATTTGAAGTATGAATAAAAGTTAGATTAATATGGGCCGCTAGATCTAAGCTTCTCTCGATGTGGGCCGTCGGATCTCTTTTATTTAACCCAGTGAAGGGATCACTCCTCTTTAATTTGTTCGACTAATCTGGACCGTCAGATCTGCTTCCTATTAAACCTGCACCGTCGGATCTTCTTAACTCCTTTCAGCCGAAGGGGTCAAAGATGGTGTTATGTTTGATCCATTGAGTGCACTTGGTGTTGTAAACCAGAGAAGGGAGAGAGAGCTTGGCAGCGGGTTGGTGTACAGAGGACCAGGAACATGAGCCTTCCACCTTTCTTTTTTCTTTGAATTTCTGTTCTTCTTCTTCTCTCCATGACAGGTGGGACCCCCGAGTCAGTTTGACTCAAAATTGGAATTGTTGCCTGCCACGTGTCATTCTCTGATTGGTTTTGGAGTGTTTATTGAATATCTTGAGCTCTAGATCTCAGAAAATTACAAATAATATATCAAAATTCTCAGAATTTCATGAGGAATCTTAATATATCATAAGTTTTATATTTCTTGCAACTTCACGATTCTCTCAGATCAGACTTCCCAATTTGTTCCTGGATTTTCTGCAACAAAATTTTTTCTGCTCTTTCCCTTCCTCTTTCTTTATCATTGAGCCG
The DNA here is from genome assembly GCA_030179965.1 of Cyperus esculentus. Lineage (NCBI taxonomy): Eukaryota > Viridiplantae > Streptophyta > Magnoliopsida > Poales > Cyperaceae > Cyperus > Cyperus esculentus. Next base: position 5,956,414 of record JASGLE010000012.1, read on the forward strand.
TTTGAGGGGTCAACAGCTATGTACCGGTCTGGTATTTCCCAGAATTTCTTGGTGAAACCGACCCGAGAAGTGAGACGGTTGAACTCTTCAACTATACCAATCTCCTCCAAGAAGTTAAAGTCGATACGTGGGGTGGAGATAACGGTTTTCGTGCTAAGGAATTGAAGGTTTGCATTGAAGGTCATCTCTTCGTTTGTGGGCGAAGGTGGTGGTGGTGGGGCCTGAGATGACGACGCTCCTTGAGTTTTACTTCGGGTTCGACGAAACATGTTTGGTTCTCGGTTTGAGTGCGGATTGCAGTTAGAGGGCACGGATCGTGCTGGGTTGTGCTTGCTGACTTCTGGTCAGGTTTCGGGTTTGATCTGTTTGAGCTCAGTACGGACCGCACTCTCGGGAGTACGGACCGCGGTATCTGGTATCGGTTTGACTGGTACTGGTTCGGATTGGTCTGTTGGTGCTCTAAGTGCGAACCGCACTTTCGACGGTATGGACCGCAAACGGATTTGTTGTGATTGGTTATGAAATGGGTCGATTTTCGTGTAACGGGTCACTGACCAAATTACTGTTTCGGGTCTGGTAGTCCTTGGTGTAATGGGTCATAGATCCGACTTTGTCTGTTTTGGTTCAATTCACTGATTCGATATTCGATTGCAATTTTTCTCAAATCAATCAACGGTAAATTGAAATTGAGAGGAGATTGGTTAAAATTGAACCTTGAAGATGGCAGATTGAGGTGAGACTTATCGGATTGGGGCGTGACGCGGCAGATCGGGCTTTGCGACGGCGAATCGGGGTGGATCCCGCTGCTGTTCTGTTGGTGAGGAATGGTGCCGTGGTGGTGATGGCCAGCAGTGGTGCTGGTGGTGGCGTGGCTTGGCGACAGCGGTGCACTGTGCTGGTGCTGATGCGGTTTGGTGGCGCGGCGCAAGGTGAGGTGAGGCGGCAGCGGTGCGCTGCGGAGGTGGCGTTGCTGACTGCGGTGCGATGGGTGATGGTAGGGTGCTGGTGGTGAAGTGAACTGGCGCAAGGTGGTGGCTTGGTGCGGAACTCGGTTGCTGTGCGGAGATGGAGTGGAGGTAGTGAACAGTACGGATTGGCGCGTAGGGAAGGTGCGGTGGTGTGGAGTAGTGCGGATCTGCACTGTGCGGTGCGGCAGTGGTGCGGCGGCGCAACGGTGCGCTGCGGTGCGGATCGGCTGTGGTGCGATAGTGGTGATATGTGGGCTGGTGGTGGCTATGGTGGTCTGTGCTGGTGGAGAGGTGAGGAGTGGAGGTGGAGAAAGAGAAGGGAAAGAGAGAGATGAGGAAGAAAAGAAGGGGGGAAGGTCGGCTGGGGAGAGGAAGGAGAGAAAGGGGGGTTCATATAGAATAAAGTTAGGGTTAGAACCTAGAATAGACAGTCAGGATTTCATCATGACTCTCAAAAGCTAAGACACAACACTCAACTAAGATAAACTAAGACACTTGAACCTCTTCAAAGACGATGATTATATAGGCATTGGAAGCTCCCATAATTAGGCTTCTTTCTTCTGGAACCGACCTCTAATTTCTGGAACAAAGAATGGAATTAGATACCTTCAATTGAAACTGCTCAGAAAATAGAGGTCCATTTGGTGTTCGGCCTTCTTGCGTCCTGGACTTCGGTCGGTGCGAACCGCACTCCCTAGGAAATAGGGAGTCGGCTGCTCCAAAAGTGGATTGTCGGCAGTTGTGCTCGGTCCAGATTTAGATGCTCCAGTTTTGATCTGAGTGCGGACCGTACACTCGAGATTACGGTCCGCACTCCGTGTCTTCTGCGTGCTTCTTCACCTATTTTTGCTCATCTTCTCCAAATTGGATCCCAAAAACTTAACTAATTCTTCAGACGAAATAAGTATATCGGCAATAACAAAAGCTGATTTATTTGAAGAATTACAACAGTCTAAAAATCTGAAACACGAAAGTCCTAGAAAAGGATATTTCAACATTTCAGCAGTACAGATATTGGTAAAATATCTTGGCAATCCTGGAAAGGATATACCAGTCAAGATAGCAATTACCGATGATAGGTGCCTTGATCCAGAGACATCAATCAACGGCCTTATATCAAGTAATCTATACACAGGAGCATTTTATTCAGTCCTGTTTATGGATTTAACATTTTCGGCTGCAGATGAGAATATTGATGAAATACTAAAGATTTTCGTCAAGACTCAAGTCGAAATGATACAAGGATCTCTATCCACGGCAGTATCTATTAAAGTATACTGTTCATGGACAGAAGAACCACATTCCTTTAGAAAAAGAGATGATGTGTTTAATCTCAATAATGTATCTAAAGGACAGACATTAATTCTCAAAACGAGTGGGCAAACTCTTATGGAGGTACCAAAACCCATTCCAATAGAAGAAGTGTCTTGGGATCTTGAGTTTGATTTTAATAAAAATAAACAAACCAAGAGGATTGCATCAACTTCAGATGTAGCCTATAAATTAAAATCCGGGGATAATTTATATGTAAAATTAAAAGAACCCCTAGAAGCTGCACGAAGAAGTGTCAGTAAACTCGAATGCTTGAAAAGATTTGATAAAAATCTTAATGATGTCGAGTCAGAAGATTCCAATGAACAGTGAGCTTGAGCAGAAGCTCTGGGATTTAGGAATTAATCCTTATACTGACCCTAATAGTATACTTAGCTCTCTTGAGCAAAGGTATGATGAAGGGGAAAAAACAGAATTACTAACACAAGCATTAGTACAATTGTCAATGGAACTAAATCCGAAAGGAGAATCCTCAGGTTGCAAAATAGAAACAACTGAGACAGAACCTGTAAATGCCTTTACTTATTACGGGAGTAACCCTCGTAGAAATAAAGACATTTATAAAAAACATAAAGAATGGTATAGAGACTATCGTGAGGATGGATCTCGAAAGACTAATGAAAAACTTTGGCAAGCACGACAACAATCAGCAATGAATGTTGAGAAAGTAAAACCAAAGTTAGGAGAATTGGATAATTTATCAATGAAAATAGCGGTCCATACGCTACCAGTAACTGATAAAGGATCAATATTACTCCTAGATTCCTTAGAAAACGCCTCTCAAGAAATAAACACTTGGGACGGTATCCTTCGACAAGCAATAGCCTACATAACTATAAAAGAAAAGAAGGAACTAACTAAGGAAGAAATCCTAAGCTATTATGAAATGTGTATGGGCGGAAATGCCAAAATGGCTTGGGAAGCTATGAAATCCACAACTGCTTGGCCCGTAATTCAAGAAGAGTGGAATAAGACAGATGGTAAAAATTCATTAATACCAGATTTCTTTAGACTGCAATTCTGTGGTATTAGAAATAGTACTGAAACAGAAGAAAAGCAGAAGAAAATGGCAATAGACCAATTAAATAGGATTCAGCTTTGCGAATTAACAGATTTAAATCTCGCAAGGTACAACGAAACGTTTAATAAGCTACTTTTAATAATAAAGGAACCTTATAAACGTGAATATCTGGATCTTTATTTCACTAAACTACCAGCCCCATGGGATAGTTTAATGAAAGAAGAATATAAACCAGATAATTATGATTGTTTAGGAACTAGAATGCTATCTCTAAAACAAAGAATTGAAGCTTTGTGTAAGGAACGCCAAATAAGAAAAGCGGCCTCACAAAATATAAAATCCTTATGTGCCAATATAAAACAACCAGTTTTACAGTTTGGATGTAGCACAACAAGGAATTATGAATCAAAGCCAAAATATACTTCTAAGAAAAGATTTAAACAAAGGATGCCTAGACAAGCTAAGCCCAAGTTTAAACAAAGAAGTACAAAGCTAGTTAAAAAACCAGAAGATCAAGTACGATGTTTTGGTTGTAGACAGCTAGGACATTACCTGAATGCATGTCCAAATAAGGGTAAAACTCCCATACAGCATATCAGGATGGTCGAATTAATACAAAAAGCGGAAACGCAAGGATATGTATTAAAAGACGAATATCTTACTAACTCTGAAAAAGACTATGAATTCTCTTCAGATTCTGAAGAAAATAAATCTGACTCAGAATGAGTAAATACCCCGATAATCCTATTGTAGGAATTCTTGCTAAAGCAATAAAGCAAGACTGGGTACAAAAACCATCAACATCAGAACAACATAATGTTCCAGATGATAATGATATAAATGAGCTAAAATGCAGAATCCAAGTTATGGAAGAATGCATTAAAGAACTCGAAACAAAAATTGAATTTCTCATGGAAGTCTGCCTTCAGTTAAGCGAAAAATCTCCTCAGAAGGATAAGAAAGGAAAAATAAAACTTCCTTATCCAACAACTTATATCAGTAATCGGTCCATAAAAATAAATGATGATACTGATCAAGAAGGACAGAGTAACATTAAAGACACTCAATTTGAAGAAGATTCAGAATGAGCCAATATGTGGAACTCTTGTTTATATTTCCAGGATATAAACCATACAAAGTATATGCTTTGTATGACACTGGATGCTCATTATTATTGGCCAAATATGGTGTATTCCCACCCGATATTTGGAAAAAAGGGCAAACACAAATACTTTCTTACGCTAACCAACAGCAACAGAAAGTAAGTAGTATGGCAACAAATGTAATGTTTCAACTAGGTAGTCAAACATATACCGCTACCTTTACATTACATGATCCTATGAGATATGATGTTATGCTAGGTAACAAATTTTGGCTTGCTCTTGCAAGAGATTATTTGTTCCTAACAGATACTCAAGGACGAACCAGGAATAATGTGTTTAGTTTTCACTTTACATATTATCCAATGGAACTCCAACCATGGCACTATAAAACTGCAATTACGCGAAAGTGTGGTGATATGGTATCCGTATCTACTTCTGTTACTTCAGCTGTCGCCTTGGTAGACGAAGACAGAAAAATTGCGGAAATACTCAAGGTATTATCTTTGAATTTTAGTGATGATCCTTTAGCATTATATCAAGAAAACCATCCTAAATGTAAATTAGAAATACTACCAAAAGATGTGTTGAAAGACAAACGTTTATCAGTGCCTGTTAGAATTAAAGCTAGACCAGGTACACCAAATGATGAACAAGAATTTAAAATGCATTTGGATGAAATGTTAAAATATAAACTAATCCAACCAAGTACCAGTGCATGGTCAAGTCCAGCCTTTATGGTTAGGAATCATTCTGAAATTGTACGAGGAAAGTCTAGAATGGTAATTGACTATTTAAAACTAAATCAAGTACTTGTTAAAAATGCTTATAGAATTCCCTATCGTGATTCATTAATGTTACGATTAAGGAATAGTAAGTATTATACAAAGCTAGATTGTAAATCTGGATTCTTCCAAGTAAAAATGGAAGATGAAAGTATTCCAATAACAGCTTTCAGTACACCACTTGGTAATTACGAATGGATAGTAATGCCAATGGGTTTGCATAATGCACCATCGATATTTCAGAAAAAGATGGATGATGTACTTAGAGATCACATAGAATACTGTATGGTCTATATAGACGATATACTAATCTATAGTGAAACCGAGGAATCACACTTAGATCATGTCTTAAAAGTAGCAAAGACTCTAGCATCTAATGGAATAGTGATTAGTAAAAAGAAAGCTATCTTCAATAAACAAAAGATAGAATTTCTTGGATCTGTTATACAGGGAGGTAGAATTATATTGCAACCTCATGTATTACAAAAACTGGATTCTTATCCGGAGAAAATACATACTCGGAAAGAATTACAAACTTTTCTTGGACTAATTAATTATGCTGCCAAGGATTATTTACCAAATTTATCTATTCTCAAAGAACCACTTCAAAAGAAGTTAAGGGGAACTGAGATATTTAAATGGACTAATGAGGATAGCCTTAATCTAAAGAAAATTAAGGACGCCTGTAAAAATCTTCCTATGTTATATCTTCCTAACGATAAGGATGAATTAACAGTAATGACAGATGCTTCAGACATAGGATGGGCAGGAGTGCTATTAGCCAGTAACCATGTAAGCAGATATGCTTCTGGAACCTGGTCACAACAAGAGAAAAATTGGACAGCTTTTGATAAAGAGTTAAGAGCAATTGTAAAAACTCTAAAAAGCTTTCAGATATTTTTGTATAAACCATTCACGCTAAAAACTGATTGTAAAGCCGTGATTGGATTTATTAACAAGCAAAAGATAGATAATAAAGAACATTCTGCTAAGCAGATTAGAGATAAATTATCAATCTTAAGATATTCTGATAGAATGCAATTAAAGCATATTTCAGGAAATCAGAACTACATAGCTGATACACTAACGAGAGCATTATTGGATAAAAAAGAATCCGAGAAAGCAAATCTTATAGAACATATAGGCATGCTCGAAAGAAAACTGCAGAATTCCTCTCGAAGATAGGAACGAATAATGTGTCTTGTCAAAAGGTACAATAATGCAAACGCTGAGACAGCATCCACCCAAGGATGGACAGCAAGCTTCCAAAAATTTGCCTATAAATAAGAAGGCATTTGGAGCAAAAGATTCACACAACAATCTGCAAGAACAACAAAGAAAATTATCTACAGAATGTCTAGCCAAAATGAAATGCTCAAAAAACTAAGAGAAGAAGTCGAGCTAAGAGAAATGAAGAGAGAACTAGCTAGGCTAGAAGCAGAGGAAGAAGCCAGTATACTGGAAAATTCTTATGCTGGTAAATTAACTATCTCTTCGCAGGTACCACCAAGGCCAATTATGAAGCCTTACAAGCCTGAAGGGCAGAAACCAACGGCTGACCAATACCTTAGAGTGAAAGGTAAAAGACCTGAGGTAGGTATGACATCTGGACCATTTAAACAACAACGGAGGATGTATAATATACCAGATACAGTAGGCTACCAAGGTAAAGGAAAACAACCTGCTGTCATCTTGCGAAAAGATGAAAACAAAGCGGTTACATTAAAACCGGAAAACCTGATAATCAGTCAATTAACTGATTTTCAGAAAAACTTGTTATCCAGACTTTCTCCAAAACATACAGGAGAAATCAGAGCAGAGATAGAAAAGGAATTCAAACGGTTAAACAAAACCGTACCTATTTCTATGAGCATAGATGCAACATATGTCAGAGCTGAAATTAACCTTGAAGCTTATGACATATCAGCAAAAATAAAAGGGGAGTTCTTTAGAACTAAGGTATTCCCTAAATTCTTTTCTGATTTAGACGAATGGGAAAAAATAAATACACTCCTAAATTCAGAAAGGACCGAGTTCGAATTTTTATTAGTTCTGTATGGGATTCAGATAGCAAAATTGCATGAATCGTATATCCGACTGATAAAAGTTGGCCGTACAAGATTAATTTCAGTTGTTAATTCTATACCAGCTGATATATTCAAAACCTTCTTTAATGGAGGATTTATATGTAGTCTTAATGTCTCGGGATCTTTTCTCTCGATGATAAAAGACTTGGAGCCATTTAACTCTTATTATATAAAGACCCTTGCATTAAGCAAAGCAGGGAAGAAGAGAGTCACAAAATTAGAGGTCATATCTGCACCACCTCTGTGGCAATACACTTATTGGCAGTGCATAGACGAGGTCAATGAAAAACCTCCTACTTATTTTCCTTCAATCCATTTATTTATTGAAAATGAAAACCCAGAAATGCAGGAGATAGGAAATGAAGTAGTAGAACATAAGGACCCTAATAAAAAACGAAGGGCCAAACAGTTAAGGAAAATAAAAACTGTTCTAGGATTAAAAATCTTCTCTATCCTTGAGGATAAGGAGAGAATGATATTCTTAGCAGTGGAAGCTGACGCCAGCACTTACGTCAGCCAAGAGCTAGAAAATAAGGCGGGATGGTTATACCACCAAACCCACCTAGAAGAAGATAAGGAAGCCCAGAAGATAACAAACACGGAGGACACCCACAGCCATAGCGGAAGCAGTGCTGGGACCCGTGACAAGATGGAAGAATAATTATAGTGGGCTGGCAACTTTTGTAAATATGTAGAATATAAATTAGTGCTCTTTCTTTTTTAAGTAGGATAAGGTGGTACGTGGATGAAGAATAAAGGCTTCGCGCCTTAAAATCATCTACAGATAAGATTTTAGAAATGGCGCCAACATATTTTGCCGCCAATATTATTGTATTATATAAGGACTAGAAGAGGAGAGAGAAAAAAAAAGAGGAGGAAGTTAGACAATTTCTAAAGAAGATACCAGAAAAAAGAATAGATGAGTAGTAGCTAAGCCCCAAGGGGTGAACGCTCTAGATGGGAAATCTCTCCTATGTAAGAATTTTATTATGATTGTATCAAATATAATTATGCTTTAATAAAGATTTGTTTGATATAAATGTGTTTCTCTGTTTAATATATGAAATGATATTATTGGAAATTCTCTGTTAAAACCTTTGTACTAACGAAAGACCCAATACCTTGAATATGGAAGTGATGAACACAGTCTGGTATAGCACCATTGTGTATGTTCCTTGGAGGACATGGCCAGAAGGCAGGGTTAAGTAGGTTAGGAGTAAAACACTACCTAAAGTAGGCAAAGTTGGAAAGTCCTTTTTACCTACAGTAGCCAAAGGAAATAGCAGACATTGGGCGTTGAATTAGCCGATTGCGGGTAGCTACAGGCGTTATGAGTAAGCCCTCGATGATTGCAGAAGTATTTTGGAAGGCTGATTGGGTTAGATAAAGGGATGGTTAACCATATGCCAAAACATGTTACCAAATGTGTATTTACCTAATCTGTATACTTGACCAAGAAAGCCAACGTTGCGAATACGGTATTCGGGTAAGTAGTCTTTCAAGCGTATAGTAACTAATAAGGTGTAGGTAGAGGATGGAACCATAATATGATCTCATTGAGAACATGTGAAAACACATATCACACAGATAATTATAAAAGCAAAACTATATTTTCTTTCAAAAATAATAATTTTCTTCGGAGATGATAGTACCATGAGAGCAACAACCCCGTTTTAAACAAATAAGAGCACATCTATTTCAGAAATATCTGAAAAATTATGTTTTGAAAAAACATGATAAGCAACCCGAACCAGGGTAAATTAGGATTATTGTCTGTTATCGCAGGAATAATTCTAACAAATTTGTATATCTCCAAGGAGATAAAAATTACAGACCTAAAAAATATGGTCTTTATGCCTAAGTTAAAAGCATCTAATACGAATGGACAACAGAAGTCTGAATTCCTAAACATCTGTGGAACTCCATTCACAAGATTCTCTAGCTAAATGGCTACAGCAACCATGAAAGGGACATATACAAATCCTACGACATCAAACCATTTTCTGCTTAAAAATATGGCTATAGTAAATGGCATAGTAACCATATTCTTTGTTAAGAATACGACTATAGTAAAAAAAGGGACATATATGAAAGGGACATATATCATATATGAAACCCACTACACTAGAATATGGCTA